>CM077242.1:32032297-32464797 GCA_039654775.1 Spinibarbus caldwelli
CATTTTACAAATATATTCACATAGAAAACACCTGTTTTAAATTGTAATATTATTTACAGTATTTTTGATGAAATAAGTGCAGTAGGGATGCACTGATACTGGTATTGGTATCGGGCCCAATAACTGTCCTCCTGTACTCGTACTCATTAAAATATCTCTGGAAAGTTTGTTGTATGGTTGGATATGTCAAAAGCAAGTAAGTGAAACATAAGTTACTTGACTGTAAGAAGAGAGCAATCGAGAGAGAGCGCGCACTTCTGTTATGGTCTTTATTGCTGTTTGCTCACTTAGCACACACATCATTTGGATTAAAACTAAATCGTAAATATAAAACAAACGAAAATTATAGGGTCATTCTCTATAAACATTTACTTTAAATGTCAAGCATACACAACTTTATTTAAAGCAAAAGTGAAGCTAGCAGTCTGTACGTGTCTCTCGTTCTGCACCAATACAAATGTGTGCACGCATTGTGCATGTTTTGCTTGTCGTTAATTACATTGAGTGGCTTTGTAATATAAGTTGCAGCACGTTTCAGGTGATTAAAAACGTGACCTATATTTAAAAAAATATATAAGTTATTCGCTGTTACAATATTTATGTATAACGAGTGGTTCCCTGATTATTACAGGAAAACATCTTGTGATTACAGTACTGAGACGCTGCAATGCAGCAGCTCGAATGTGCTATGAAATTAAAGATGAAATACTACAGAGCAATAAAATGAACAGTGAAAGTAACTAAAGCTTGTACAGTACATGTTAATGGGAATAATTAAGTGTGAAAATAACTGAAGGAAATATCTGTTTGCTAAATGAACTAAGCCAGCTAACATTATTCATATTGTTTTGGTTTAGGTACCCAGTATTTTTTTAAAAATTACAAATGCAATGAAAATACAAGTATTGGTACTCTGTATCGGCATGTACTGAAAAAATTAAAGTATGGGTATCGGCCTTGTTCTGAAAAAAGCGGTGCTAAAATGCAGCCTTGGTGACTTATTTTAAAAGCAATGAAAATCTGATATACAGATATGTTTCTGTCAGTAATGTTTTAGAGTTTGCAGTGGAGTAAAGAGCTCTAGGTTCAGCTGAACTGCTCAGAGTTGTGGAGGCCGACTGAAGGGTCATGTGACTCGATCTGAATGAGCTTACAGTTAGTGAGTGAGTTTGATATTCAAGGCTTAGCAGTGGTATTAGGCAGCGAGGTGGGATACGCATGGCTCGTCGGTACAGTGCGATGGGCAAACCTCTGTGTGTAGTGACCCGTGTGAGGCCAGCCGCACCCAAGGATCCCGTCACGGGATGTGAGTGTGTCACGCTTCATTCACCTGCCAGCGTTTGATGGTATTTGTAGTGTTGTCTGGCTGAAGCTCAGATAGAGGCTGGATTGGGTGGATCTGCTGCTCAGACAGACGGGTGAGCGATGGTTACGTATGCTGGAGTGTTTGCTAATGTTGTCCATTTCTGTGTTTATTGTGTGTGTCTGGCGTTTTCTCTCGGTCCACGCCAGTCGATGCTGATGAGATTAAAAGGCTGGGAAAGAGGTTTAAGAAACTCGACCTAGATAACTCGGGATCCCTCAGCGTGGATGAGTTCATGTCCTTGCCTGAGTTACAGCAGAATCCCCTGGTGCAGAGAGTCATCGAGATATTCGACACGGACGGCAACGGAGAGGTGGATTTCAAAGGTGAGGCATGCGAGAAATCATTTGACTGCACCAGAAACCAAATGCATTATTTGAAAGTGTAAGTCTTACATTAAATGTATCTCATGAAAATGTGCAAATCACATTTCACTGCAGAATCACCATTATTCTGTAACGGCAAATTAAGCCTATTTAGGACTAATAATTTGCTTTGTGACAATTTTCATGATGAGTAAGCACATTTGATCTATTTCACATAATAGACTGCATTTTTAATGGTGGTTCTCATTAGTACATTAAAAAAAAATGACTTAAATTTCAATTGAATCCAAACCAGTATAAAGGCAGTACAAAAAATAATGTGTACCAAACCATGACATTAAATTAAACAATTATTTATTTTTCATTTTTGTAAAAGGAATGAGTGTTTCCATTAAAGTAAGAATAATTGGGAATTTGGGGGCTATTATTTTTATTTTATATTGTCATGAAATGTCATGCCATGATGCAAACAGACTACATTTTAATTTTTCTTAAAATAGGCTCTGTTTTTGTTTTGTAATATATAATTTTTGATTGTTAGGTGAAATGGGGCCTACACGTTGAGTTTAGTGAAATTCATGTATGATGCCATGTAATGATTTTAATGCATTGCATATTTGTCTTTATTGAATGTTTCCACTGGATGCAAACACACATCGTGTGTATGAACTCAAACTCAGGCTTGCAGCTGTGAAGTGCTTCAACAAATGAGCTTAAAGTAGCTCAGACCTGTTGCATCACATCCTGAAAAGAAGCCTTTTGTGTTGTTTGCCAAGAACATTCACATTCTCTCACACTGATTCTGTCTTGATTAAAAGATCTCTATATTTTTCAGAAGGGTGATTATAGTTAACTAAAATTAAAACCATTAAAAAATATTTTCATTACCTGTCCCTTTCGCATTGCTTGTCCCAAGCCTGGATGCAAGAGGAGGAGGGTTAGGCGTCGGGCTTGCAACCCGTCCCTGTAAAAAACAAATTTGCTACAGAAACAACATGAGAAAATACATCGACTGAAATTGGATGCAGGACCTTGTATCCTCTGTACCTAGATCCTAATATAAAGGTGTAGGGCCAAAACCATCGTGGAGTTCAACGCCTGTGGCCTGTAGCACGAAGCGAGATGAACGAACTCAGAGTTGCAGAGTAAGTTTTGAGTTGACAAAACCTGATAAAGCCAACCTGGTTTAGATCAGGTTCACCGGGCTCACAAAGCTCAATATAAATGTTCTCGGTCAACTCAGAGTTTGAACCAGAGTTTGTGATTAACTCTGGAGTGCGTGCACCTGAACGTGTGACACGTGCAGCAAACAGCCAATCACAGCAAAGAGGATTCACTTCTCGCGAGAGTCAGCGCAATTCACTTTTCTGCTGAAGATTAAGAGATGTTGTTATTAAAAATGTAATAAATTTAAATGCATTTACAAGGCAGGAATAAACCGTTAAGCAGAAAAAAAATATGACTATGCAAAGAAATTAACTGAATTTAACTATTTATAACCTATACAGTTTCAGACAGAGCTCAAAGTATTAAAAGAGCTCAACGTATTAAAGCTTTTATATATATATATATATATATTTAAATATGAAGCTTAAAATTAATTGCCACTTCATATAATAATTATATGAATATATAATATGAATTATAAAGTTACAATTATATAAATATAATAAATAAGTAGCCGCAAAAGTTGAGCAATTTCGTCTCTAAAATTCTAAACTGCTTTAATTTGGAGCAAGAGATACAGGGGACCGGCTTCATTGTCGCTTTGCTCACAGCTGATTGGTCAGGTTTGGGTTTGCGATCTCTAACCCAGAATAAAACCTGCTCTGGAGCAGGTTAGCTGTTTAGTGTAAGTTACCATGGCGATGAAACCCGCTCAAAACCAACCCACCTTCTCGAGCCCGAAAACTCAAGAGTTTGCTCAAACTAAACGTGAACTTACCTGGGTAAAAACTGAAACCGGCTTCGTGCTACAGGCCACTGATGACAGATACATCGTTTACTGCAAAGAAGATCACCCCAATGGGAACTTAGAAAGTACGTACACTGCATGACAGAGCGGCTGGATAATTAAGCTACATAATGGATTTGAGCACCGTCGACTGGACCTGCTGGGCATCAGTGAAGTCTGATGGACAGGGAATGGTGAAATGACAAGCAATGGAAAAAAGATCCTGTACTTCTGCAATGACAGCAAACACATCCATGAGGTTGGACTGGTCCTCGGAAAACAAGCAATACATGCCCTGGTTGAGAGGAAGCCAGTTAGCAATCGGATCGTCACGGCCCGCTTTGCGTCGGCCCATATATGAAAAATGGTCATTCAGGTTTATGCACTAACTGAGAAAGCAGATGACGCTGAAAAGGATGAGTTCCAGGATGTGCTACAGACTGTGACTGACGAAGCACTGAGACATGGACTCAAAACCGCTCAATTCAGCCGTGAAAAACAGGGTTTCGAAGACACCTTTGGACCTTTCACATCCTCAAAATGGCTGTCAGGCAGTGGTGAATGGTTGATGTCGTTTTGCATATATAGCAAACTCTGCGTAACAAGTACCTTTTTTCAGGATAAGTCGATTCACAACAAGATGATTATCTAGGCTGTATAAACCTCAAACTGTGGCACCATTAAGGAAAATCTGAAACCGTCCGACCATTTGCAATTGAGAAGCTTAAAGAAGGGTGTCTTCACCCTTCAGATTGTTCCTCCGATATTTTCCTCTTTTTGTTTTATCTGCCATCTCTATCTATAGTCGATCTGCTAATACCCATCCTGTGCACTCAAATTGAGCGCTCTCTTCTCTCTATCATTACTAGACACGCCCCTTACTGCTGATTGGCTACAAGTGTGTTTTAGGACTCGGTCCGACACTGGGGTCAAAAGTGTTTTTTCAAATATTGCTTAGTGCACCATTAGTTATGCCTTGCAATGCACCTTATAATGCATTGTACAATCTCATGAATAATTGTAACCACAGTTAATACATTATAACACTTACTGATTCATTATTACACTAAGCATTTTAAATTTGGTTATAATTGTTTACAAGAAGATATAATGTATTACAACACACATTATGAACAATTATAATAGCCTTTAATAACCCTTTATAATGCATTATACATAAGGGCTTTAAGTAGTGTTACTGAACATTATATTTCAGCTAGTTGTCATTTTTTCATTTTAATTTAGGTTAACTTTTAACTAGAACTAAAACTGAAATAAAAAAAATAAAATAAAATAAAAGCTATATGGACATAAAAGACAAACAACAGCATTAATTTCCAGTGATATCGTCGACTTGATTGCACAGATACTATTTAAACTGAACTGAGCTGGACGATCACATCACTGAATCAATAATGAACTGACTTTAACTGAAAATTGAGTGTTTACTGTTGTCCTTTTGCATTATCGACTATTTTCCTATTCATTACTGTAAAGCTGCTTTGACATTCTGTATTGTTAAAAGCGCTATATAAATTGACTTGACATTACTAAACTGTAACGAAAATTCATATGTGTGCTTATCGGGTTACTGATCAGTTGTTTTTGTGTGTGTAGAGTTCATCGAGGGCGTCTCTCAGTTCAGTGTGAAGGGTGATAAGGAGCAGAAACTGCGCTGTGAGTACAACACTTCACCTCTAAACTCACACCAGACAACATCTGACTCATCTGACTCTGTCATCATTTGCTGTTTTCCTGGATCCAGTCGCTTTTAGGATCTATGACATGGACAAGGACGGCTACATTTCCAATGGAGAGCTGTTCCAGGTGTTGAAGATGATGGTGGGCAACAATCTGAAGGACACTCAGCTGCAGCAGATAGTGGACAAGACCATCATCAACGCAGACAAAGACGGCGATGGGAGAATATCTTTCGAGGAATTCTGTGCTGTAAGACAATTTAAACTAAACACCAGACATTCATCTATATTTGAACAGCTTTTTTTTTTAAAATAACTTTATTATTTTTAGAGGACATTCAGTTATACAGGTGCATCTCAATAAATTAGAATGTCATGGAAAAGTTAATTTATTTCAGTAATTCAACTCAAATTGTGAAACTCGTGTATTAAATAAATTCAATGCACACAGACTGAAGTAGTTTAAGTCTTTGGTTCTTTTAATTGTGATGATTTTGTCTCATATTTAACAAAGTTTCACAATTTGAGTTGAATTACTGAAATAAATGAACTTTTCCATGACATACTAATTTATTGAGATGCACCTGTACATGCACCAAAGAGACATTTTATTTTCTCCTCATTAAAAAAGTATTTGCACACTAATTTGAAAAAAGTATGGGATTACTTTAGACACATATACCCCTGGTTTCACAGACAAGGCTTAAGCCTAGTCCTAGACTAAAATGTAAATCTGAACTATTTCAACTGAAAGAAACTTGCACTGACTGATCTTAAAACATGTCAGTGCCTTTGTTTTGTCTTGAGATGCACACCAATAATGCTTTTTTCTAAAAATTACTTATAGGGAAGGGGAAGTGATGTGTGGTCAAGTACGGTGACCCATACTTGGAATTTGTGCTCTGCATTTAACCCATCCAAGTGCGCACACACACAGTAGTGAACATACACCTGGAGCAGTGGGCAGCCAATGCTGCGGCGCCCGGGGAGCAGTTGGGGGGTTTGGTGCCTTGCTCAAGGGTCTCACCTCAGTCGTGGTATTGACCTGCCGTACCTGAGACTCGAACCCACGACCTTCGGGTTACAAGTCCAACTCTCTATCCATTAGGCCACGACTGCCCCTGAATTGAACTATGGCCTAATCCTGGTTTAGTCTAAGCCCTGTCTGTGAAACCAGGCCTAGAATGATCAAAGTGCCAGTAAAGACATTTATAATGTTAATGTTACAAAAGATTTCTATTTCAAATAAATGCTGTCCTGTTGAACTTTCTATTCCTCAACAAATCCTGAAAAATAGAATGCATCACAGTTTCCACAAACATATTGGGGAGCACGACTGTTTTCAACATTGATGATAATAATAAATGCTACTTGAGCAGCAAATCAGCATATTATAAATCATTTATTAGAAATCAATTAGAAATCATTCAGCATATATAGAATGATTTCTGAAGGATCATGTGACACTGAAGACTGGAGTAATGATGCTGAATATTCAGCTTTGATCACAGCAATCCATTATATTTTGCAATATATTCACACAGAAAACGGCTATTTTAAATTGTAACTTTATTTCACAATATTACTGTTTTACTGCCTTGGTGAGCAGAAGAGACTTTTTTCAAAAACATTAAAAATATTTATTATATTTATTTAATATAATATTTAAATATTTATTTTATTTATTTTTGTTTTGTTTTGGAAATTCAATTTATTATTATTAAAATCATGCCAATTTACTCGAGATGATGACTCTCGTCACACGAGTAGCCTACTAAAAGCTGTTTTATTCTATGTAGATATTTCCACAGGTTACTGTATTCGTGCGTTTCTTGTTTCTATCTTCAGGTCGTCGGAGGTCTTGATATACACAAGAAGATGGTGGTGGATGTGTGAGCGAGTCCATCTCCAGCAGACCCGCTTTCCTCTCCATCTCTGACGACCTGCTCAAAATATCCAGCAAATGCTCTCTGTGTGTTTCAATGGAAGTATTTAAGCCACTTTTGTCAAATAGAAGCCTTGTCAAGCCAGCGTGTAAGTGTTACCGAACTCCAGTCTGCTCGATAACCTGGTGTAGCACTTTATGGGTTCATGGACACTGAAAGAGCATCTCAGTTCAAGAGGAAAGAGCATTGGCTTGTCCATATTTATTTAGGTTTTTTTAATGCTTCTTTTTTTAATATTTATTTGGTTTCGTCTTTTTTAAGATATTAAGTATACGTAGGTATGACGTGCCAAGCAGAACATACAGAACGAAAGCTTGTTCGACCGCATGACGTAAAGATGCAACGTTGGCTTCCTTCTGTTAAACTTTGTGATATTACACTATTTATATCATTCTAGCATTTTGGATTCTAGCATTTAACCATGTTTAATAACTGTTTTGTATCAATCGTGATATGATGTTTATATTGTTAGTCAGTCCAGTAGAAAGTTACCAAGACAAAAATGATTTGGTTTACTTCACTAACACCAAAATCTCCGTCTAAATGACAATCGCAGATGGAACGGCTCACGGTGATCACAAAATCTATTTAGACGCTAAAGTCACTCTTACAATCAACATCTGAATGTCAAAGCGAGTCTCATCTGTAAGAAGATGCTGATGGAGCTCAGAACTTCACTCTTTTATTAACTAATGTTGCTCAGTGAGTTAACAACCAAACATTTAACAACCAAAGCTTTCACTTTTGAAACAGCTCAAACAAACCTGTATTTGTTCAGATGTTTTGCTTGTGCCATCTTTCTTTCAGTGGAAAGAGCCTTGCTTTGATAGTTCATCCGAAACGTTTTGTGAGCGCCGTGTGTCAATCATCTCTAATACATGATAATATTCACGTCCATCTTTTATAGCAGCAGGAGATCCGTGTGCTTTGATAAACATACGTATGACATCCACAGCCAATCAATACACAAAGCATCGAAACGCTTGTAAAATGGATAGTATAATAATTTCAACAAGACTACAGCTTCAAATCAAAACTCTGAATGTTTACATGCATGACAGGAGCAGCGTAACCAAATTAATGTCTGATCTCAGCATATCGATATTATACGTCAGTAATAATGCCACATACTGTATGAGGCTTCTGCTTGCTTTGATTAGTTCCTTTCTGCATGTTTACTTTCATCTATTCCAGTGGTTTACACTCAAGCTGTGAAATTTATATCCGATATCAAAAGCATGATGAAATGCATTACATAATTTGCCAAATTAGATTCAAACAGACGTATATTCTTTTCAGATTCAGCTCACATCATTTGCCCGTTTGTTTTGTAAATACAGATTTAACAAGTTGCTCGCGCTTTAAGAAAATGGGTTTGTCTGCAGCTTTTGGTGAATGAAAGCGTGTCTCATACATATGAAGGCACATGAAGCTCGTCAGTTATGGGATGTCTATTCTGCATGCTGCATCAAATCACCTATTATGGGATATATGGACTACTTGATACCGTATGAAACAATAAACATGTAAAACTTGACTTATTGGATCCACGCATCTGATTTCCATTCATTAAGTTTATTATTATTATTATTATCTGAAGACCCACTGCTGGAGGAGTGAGCCGTCCACCGGCGCTCACATCAGTCGCCGTATCATTCATACACATATTCAGGCCAATATGGCACTAATAATGTAAATGGTTATTTCTACATCAGTCCATGAGCCGTGTTAAAACCTCTCGGCTGCGCGGCTCGCCACCACCCGAATGTTGCCATACACCTTTGATGGAGGACTTCCTGTAAAAGTTAGATGAAGCAGAATTATTTCCTCTTATTTTGATTATATCTTCATTCAGATGCATACATTAGAAGTTTCATTTTCACTAACCGAGAATGAGGTTGCATATTGCTGTTCGTGCCATTTTGATATTCTGGAAAGATCCCAAAATATGAACCTTCCTGTACATAAAAAAAAAAAAAAAAAAAAAATCTAATGACACCTGAAAATTTTTGCCTGAATAAAAAGTGCAATATATGTCAAACCTTTAAATAAACAAATACATTGTGAATATTCACCATATCCCCAGCCCCAATTAAATACGGAGACATTTTACATTTCTAGTTGGAATTCATAAAAAGATTCAAAAGTTTTCCACTCAAGTGGTTCCGTAACTCGAGTGCACTCACGTGTCTGCGAGCACAATCCTGGTTTTTGTCACGTTCTCAATGGTGAACTTGGTTTTTCCTCCTTTCCCTGCTATCCTGCCGATGGCTCTGGATAAATGATCTCCTTTCAGAGGTTTAACTGCAAACACACAGAAAAATCAGCGACTGGACAAAACTCGCTCTTGTGAAGTGACTAAAGTTAAAGACTCACCATCTGTGACATCAAACGTTTCCAGAAACAGCTCGTCTAATCTGATCAGAGCAAGAGCATCCTGTGGAGTGACATACAATAACACACGCCATGACATTACTGCGCAATCTATGAATAATAAGACCATATAAGAATAATAGTAAACTACTGAAAGAAAAGGCTGGTTAATATATTTAAAAATAATAATAATAATAATAATAATAAAATAAAAAATAAGAATAATAGTAAACTACTGAAAGAAAAGGCTGGGTAATGTATTTAAAAAAAAATAAATAAAAAAAAAAAAAAAAAAAAAAATATATATATATATATATATATATATATATATATATATATATATATATATATATAAAACAATTTTTCAGTTTTTTGATGACAGTCAATGTATCTTTACATTCATGCACACTAATTTGTAAAAGTTTGGGATTACTATTACTTAGGAATACTTTTATTCATCAAAGACGCATTAAAATGATCAAAACTGGCATTATAGACATTTATATAGACATACAGTGGGTACGGAAAGTATTCAGACCCCCATAAATTTTTCACTCTTTGTTATATTGCAGCCATTTGCTAAAATCATTTAAGTTCATTTTTTTTCTCAATGTACACACAGCACCCCATATTGACAGAAAAACACAGAATTGTTGACATTTTTGTAGATTTATTAAAAAAAAAAAAAAAAAAAAACTGAAATATCACATGGCCGTAAGTATTCAGACCCTTTGCTGTGACACTCATATATTTAACTCGGGTGCTGTCCATTTCTTCTGATCATCCTTGAGCTGGTTCTACACCTTCATTTGAGTCCAGCTGTGTTTGATTATACTGATTGGACTTGATTAGGAAAGCCACACACCTGTCCATATAAGACCTTACAGCTCACAGTGCATGTCAGAGCAAATGAGAATCATGAGGTCAAAGGAACTGCCTGAAGAGCTCAGAGACAGAATTGTGGCAAGGCACAGATCTGGCCAAGGTAACAAAAAAATGTCTGCTGCACTTAAGGTTCCTAAGAGCACAGTGGCCTCCATAATCCTTAAATGGAAGACGTTTGGGACGACCAGAACCCTTCCTAGAGCTGGCCGTCCGGCCAAACTGAGCTATCGGGGGAGAAGAGCCTTGGTGAGAGAGGTAAAGAAGAACCCAAAGATCACTGTGGCTGAGCTCCAGAGATGCAGTCGGGAGATGGGAGAAAGTTGTAGAAAGTCAACAATCACTGCAGCCCTCCACCAGTCGGGGCTTTATGGCAGAGTGGCCCGACGGAAGCCTCTCCTCAGTGCAAGACACATGAAAGCCCGCATGAAGGACTCCAAGATGGTGAGAAATAAGATTCTCTGGTCTGATGAGACCAAGATAGAACTTTTTGGCCTTAATTCTAAGCGGTATGTGTGGAGAAAACCAGGCACTGCTCATCACCTGTCCAATACAGTCCCAACAGTGAAGCATGGTGGTGGCAGCATCATGCTGTGGGGGTGTTTTTCAGCTGCAGGGACAGGACGACTGGTTGCAATCGAGGGAAAGATGAATGCGGCCAAGTACAGGGATATCCTGGACGAAAACCTTCTCCAGAGTGCTCAGGACCTCAGACTGGGCCGAAGGTTTACCTTCCAACAAGACAATGACCCTAAGCACACAGCTAAAATAACGAAGGAGTGGCTTCACAACAACTCCGTGACTGTTCTTGAATGGCCCAGCCAGAGCCCTGACTTAAACCCAATTGAGCATCTCTGGAGAGACCTAAAAATGGCTGTCCACCAACGTTTACCATCCAACCTGACAGAACTGGAGAGGATCTGCAAGGAGGAATGGCAGAGGATCCCCAAATCCAGGTGTGAAAAACTTGTTGCATCTTTCCCAAAAAGACTCATGGCTGTATTAGATCAAAAGGGTGCTTCTACTAAATACTGAGCAAAGGGTCTGAATACTTAGGACCATGTGATATTTCAGTTTTTCTTTTTTAATAAATCTGCAAAAATGTCATCAATTCTGTGTTTTTCTGTCAATATGGGGTGCTGTGTGTACATTAATGAGGAAAAAAATGAACTTAAATGATTTTAGCAAATGGCTCCAATATAACAGAGTGAAAAATTTAAGGGGGTCTGAATACTTTCCGTACCCACTGTATATAATATATTCTATTTCAAGTAAATGCTGTTCTTTTGAGCTTTCTGTCCATCAAAGAATCCTGAAAAATAAAATGTTTCCACAAGAATATTGGGCAGTTTTCAACATTGATAATCAGAAATGTTACTTGATCAGCAAATCAGCATATTAGAATGATTTCTGAAGGATCATGTGACACTGAAGACTGGAGTAAAGATGCTGAAAATTCAGATTTGATCACAGAAATCAATTACATTTTAACAGATATTCACATAGAAAACAGTTAATATTTTACAGTATTTCTGTTTTTACTGTATTTTTGATCAAATAAACGAAGCCCTGTTGAGCAGAAGAGACTTTTAATGTATTTGCACTGAAATGACTTAAAGAATGTATTTTTATCAACCAGAGGAATCAATGTCTAACTTTGTAAAACATTTTTGAGATCTGTCTGAATCCTTTCATACTTAAAAGCATTTTGAATCCACATTAAAAAATAAATAAATTAAAAAAAAAAAAAATCTGATAATGAATACTCAACATATCCCCCAGCTCTACTGAACAGAATTAATCTCCGTCACACTCACCTCCACCTGAAAGCCTAAAGTAAACGCCTTCACAAAGTCAGCAGCTTTGGTCAAAGCGCCGATGTCTGATGTTTCTCTGCACGTCTGCAAAACAATTCATTTGTTGGAAATGATCTGACATTACTTGAGATGATAATTTCCCACTAATAACACAAGCTATAATAACTGCCAGCACTTACTTTAATCTCCACGTGTCTGGTTTTGAGGTTGAATCGCACTTGGAGCCGCAGATGTTCTACGATCGGTGTGAAAATCTTCATCCAGTTTTCTTTCAGAGGAGTGTAACGGTGAGGAGGAACAGGCACCTTCCGCATCTCCACTGCACCTCCCTGAAACAACAACACCGTTTCAGCTTCACTGCCTTCATCAGACAGCAACGAGAGAGAGAGAGAGAGTTCAGATTTAACCCTCATGACACATTCGATCCATTCTGACCTGGACAGATGCATACTAATTTCTAAAAACAGCAGTTTTCAAAAGAGAATGAAACTTTGCAAGTGTTTTAAAACAGTCTCTATTACAATTATTTTTAAAGAGAGATAGCCATTTAAAATGCATTTTGTTTAAAAACTTTTTCAGAGTATTTATGTTGTTTTGTAAAAATAAACGTAGGTTTCATAAATTAGATTTTTAGGAAGCATGATGGATTTAATATTGATAATTGCATGTTTTTATACATTTTTTACAACAATGTATCAGATTTCTCATCTACATACAGAACTTTTACATTTAGTCATTTAGCAGACGCTTTTATCCAAAGCGACTTACAAATGAGGACAATAGAAGCAATCAAAACCAACGAACGAGCAATGATAATATGCAAGTGCTATAACAAGTCTGTTAGCCTAATGCAGTACACGTAGCAAGGGTTTTTTTTTTCTTAACTTTACTTTTGTAACTTTTTTTCACGTTCACTCATTAATGAGAAGTCGCTGATCAGACAACATTGTGGCTTTAGTTGAAAATGTTAAGTTCTGACTGTTTTATAAAGCAATGCTTCTCTGAAATCATAGGTTTTGAATCCATTATGAGGATTAAAGGGTGAGTTCTTGACTCGAGAGCCACTTTGTTTGAGAACCGATTACAAGTAACAAGTTACGTAATCAGATTACTTTTTTCAAGTAACATTTATTTAGTTATTTTTTTATTTCATTTAGAAGGAAATGTCCGAGTTACTTTTTTAAATAAATAACTCCAGTTACTTTGTTTCCATGTATTGACTGACAGCTCTGGTGTTGCCATGTTGAGAGAAATCAGGAGTAAGTGCAGAGCGTTGTGTGTGAACATGATCTTACTGTAGTTCTGGACTAAATATCAACATGTACTTACTCATCTCACTTGCACAAAAACACATTCAGTATTCCTCAAAATGAATAAAAACTCAGAACA
Organism: Spinibarbus caldwelli; assembly: GCA_039654775.1. Classification (NCBI taxonomy): domain Eukaryota; kingdom Metazoa; phylum Chordata; class Actinopteri; order Cypriniformes; family Cyprinidae; genus Spinibarbus; species Spinibarbus caldwelli. The sequence goes on from CM077242.1 coordinate 32,046,048, forward strand.
ATAAGCAAACCTGCAATAATAAAATATGTTAAATAACAAATATTTATGCATTTAATCCCATTTTATTAACCAATGTCTTTGCTACTGACCTTCAATGATCCACTTCAACAATACTAAGTTTAAATCACACACAGTGTTGCCAACTTAGCAATTTTGTTGCTAAATTTAGCAACTTTTCACACTATCCTAGCAACTTTTTCTTCCAAAAGCACCTAGCAACACATTTAGGTATTTTTAAAATTTATTTGGCAATTTTTAGCAATTTTTGATAAGTGACTCAAACGATAAAAAGGCACACAATTTCCATCTAAATTACACAAAATAAGCAAACCAAAGACGCCTAGCAGTACACGCATCACATGAAATATTGAATAATTGCATAATTGTTCATTTATGATACATCTTAGCTTGTACCTGTGATTGTTGATCAGTTAGTACACTGTAAGAAAAATATCTAGAAAAATGGAAAAGGTACTAGTAATTTTTCAGGACATTACATGTTATCCATTATCCGTTGTAACCCTGCAACCTGAAAACACAAAATACAATGCGTAATTTAAAATGCAAAAATCAATATGGAAAATTCCTTAATATTAACATAGTAGATTGAGCCCTATTTTTACAGACTTTTCTTAGAGTGTAGCATACTAATTACTAATATACTGCTTAAAACTATAAATGTTCAGAATGTGTAGTTTTACTGTGTAGATTTGATGTAGTGACATTTTTGCGTCGTAATTACGCAATGACGTCATCGTGCAATGACATCACAATGTCGTTTAGCAACTTTTAGCAACAAATCGACCTTCCTTTAGCAACCTCCCCTGAAAATTAGTTGGCAACACTGATCACACATTTGTGTTTCATTTTTGTTATTGCTAAATAGTGTTGAACTTTCTTCTCCTGCATCATTCATATTCTTCACGCTCTCTACTGTACACACATGAATCTACATTAAAAGGCATTTTTGTTGTGAAAGGGCTTTTACATTTGGAAAATAACTTTTTTATATTAAAAACAAACAAGCAAGCCCTGCCCAAATTTTAAAAAAGTAACTCAAAAGTAACGTAACGCATTACATTCCATAAAAAGTAACTAAGTAACTCAATTAGTTACTTTTAGAAAAGTAACGCAATATTGTAACGCATTACTTTAAAAGTAACTTTCCCCAAAGAATCGTTTCTAACCGGTCTGAACACTTCGTTAGAAAGATCCGACTCAAAAAAAGATCCATAGACCTTTGTGAAGAGAGTTCCCATCGTTTAGTATCGTACTCAGAATATAACGCTGTCCGGTAAGTTACCTTGAGCTGGTCTCCTGATAAGGCCGGGAACTGCGGTCTCTTGGCCGCTGGCGTCTGCACCTCAGCCGCGTCCCGCTTGCGTTTATGACTCCTCTTCGACTTGACTTTCTCAAACGCGTCTGTGTTCGCGTCGCAGTCTACAGCAACGCTCGCCTCCGCTGGCGCGTCTGACACCGACTCCATCGCGAAAAGGGATTTTAAACACTACAGTCGAGCAGAGATGTTTACCACGAGCATGTGGCTTCGGCTATGTTACAGGAAGGACCTTATTGCTGCCCAACCAGTGCCAAATGCTACTATTTATTAAAATAATAATATGTTTCCATGCTAGCTGCCAAAATGATTTTAAATGAAGTAATCTTTTAAAAAATATATTAAATGCAGTATTATTATAATCTATCCGCATGGTAAAGATTTGCCGTTGATTTTGCTCAGGCTAAAAGTAGGCCAGCTATGTGTTGTGGGAGGGTCCTTGTCGCGATAGGAAATACAGGAGCGCACTGCTCGAGCAGAAATCTCTCCCGCTGAAACTGACAGGATCCCGCTGTTTAATTGAATTGATAATTAAAGCAGCATGTCGGTCGAGAAGCCTCAGATCATCGCGCACATCCAGAAGAGTCTGAACTACACGGTGTTCGACAGCAGGTGGATTCCCTGCAGCGCTAAGTTTGTTTGTATGGGGAGCTTCGCTCGAGGAACCGGAGTCCTGCAGATCTACGAGATCCAGCACGGCGAGCTGCAGCTGGTCAGAGAGGTCAGAGAGGTCAGATGTGTTTAACGTTAGCTGGACAGCAAACATGTGAAGAAGAGCCACTTTCATTAGCGTTAGACGCTTTCTAGAAAACTCCTAACGCCTGGTTGTCATGGCAACAGCGAAGCGGTTTGTTTACACGAGCCTCATTCTGTCTCCTCTCATGATAAAAAATAATAATAATAATAATAGCCTAAACGAGTTTTGAAATTGCTTTTAAAATGTAATTATTAAGAACCCGTTCAGAAACACAAAATAAAATGACAAACTTAGGTCAGTTCAAACATTTGTCTGTATCGGGGACAGCAAATAACTTATTTTATTTATTATTTTTTAGCAGTTGAAGTGTGCAAATAATTTTTATCATGAGTTTAGTGTTAATTACAAATGATGTGAAACTATTTCCATATTTGTTCATTCCGTCCTGCAGTGTGATATGTGGTGTTTTATAAATACTGCTGTCCAATGATTAATCATGATTAATCGCATCCAAAATAAAAGTTTTTGTTTACATAAGTGTACTGTGTGTATTATGTATATATAAAAACATACAAATCCAGTATATATTTAAAATAATGTATTTGCATGTATATATAATTTGTATTCTATAAAAGTATATATTTAAATATATTAGACATATATATGCATGCGTGCATACATAACGAATATACACAGTACACACACACATTATTTAAACAAAAACTTTTATTTTGGATGTAATTAATTGTGATTAATCATTTGACAGCACTATGTTTTATGAACCTGCTTTGTTGTTCTTTCTTCCAGATAGAAAAAGCCAAGCCGATCAAGTGCGGGACGTTTGGAGCCACATCTCTCCAGCAGAGGCATCTGGCCACGGGAGACTTTGACGGCAGTCTGAATGTTTGGTATGATAACGTTTGGTTGTTTTGTGGTTTTCGTTCGTGTTTCCAGCAGAGACGCCTGCAGTGATGTGCGATCTGAGATCAAACCTTGCTTTGCAGGAATCTGGAGGTGCCGGAGAGCCCGGTGTACTCGGTGAAAGCACACAAGGAGATCATCAACAGCATTGATGGAGTCGGGGGACTGGGCATCGGTGACGGGGCCCCTGAGATCGTCACTGGGAGCCGAGACGGTGACTAGATTACTTTGCACATCGCTTTTGAAAACAGGACCACTTTTGATCACGCATACATGGACAATGTACTGTATTTGACTAGGAATTGACACTGAAAATGTTTGTTCTCAGTGTTTTATTATTATTGATTTATTTCTATGGTGTTTTATGCAGTACAGGTAGTTTCAGAGCAGCTAAAGAATGACAGCTGTGTTGTTGTTCAGCTCCAGTCAGTTCAGTTCAATAAATGAGGAAAGTTCAAAATAGGGCTGTGCAATTAATCAAAATTCAGTTTCGATTTCGGTTTCGGCCTACAACGATTATGAAAATACATTAATCGAGATAAAACGATTATTGCGCCCCGTTCCACCGGTGCACTTTTATTCCTCCATAAAAGCCCAATTTCATGTGCAAATCAGTAAAATCATGTAAAGAGACTTTAAGTTGATTAGATTTATTTATGTTTTTAGAAGCGTGAAAGAGAACTTGCACTGTTCCTCTGGAGGATTACTGTGTATGCAATCAGAGACGGAACACAACACAGACACGTAAAGTTTATCTTTTAGCGTCTAAACGGTCAAATACACACAAAAATGTGTCAAAATGAGGCGCTTAGTGATTATTCACGTAAACCCTCGTCGGTTATGTAATAAATGAACGTAAAGAGTTGAGAATGAAAATACGTGTGTAACTGTAAATTGGATCCGTGCAGCTCTTAAAGTGACAGCGGACTATTATTACTGCTGCGACAAAAGACAAATTCAAAATCACTCACTGCTCTTGACTTTAGCTTTAATAGCAGCTTTAATAAGAAACAAAGGAAGTTTAATTCATACAGTGAAGACTATGCTGTTTTATTTTACATTAGGTTATTCAATTTCTCTAGTAGGCTGTTAACTGAATATACTTGCATTAAAAAAAAAAAAAAAAAACTTAAAGCTTAGTTTGTTTCATTTGTATCTTTTTTATTCTATTGTATTAATTTGCTTTTTTATTACTGGCATTGTATTCCTTTGTTTTTTATTATTACTGGCAGTTGAATTATTTTCAATAATTTTGAGGACTTTTTTTGTTGTTTTTTTTTAAACTAATATTAGTTACCCTGGTATTCTGCTGTGGTGTTGAGAATTATGACATTTCGCTGGTCTCTAAAATGTAGATGTCATAGCAACCTTATTTACAGAATATATATATATATATATATATATATATATATATATATATCACTATCTTTAAATAAATCTTTCATATAAAGTTTTGGTCATATGGCCCACTAATAATCGTTTTAAATAATCGCGTTACAATATTGACCAAATTAATCGTGATTATGATTTTTGTCATAATTGAGCAGCCCTAGTTCAAAATTCATTGCAGCTAGAAACAGCTCTACAGGAGACAGTAATGTCATCCTCCAGCTCAGTTCACAGTTTGTTAGTTCTCATCTGATAATGATTTGATAATCACGTGTGTGGTTTTATTAAAAGGCACAGTCAAAGTGTGGGACTCCAGGCAGAAAGACACGCCTGTGGTGAACATGGAGTCGATGGAAGGAGAAACCAAGAGAGACTGCTGGACCGTTGCTTTCGGTGCGTGTTTTTGTGACTCATATTGAAGGTTTGTTTTGATGTTTTACTCTCATTCGGAGCTATCATGGTCGTGCAAAATCTCAAAATATCATGAGGGCTTTTCATAGTGCACTTAACGCTAGTTTATCGTCGTTCGTGAGGATGTGCAACGCTAGAGCTGATACATAACCAGGTCAATGACACTGATATGCCAAATAAGCACGTTAACCCGGGTTTGAGGAATGCACAGTGGGAAACGTCAGTTTATGAATACCCAGGATGCATTGTTAACCGAAGGTAAATTATGAGTTGTGTGAAATGACCCTGGATTCTGTTTCCCCAGGGTTAACTATTTCAAGTGTGAAAAGCCCTACCAGGGGTCGACAGTAAGGACTGCCCGAGGGCCCAGGGCCAGCATGAAGGACGCTCGGGACAGTAGACTGATTTGTCACTTGCCCGATCGGGCCACTGCAGCGTCGTCACGAAAGTGTATCATTTGCATGCGTTTTTAAGCCTTGTTAATTTAAAAATTCAAGCGATTAAAAAGCAATTGGGCGCAAAAGACAACTCCTTTCAGTGCTTGCGCGCTGTGTTCTGTTCTGTGTGAACAGCGCACGCACAGACAGCTGCGTCTCTGACACGCGCGAGCCGCCTGAATGGGCAAATATATACAAAAGCAGGGTTTAAGTTGGGCCGGGGCCGTCCGGGGTTTGAGCCCCGGCACATAGACTCCAGGGCTCGAAATTTTCGCTTCATTAACGCCAGACAACTAACATGATTAAAACATCAATAACCAAAAATAACTAGGCATGTACGGTATAAAGTTGCGCTGCTGAGGCGAGGCTCACACAGCATCTCCAGGTGAAATCAAAAATTCAAAATGGAAAGTTTTTATATTTAAAATAGAGTTAATTAGGCAACATCACACAATGTTTTCACCATTACGACTGTTCAATAGTTCTATAAACAGTCCAGTAAGCAAATACAATAATCTTAGGTCACTTAGGCGGAACCACAGCGCATCTCACAGCAACCAGCCGATTAATTGCTGAATGAGTCAGTGTTTTGAACGAATCGGTTGAGTCAAAGTTTCATTAGCCCATGCATAAGCCTCTGATGAATCTGCCATTTGAACGAATCGTTTGAATGAACGACTCAATGACTCACTCATTAAACGCTCACTACTGACACCTACTGGCGTTTTAATTTCGTTGAAAAAGTATCATTTCCACCATCATTTCTTGTTTGTATATTCAAAAAAATATTTAAAAGAATCTCATATTATTATTTAATGCAGTTGTATTTTTCAGTGTAAATGATTTAATTTGATAACCTATAGATAATAACAATCGCATTATTATAATGGAATTTATAGATCAATTGTAAGAATTTGAAATGAAAGTATTAATGAGATTAGTGGGAAAATGGCCTCTATAAAGGTAAAAAAAAAAAAAAAAACATGCCCATGGATTAAATATAAAAATCATGCAGATTTATATGTCACAGCTGATAGAAAACTGAGAATATTGCTTCAGAATAAATCATATTTGGGAAAAAAAAAAACATATATATATATATATATATATATATATACACACACACACACGTGTGTGTGTGTGTGTGTGTGTATATATATATATATATATATATATATATATATATATATATATATATATATATATATATATATATATATATATATATACCCCCCCTATAATCTATATTGAATTTATACACTGGAGTACAGATCATCTTCAGAGCATCTTCTGTTCCGTACTTGCACACAAACTGCGCTGCAATCATTTTCCCAAATGTAATTTGTGTGGAAATATTAACAGAGGCCAGAGATGATGATGACAGACACAAAAAGGAGAAAACACTCTAGCACTAGCAGGCAGAACAAGATCTCTGTTCACGATGCGTGAAATATAGGAAGAAAATCCAAATATTGAATTTTATATGAACGTGTTTCTGAGGGGAACTTACTGTTTTCAGAAATGGCGTTTTCTTTTCCTCTCGTCTCCGTATAACGCATATTAAATTGGTGTTTATATACGCACTGCAGCGCTGCTGTGTTTACAGTGGTAACCAAGGAAACACTGTATCACTGTTCCAAGAGCGCCACCTGCTGTCAGAGAGTGAAACTGCGTCTCATTCAGCCCGTCTGCTGTTTCTGTTTCGTGCCGATGTTTTATGTAATGTTAGCATAATTTTACAAAGCTAAAGACGGGTCGTTCTGTTTTTGCTTCAGATTTTGAACTTATACAGTCTAATATAAATCAAACATTGCACTATGTTTTGCACAAACATTGCACTAACATTGCTATGTTTATTTGTGCTAATATTTAGTTACTGGCTGTCACTTGTCTTTAATAATGTTTAAACTTTATATTTATATTTATGTTTATTTTTGGCAAGTGATTTTTGCTGTGGTATTGAAATTGAAATAGAGAATTGTAAAATTTAATTGATATCTAAAATATTGGTGCCATATAAGCTTATTTATTATAATACAAGATAAGATAGATCAAAAACAATGATAACAGCAATTATTTTATTTTTTGTGGCAGGCCCAGTGAAAATGTTGGCAGGGCAAGTAAAAATTTGTACCACTGGCCTGGACCAGTCAAGTAGAAAAAATCCTTAGCGTTGATCCCTGCCTACTGTATTTAAAAATGGTCATTTCCAGGCCTTTAAACATCATTGAAAATAATACAATTTTAAACATCTGCATTTAATGCCCTTTGTGAATGCAGTCTCTATAAACATAATTTGATAAAACCAGTCACAAACAACTGGAAAGTCACAAGTTCATTGGTCGAAAGGAACAGAAGCCGGCTCATTATCACACTGAAATCTGTTCAGAAGTCAGAAATCGAAGAATGTCATTTCAAATAAAGTCTGTTTGTCTGTGATTTGAAGTTAGCGTATTTTATCTCCAGGTCACGCTTTCAATGACCAGGACCGCTGTGTGTGTGCTGGCTACGACAATGGTGACATCAAGTTATTTGATCTCAGAAATATGTCTTTACGATGGGAGACAAACATCAAAAACGGGGTAAGTGGGTAAGACATATTTTACTTGGATGCGCTTTGATTAGGGATGTAACGATTCACAATTGTGATGCGACTGAAGATATTTCACTGTATGATTTTTTTTTGAACATTTGTTTTTTAAAATGAGATTTAAGACATTAAAAATGAAAAGGTGTCCTTTAATTTTATTTATTTATTTTCTCAAACAAAATGCTGCACATTTTTGGGGGAAATTGAAATGTGTCAAATAACAAAACTAAAATTTAAAACAAATCTCAAATCAAATAAATAACACAAATAGTAGAAATCTCTTCATATTCACAGACTAAGGCTTTACCTGTGCTCTTTCCATTTACAATTAGAGGCAACCACTGCATTTGAATCATAATCCAAACACAGATGCTGCAGACATGCATCATGAGCAGTTTTTGATTTAAATTAGATGTATAATTTAGAAATCTCAGAATGGTCTGACTTTCGCTTTGTGAAACTATCCTACATAAAACATCTGTGCGAAGCAAAAACAGCAGATGGGCTGAATGAGACGCAGATTCAGTCTCTGACAGCAGTTGGCGCTTAAGGAACAGCAGTGATACAGCGTTTCCTTGATTGCCTTATAAACAAAGTATAAACACTGCTTTAATATGCATTATACAGAGACAAGATGAGAAAAATACCATCTCAACTTTTCTGAAGACATTCATATAAACTCCCCACCACCAGCTGTATCGCGATTCATTTAACATCTCAACCGTCTTGAACTGTCACATATTTTGATCAGTTTTGGGGGTAACGCATTACAAGTAATGCAAGTTACGTAATCAGATTACTTTTTCAATTAACTAGTAAAGCAATGCATTAAATTAACAAGAAAATATCAGTTTCTTTTTCAAACAAGTAACACAAGTTATTTTGTTTTCCTATTTATTAACTGTCCCTGTGTTGAGAGAAATTGGGATTAAGTGCAGAGGCATTTTCTTCAACCTGAGGCTTATTAATTTCACTCTTGGTATGAAAGGGTCTTTGCAGTCACCAAAAATATAACTTTTGGGTTTTCTGTTATTAAAAATAAATAAGCAAACCCAGCCCAGGTGTCAAAAAGTAACACAAAAGTAACGTAATGCATTACTTTACATAAAGAAGTAACGCAATATTGTAATGCATTACTTTTAAAAGTAACTTTCCCCAACACTGATTTTGCTCGTTACATAACTACCTTTGATTTCTGCATGTCGCTTCCTCAAAACTATTTCAGTGTACATTATTAAACCCCTCTGGACACCGGGAAAAAAATAGAAATAGAAACCGGGTTACCGTGCGGTGTAGAGAGCTGCTTCATTATAGTGTGAGGAATCTAGTTATGAGTAGATGCAGTGTAACAGATAAAAACCTCTGTGAGTTTTTTGTCTTTGGCAGGTGTGCTCTGTAGAATTTGACAGAAAAGACATCAACATGAACAAACTAGTGGCGACATCTTTAGAGGGCAAGTTTCATGTGTTTGACATGAGGACCCAGCACCCCACCAAAGGCTTCGCTTCTGTGTCGGAAAAGGTAGGCCAGACTCAGCTCAGCTTAAACAGAGTAGGATCATTAATGGAGGAGAATAGTAACTGTTTGGTTTTGATTTATTTAATTATGTGAAGAATGATCATGACAATTTCATTTGCCTTCATGCAGTTACAATAATTGAGCACTGAAGATTTCAAGTTTAAAAATGATGGAAAAGCAGCATAAAAGTATGATATAAGATTTGTGTGCTATAGTAATTCTTCTAAAGCCATATGATAACTGTAAGGTTTCAAACCAATATATGATAACAAATATTTGAAACCTATAAAGAGGAATTTTCACTGAATAATGACTGAATTCTGTCTGTTCATCACACAAAGGCTTCAGAAGACTTGGATTGTAATGCATGAGTCACAAGGGACACTTTTATGATAGCTATATCATGCTTTTGCATACTAAATCATCGTTTTGCACATTTACTGTTAAAACAGTTCCAAAAACTTGCAACGGTCGCCCCATCTCCAGGGTCTTCTGATTGGTCCACTGTTTTGGAACTGACATTGATGAGCAGCACCGCTTTTGAATGTTGAAAAACTTGACACGTCGTCTTAAAAACGCGCAACTCATGTGCGAGATGCTGCAAAAGATGCGAGTGCAACGGTCATACACATCCATCTAGCACACATATACATAGAAAAACTGTAACAAAAAATGATTACTCTTAATACTCTTTTGAGAGTGTTTAGCATTTGCTTTCTGTATTTCAGGCTCACAAGTCTACAATATGGCAAGTGAGGCATTTGCCTCAAAACCGCGACATCTTCATGACAGCCGGTGGAGCCGGTAATCTGCATCTATGGAAATAGTAAGTGATTTCTCTGAGATTATATTTTTAACATCTGAAGAGCGCTTCGTTAGTATTCTTTCTGTGCCCTTTTTGATGGATCTTTGTTTCTGTATCGTCACAGTGAGTATCCAGCGCAGAGGACTAAAAAGGGTGCTGACGATGTAGACATGGGTGTCGCTGGCTCTGTAAATCTCCTGCAGAATGCCACTCTCTCCACACAGCCCATTTCCAGTCTTGACTGGAGCCCAGATAAACAGGGCCTCTGTGTTTGCTCTTCATTTGACCAGTCTGTACGAGTCCTCATTGTGACCAAACTCAACACAGTCTGACTGAACTTCACTTCACATCTCTGCTGTTATTCCCAAACAGACTGCAATACCTGATGACTGTTTACATGCCACAGGTATATCTTAAGCCCATATGTGCAATTATATTTGAGTTTTTGTTTTTTTAAGAAAACAATAACTCTTTGTGATATTAGCTGGTGTTCTTAATGTGAAGGCCTCTAATACCATGGTGAAGTTATTTTATGACAAAAAGAATCTAATTAAAAATATAAATTTTGTCTTTCATCAAGTTGTATTAATTTGCTCAGCCTCTTAAATGACGTGTTTTTCAGGCTGATGTCACACTTCTTCCTCTTTTTGTGTAATGCCCACTTCTCAAGATCCGGTCAATTCCCTGTCATCCCATCTTACTTTTTTCTTGATGAATATCTTGTTTCACACTGACTAAAAATATATGCCAGACAATGGCAGAATGGGTTTTGACCAAAGCATCTGTTTAATATTCAGAGTGCATTTAAATAAGGCATTTCCAAACTAAGAATTTCATATCCAACACTTGAATCTGAAGAAGTCTTGCAGCTCCTCATCATCCACTGATTTGTCATGAATTCCAGCGTAAACTCTCCTCAGAAGACTGGTCATGAACTTCCCTTCAAGTGCTTCAATATATTTGTCAAGACATCCTTTTAATACAAAAGCAGAATGTTTTAATTTCAGCACTAACATTACTCAGATTGAAGCAAAATTTTGTAATAGATTTTGTGAAAATTTCATAAATGGCTATATAGCTGAAGTAAAAGCAGATTATACCGAGTCCCATGACTTTTCCATGCGCTATCAGGTTGGGCAGTAGCTGAGGATGCTCATATAATTCACGTTTCATCAGAATATGCACAATCTCTCCTGTTATGAAGGCATCATCAAAGGTTTGTTCACAGACAGGCTTGAGCGGGAATCTACTGTAAACGTCCACAGCAGCCAGAGGATCGTCCTTCAGCAGCAGATTGGCCAGCTCAATATACGCATCATGCACCTAAAATACATGCAATAACAGTGAAATGCACTAATATGATTTGAAATGTGTCATTACATGCTAATCAAGACTCTCACCTCCGGAGCCATGTCAATGACCTCCTGGTAGAAATGACAGGCTTGTTTCTGTGAGTCGGCAGTTCGCATCAGAGCCCTGGCTAAGCCTAGCCTCGGCACAAAGGACTTCTCATTCAGAGCCTTCAAGACTGTACTGTCATTGTCCTGCTTGCCAACCTCCACTGAGAAGAATATTGATTGTCATAGTATGAATCCAGAACATAGTAAATAATACAGGCTGCCATGTTTTTAGCCATTTAAGTTGAGCCTAGAGTCTGAACAAACCTGCTGAAGTCATTGGTTTCTCCTGAAGTGGGCTTTTACAAGGAGACATTTGAGCCTTAATGCTTGATTTGCCTGCTGTCTTTCCAGCTCCATCACTCTTGGTGACCAGATGCGCTCCTGTCCTCCCTCTGATGAGAGAAATATCAAAGTACCAATCATTTGTGAATAAGAACCACTAGTTGTAAAGGTACAGGAGGCTGTGCTGTATGTGTGTGTAGTCTCAGCAATGCTTTCCCTGTCGTTCACAAGGAAGAGTGAAAGGAAAGCAATCTGTGGTCTTCTCAGTATTCTCAGATATTTTGGACCGGTGCGGTGAGATGTGATGTGTCGTGCTCACCGAGCAGCTTGTGATGTTTGTTTGGCTGCTGTAGCGGTCTTGTTGACTCGTGTAGGAGCAGAGGTCTTCGCTGTGGATGTAAGGACGCCTCTGGCTGGAGCTCCTCTGCCTCTTGCCGGCTTCTTCCCGTCTGCAGGAGCCTCAGATGACTCAACCGCTCTTTTGGGCTCCGGAGTGTCATGCTTGACCGTTTTGTCCTTTTCTGCATCTAAATGATCCTTCCACCATGTCTGCTCTAATTTAAAGGGGTCATGGACTGAGAAATCAAAATTACTTTGATCTTTTGACATATAAGAGGTCATTGTAATATAAAAACATCCTGTTAGTTTCAGAACTCAAAACTTTCTTGTTAGTCTAAAAACTTGCCAAAACGACAACTTGTGGAATGTTTATGATGTAATAGTGTGGATAAGCACTGCCTCCGCAGATCAAAGCCTGCTTCTACATTGCTGCCTGTTTAGCCCCGCCCACAGAATTTACATCACTGCCTGTTTAGCCCTGCCCACCGATTATATGATTCGCACATGTAGTTTTTTACAAGAGAGGCGAACGTGTCTAGAAACCAAATGATAAAGATGCTCCGAAGACAAGAAGACGCTGTACTGTGCCAAGCTGTGGAAAAACAGTGTTTGCATTGCCTTCCTTCTGGAAAGAGTGAATTTACTTCTTTTTTTTTTTTTTTTTTAAATAAGTTCCAGACTGCATCAGTTATTCCTTGGTTGTTTTCATTACGTGATCACTATTGCTTTGTCTGTTATTACAGAATTTGATATGTACTGAGTACTTTGAGTAACATGCATTTTTAACATAAATCACAGCAGCGTTTATCTGTGAGGAATGTAGGCTGTCAAACATGCACAACTATTAGCCAATCACAACAGTGGGCATTTACTTCTGAGTCTACAATCCTCCATGCCAATTCAAACAGAGCATTTTTATGAGGGGGTTAAAAACACGACAGAAAATAGCTTATTACTTTTAAAGTATGTGTTTTTGATGTAAAAGTCTTGATAACATTATAAATGGACCACAGAAAACAGGCAGTTCATGACCCCTTTAAATGCATAACATTCTCAGATTTAAAGTGAAAGAATGTCTAAAGAGTTATTTATGAAGTAAATTCCCTCACTAAAAAGATCATATCTGACACTTGATTGTGTAAACATCTTGCAGTCCCTCATTTGTCATGAATTCCACCATAAACTGTCCTCAGAAGACTGGTCATGAACTTCCCTTCAAAATTGTATTTACTTAACATTGCATTTACTTATGGGTTATCAACAAGTGGCTGAGAAACTGTCTGGTGCTGCTGTAATCCACAGAAGGAGGTTTACAGCTGCATCTACATTTACATTTACATTTAGTCATTTTGCAGACGCTTTTATCCAAAACAACTTACAATTGGGGAATACATAAAGCGATACTTCTTAAAGAGGCAAAGGCATCTAGACCTCCATGACTGACTTCATCACTTCAAATTAGACAAAAATGTCCCTTGAACTGCACATCTCCAATACAGGAAATTGACCTGAGACCTGACAAACCACAAAGAGCTTCTTCTGTTATTAAGAAAAATACTGACATCCCAATCAGAATGGGGCTAAAAATTATTCGGTTATGGAACCCATCACATCTGGGATCCACTTATAAACCATGGGACAAACACCCAATATAGACATGTCCAGCTAAAACCCAGAATAAAACTCCAATCAGACCAAATCAAATGATTAAAATATATAAAGAAAATGATCTAAAACACTGGACAGAAGCAGTTGCTCAAACAGAGATTAGGGACTTTAAGCAGCAGCTGCAGCTAATGGTGCAGCAACAGCACTCTGCAAAAAAAAGCAGTTTTTGCACCAAGCTCTATTGCACATACGTGGCTTTAAAGGGCACCTATTATACCCCCTTTTTACAAGATGTAATATAAGTCTCAGGTGTCCCCAGAATGTGTCTGTGTTTCAGCTCAAATTCCCCACAGATAATTTATTATATCATTTTGAAAATGCCTACTTTGAGTGGAAGCAGAAACATGCTGTTTTCATGCATGTCTCTTTAAATGCAAATGAGCCGCTGCTCCCCACCCCCTTTTCCATAACAGAGCTGTGCCTTTACAGCTCGTACATCAAATACTCTGCTAAAAAACATCTGTTTGGTTTTGATTATCATGTCTATCGTGCTGAAATCATGCGTTTTAAACCATATCAGTTTAAACTTCTGATATATGGTTTTCTGAACACACACATCTGAAGCGAACACACAGAAAGCGGCTGTCACACGGCATGTGAGTACTAAACTAAGGTCTCTTTCACACAAGTTTAGGTTAAAAACATGCATAAGTTACAAAAACACAGTCGGTTATGTCTGTTTAGTTAAACAGCTGGGAAAGAAATTGCATGTTTATGTTAGATCTGTGTATTAAGTGACAGCAGCGTATATATACAGTGCTGTCTATGCTGTTAATATGAGCCAAACAATAAAATAAAAGCAGAAAATCACTGCTCTGAACTAAATAATATAGAGCTGTAATAAAACAACATTTCTTACTTGAATGCTGCTTTTAAATGCTCTAGCGTGAAGATAAACATGGCGGATTATGTGCGGCTCTCTCAGGGCGGGGTCTCTGCTAATACGGCAGTGTCCGTCAACAGTCGTGGGCGGGGCTGGTCAAGTGTGATGTCACACTTTACGGATTATGTGATCGGCTGCTCTGAGACACTGCTTATGATTTATGGGAATTAAAAAAAGGGTGGATTTTTATCATTATAGGGTAGTTGTGTAAACACTGCCAAAACACATTTATGTCCAAACACATGTAAAAGTGAATTTTGCATAATGGGGCCCTTTAACTGCAACTTCATAATGTACTGTACTACAGAAGAACAGCTGATTTAAATAACAGATTAGGTAACATTGTTTTATTGTGCGAGGTTTGACTAAAGCAAGTTATCATTTAATGCCAAAAGCAACCCTTTTCTTTCTTTTAATCAATTAATTATTTATTTATTTATTTATTTATTTATTTATTTTGTAACTTTGATAAATGATGGAATGCTCCTCTTTGTGATCTTTGCATTATTTGACCAGCAGTTGACAGTTCACTTTCAGTTGCCGCTGCTGTTCTGCAGCTGTTGCTTAAAGTCTCTCTTATGAACTGGCAGAATATCTGAGCGCTGTGACTGATCTTAAACTAACAAAAGTCCTGACCATGTATAGACTCGGTGAACACAGACAGGCAGACACAAACAGACTGTTCCCCCATTGCACACTAAATCAAGTGGAATCACTTTTTTACGGCATGACCTCATTTTCCTCACTTTACAAACCATAAAAAAGACTTGCTTAGAGAAACCTCAGCAAACACAAACCTGCTGTCCTTTCATGATAAGAATAACCATTGCAACAGGACCACTGACCGTACAATAACATCATCAATAACACTAAAATAAAACACATAATTGTGTACGGTTATCGTTGTTATTTTATCAAACCTTTCTTCTAAATTTTAATGTAATGTTAATGCTTTGGGAATGTAAAGCCTTTCAACCATACAAATAAAGCCAACTGAATCCTGAAACTGCCAAGGACTTGCCAAGTGGATAATGATTTAGATGAGCAAGCTTCAAACCCCCATAAAACCATCATAATATTATGAATTAAAAAAAAATAGAGAGGGATTGTATCTCCCAGCTGGCCTGGGAACACTTTGGGATCCCCAGGAAGAGCTGGAGAAAGTTGCTGAGGAAAAAAAAAAAAACCTTGAGCATCCCTACGTATCCTACCCGATATCAGGGGCCTCATTTATAAAATATTGTGCAGAAACCATCCTAAATTTGATCTTATGATCTCTCAAATATGTGTACGTGTGATTCATAGAATGAACTTACGCACAGAAAACACACGTACGCCTCTCTCTCTCAGATGTGAAATCTATGAATAGCAAATGATCTTGAACTTGCGTGGAACTTAATAGTTTTAGCTCTCAGTAAATGACTCCTAATTAATGTCATTAACATATAAAAGATCACCAGTCAACGTCCAAATCCTTGCGAGCGACAAGAGCAGCTTACACTTCCAAAAACCTGCAGTATTTTGACAAGAAAGGGTATGTAGGTCTCCTCAGACCCTGACGTGACGCTAAACACTTTTCCACGACGGTATTTACAAATATGAGCGTTGGTGTAGATTTAAGCGTAAGCACACACTCTAAGATCAAATCTGAGCGTATACGCTTTATAAATGAGGCCCCAGACAAGCAGCAGGATGGATAGATGGATGGATTTATAGACAACAATACATGTCTAAACTGACATGAGGGTGAGTAAATAATGACATTTTGTTTTCTTTTTTAGCTGAATTAGTGACTACTTACTGGTCAGTTGCTCGGGTGCTTCTCCGGTCTGATGGCAGCCTTCTAACTCAATGCTGGCCTGGAAACTGAGGCAGGCGTTTGTAAGCGCCACCCGAGCTCGTTCATCTGCTGCATGACTGTCGCTCTGAGACAGCTGTGCCAATCCCAGCAGACACAGAGCACGACTGCAGCGGGGCAAAGCCAGCACTCCCATCTGACAGACCTGCACACAGCCATGCTTCTGTTAATGGACAACATCATATATACAGTATATAGTCAGATTATAACATTAGACTCTCTATCTTGCTTAAACCATAACTTTGATTTGATTTGAACCCTTTGATTTACAGGTTTTTTTTACTAAAGAGTTTGGTTTCTAGATGGAAATTCAAGGGTTTGATGCATTCAAGCAAAACTGTTGTCAGTTTAA
The DNA here is from genome assembly GCA_039654775.1 of Spinibarbus caldwelli. NCBI lineage: Eukaryota > Metazoa > Chordata > Actinopteri > Cypriniformes > Cyprinidae > Spinibarbus > Spinibarbus caldwelli. Next base: position 32,062,934 of record CM077242.1, read on the forward strand.
GTGTTTTCCACCATTGAGCTGAACAGTTACACGGAGAGGAATAGTTCAAGCTACATTTCCAAAATGCGGTTCTACATGGTACGATTACAAGCCGTTCCCGATCTGGATGTTTGGCACAGTTAAGCTAACCGTGTGGAGGAACTCCAGTACTGACATGCTGATGATTGTCTAGTATAATGGCTACAGTGTTATTCTACAAGCCGTTTTCATCAGCAAGTAGTTCTTAACCCTGTTCCTGTTGATCCTGGAACAACATTTGTTTCCAAAAACAGTCCTAACTATATACCACCCCTAATTACACTTTAGCTCTAAAATCAGGGGGAAATTATAGGTGAATAGTGTAGAAGCCCTTAACCCTGGTTGTAGGTCTAAACTTGACAATAATTGTAAATGTATCACTCAAATCTTATTGGAAATGTGTTCCAGGATCAACAAGTTTGATGATCAAGAATCAAGTTCTACTTGGTGAAATCACATTCACTCCCTCTCTGCATACCCACCTGTTACACTCTCAGTAAACAGAGATAGATTGTGGAATAAATATATAAATGTCTATGAATATTCAAATGCATTATATATTTAATCCACAATTCATCTGTTTACCAAGGTCAAAGATGGAGTGAATGTGATTGGTAGATTTGGTAAGGTCTGTGCTAATTTGAGGTCTGCGATCAACATTTTGCGTGGCATCTCTGGTCATAAATATGGCACATGAGTGAGCCACTTGGCTCAAACACAAATAAGTCAGATCTGTTTAGTGATCTAGAAACATTAAGCATTGTCAGTAGTCCGATTCCAAATGGTTCGTTTTAGTCGGTCGAAAACATCCAGCACAGTGCAGTCTGATTTCCAAACCAATGACTGCTGGCTCTGCTCATTTTAGCAAATGAAAAGTACTTACAAATCATAGCGGTTACTGAATTAATCAGACTCACGATATTACTTTTGTCATGTCTGACTCGGAAGAAACCAAACTGTATTCATGCTTATGTGACTCAAATCAGTGTAGTTACTGACTGGTTGTTTATATAACCATGTGTAGTAAAAGATTAACGGAGTGTTGTTTAATATTTGCATTTGTTGATTTTTTTAGACATTATGAATGTTGTTGTAATGAGTGGTATTCTATGCATTGATTTAATGATAAAATATAATAAAATATGTGTTGTGTCATATTTTAATTTAATATAGGAGTGATGGACTGCATTCATGCCTCTAAACATTTGTGTAAATTAATTTGCTGGTTAGGTATGTTTTGAAGCATGGTAGCTGGTTTGAGCTGGTTTAAGATGGTCCTGAGTAGGAGCTAGTTGCTTAGGACCAGCTCATGACCAGCTACCATGCTTCAAAACATACCTAACCAGCATATGCAGGTTTTTATATTTTTATTTTTTTATTTATTATTTTCTTTTTAACAGGGTAGGCACTGATGCAAGAAGTAACATTTAATTTTTCAATATATTTCTTCACCACAAATATAAAAGGTAATTCTAAGTAAACAGTTAAAGAACCAGAATCAAAACCACAATCGCTAGATTTTATGATTCCTAAACATACAGTCTACCTTCTCCTGCATGTCCAGAAGCTCCTTACAGGGGCCGATAGACGAGAGCCGTATCAAAGCTGTGAGAGCCTGACATCTCTTCACTATCCAGGGCTGTTTTCTGTCTCTTTGCTGCTGAATGAGGCGTTGTAGGAGAGCAAAATGAGCCTCCAGCAGCACCCACTCCAGCTTCTGAAGCACCTCGCCCTGATTCACACACCTGCTGATGCCCTGCGCTGCAAGCCCAGAGACGCTGTGGGAACACCAGAGAGACCGACGCACACGCCAACTGTTGTCTTTATTTAGAGACATTCATTAACGGAGTCATATGTTGGAGAATCCAACTGAAATCACAGTCAGTTTAAAAGAGCATGAGCTCGTCCTAGTAACATATGTCTTTAATCTTTTAAACAGATTTCAAGGGCGGGCAGGAAACTAAATACCTCGTTTACAACATCAGTGTATTATTACATATATTAAAGGGAAATAAATCGGATTAGTTAACCAAAAATGAAAATTTGCTGAAAATGTATTCCATACAAATCCATCAAGATGTTTTTAACCTTGCTTCCAGTCCATAATCCATAATAACGCTTCCTCCAGTGGAAAAGTCCACCTCTTGCTGTCTCTCACATCCAGCCACATATTTGTTTAGAGCTGTTTTTGACTGTTTTGGCTTTTATGCGGTGCTTGATCTGTGCAGCTTTCTCTCCTGATTTGGACACCAGAGGAAGTTTTTATGGATTATGGACTCGTATTTTAGCAACAGTTTGAAGTTTAAATGTCTTAACGATGAATTTGTTTCTTACAAACACACAGGTTTTTACTTCTCAAATCATTAACTGATGGACTGGAGTGGTGTGGATTACATGTGGATTATTGTGATGCTTTTATCAGCTGTTTGGACTCTCATTCTGACGGCACCCATTCACAGCAGAGGATCCATTGCTGAGACAATGATGCAATGCTGCATTTCTACAAATCTGATGAAGAAACAAACTCATCTACATCTCGGATGGCCTGAGGGTGAGCACATTTTTAGCTAATTTTCATTTTTAGATTAACTATACCTTTAAGTCTCAACTGTTGCAAAGGTCTTTTAAAGTGTTTGTCTGTGTAACATACATGTGATAGACTTGCTCTGGACTCATGGTCTGGTCAGAGGATGAGATCTTGGAAAGCAAAGCCGCCAAACTGAGACAACCACGTAGAAACTGAGCATTCACGACTGACCAATCATATCCAGCGTCCCACAGCTGTTGTCTGCAAAAAAGACAAGTAAACTGAAAATAAATATATCTGGATTAAAACCGTAAAAGTGACTAAATGTGAATTCTTCTTTTACATACTCTTTGTGATCATGTGAGACAAAGAATTGAGCCATGACATATTCCAGGCCTTGTTGTAGGAGCAACACAACCTCACACTTGCTGGCCGCAGCCGCCTCTTCCTGCTGTAGCAGGGCCAAGCCAGTATAAAACCTATAAAAAACATGTTTGTGAAGAACTGACAACAAACACCAGCCTGACCTGAGCTCGTCCAGAAACAAATCAGACTAATATAAAACACTTTTTTCCATACTAGACTTTGAATACTCCAATTCCAAGTGTTATAGGCATCAAAGAGCACTTCAGATGTAAAGAAAAATACAGTAATGCATTATAATACCATAATGCATTGTAACAAATTTAATGGCAAAAAAAAAAAAAAAATGCTAACATTTTCGATTAAAGCTTCAGTCCGTACCTTTTTTTTTTTTTTTTAATTATCCAAAATCAATTTTTGGCCAAGTACAGTGCACAGCATAAATGAGTACACCCCCTCTGAATAAATATAAAAGATGTATTTTCTTAAGATTGAGTGAAATACATGTCCACTGAAGGATTTTCACCTTGGGAGAATGAATATCTTCATTGTCATGCTGAAAAAATGCCCAATAATGCAGGGAATGAGGGGAGGGTAGCATCTTCTGTTTCAAGTTTTTGTATTACATCACACAGTAGTGTGTGAATTCATGACAGCATTGATAAAGCACAACTCCCTCACACCTTCAGCACTCATTCATCCCTATATAAGAGCTTTACTACCACTGAACGTCACTGTGGGTACCAAACACTTCTCACTGTACTCCTCCTCTAGCAACACCAGAACATTTGGATGCTTTTGAATCCGAAATGATTGACTTGGTCTCTTGAGACCAGAGTATGGATTCCCAGAAGACTCTATTTTGTAAATATGGGCCTTGGAAGAGGTTAAATGAGTTTATTTTGCTTTGGCTACAGTAGGTAATTCTAGTGGTGATAACAACCATGCATTCTGCAGGCTGTGTCATACTCTGTGAGATAAAGTGTCACTCTTTTCATAGCTTTTGCTGGCTCTGAGACACTTGTATGTTATTTCTCCTGCTCTTTTTCTAGCAAAACTTCACTCATCACTAAATGAAAACTTGAAGTGAAGACTTGCTTATTTCAGGAGCCTTGTCACAAGTCCATTGTTTTTGAATGTCGGTGCTATATTTCTGCTATATTTTTCTTCTTCTACTTCTGCTATATTTTCACACTTAAAACAATAATTTGGTATTCCTGTTGTACCATTGTCCTCTTTTATGCTAAGAAATAAGTCACCTGGCAGTTCTCTCCCAACTGCTGCCAGCATTAAGTCTGAGTATGATTCAGTGGGCTATATAACACTTTTAATTGTCAGGAAATGACTTGTCTTTAAAAGTTTTGGTTCAATATACTTACCTGTTGATCAAAAATAGCCTTAAACCTATACATTTTTTTTTTTTTTTTTTTTAGTTTTATTTAGTAACTTTCAGGTGGGTGTATTCATTTTTGCAACACAACATTTTATCACTTTGATAAGAAAATCTTTTTGCTGAATAATTTTGACATTCTTCTTTGGTAATTGATCAAGCAGACTTGTTGGAACATTATATCTCCAAAGAACCCTAATATGTCATCTAAGTAGAGAGTAATTACTGAATTTGTTAAGTTTTAGAGGGGCGTACTCATTTATGCTGTGCACTGAACATAACCAGCCAGTGTTCAAAACTATCTCCTTATCTTAGCCCGATTCACAACAGTAAGCTTGTAATAATGTTTTCTAATTTGAGTGGTACAGGTAGGTTTTCGCAGGAAATACAAGCATGCCGCCGTTCATCTTTCCGTCATTATGTCACATCTGTAAAGAAGGAGTCCTGCCTAGTAGCTATATCGCATGTAATGCTGCAGGTGGTGGATCATTTATAGCCTTTTGTCACAGCAGCTGGAATAATTAAACTTATCATTTTGATGGCAAATTGTAATCCAGTAAGGTCCATATACGACAATCATCAGTGACAACTGGAGATTCACCTGTAGTCACCAGTAGCCTACAGGTAACGCTAATACACACTAAAAACTCAAAGTCACGCAATGCTGATGTTGTTAACATTTTGAGAACAAAGTATAACAATAATAATTTGTATGGTTTGATGTGATATGAGCTAACCGATCATTAGATTTAATCACCATTGCTAGCGCGATTTATTGTAATGCTTTTTCCCTCAGTTGGTCAGAACAAAAGTGGCAGACATGTAACTCGCTTGTTCAGATGACAATATCCGGTGAAAATTATTATTTGGGTCATACTTCCAAGATGTAGAATCTGTGATTCCAAAGTACAGTGAATATCTGTGAATACTGACAGCCACAGATACTCCTCAAAACATTAGATTAATCCGTGTTGAGGAGTCGTGCCGATGCACAACCCACCTAAAGAAAATAATTCCATGAATAACTGCAATTGCAGGTTTCAAACAGAGATGGCGACAAAGAGGCAAAACTTACGGACTGCAGCTTTAACTTTAGAAACAAATATGCCAGTGGTAGCAACCTGGAGCAACTGCCCTAATCACAGTAACACTCCAAAGTCTAAATGCATCAGTATGATGGGTCACACCTGATAGCTGGCTGACGGGGCTGGAGGCCCAGCGCGCTCTGAAGGTGTTGCAGCGCCTCATTGCTTTTCCCCTGCAGCAGCAGCAAACGGCCCACATTTAGGTTATATTCCCAGTTGTCTCCATTCAGTGAGCAGGCGTCCAGATACTTCAGCACGGCTCGATGGAGCCAACACTTGTCATCAGACACAACACTACTGCCGTCCTGCTGTGACAGACCAGACAAACACTACTGGGACCACTGCACTGAAAGGAAGCCATAGTTTCTCTGATCATTTTGAAACCTGAATTACATTTTGCAAAAAAAAAATGTCAGAATATAAGACAATAGAAAAAAAAAAAAAAAAAACCTGAAGAGCTGCTGCCTAGGGGTGTGTCACAATGTATTGCTATTATATATTTCAAAAATTAAAAGTTTATATCATGTTAAAACAACATATATGATCGTATCATCAGTGTTGGGAAGGTTACTTTGGAAATGTAATAGGTTACAGATTACAATTTACCCTATTTAAAATGTCATAAGTAGTGTAATTATTTCATTTACTTTATTAAAGTAATGTAACTGATTACATTTGATTACATTTGACTACTTTTCTAAATTTCTAACAAATGTTTTCAACTTTTTCAACATTCAAAATAGGGAGGGTTAACCTTACAGTAGTACTCTGATTTCTTGAAAAATCCTTCATCACTTGAATTAAGACTATAATAATTTAATTTTAAAGCCCATATTTAAAATTAAAATCAGTTTAATAGCTATGATACTGTTTTTTAAATACCATTCAAGATGTATTTTAATAGGAATAGGACACATGCTTATTAAATGACTGTTTTATTGTCTATTTGGAGATTTGTATATGCATTATTGTTTAATAATAACTTAATATTGTTTAATAACTGTTTTTTCAAGGCATTGTTAGATGCCAGTGTTTGCTGTCATGCATGTGCAAAGATTTGATTTCAAAAACAGTTGAACAGTTGAAATCATTTGTTAGAAATTTAGAAAAGCAATCAAATGCAGTCAGTTACATTACTTTAATAAAATAATTGAATAATTGAATAAAAGACATTCTGATAGTATGTGTCAGTACTGCACCATAATTCTGGTTGTCACCTGTCACAAAATATAAAAAGAATACGAAGAACATCAACATTAAGCTCTTTTATATGCCTTTTTATGCTTGCAATCTTTGAGTGCGATTCATTGGCCAAAAAAAAAAAAGCACCTTTCCAGCTTTTTTTGACAGCCAGAGGAACAGTGTCTGGACATAATCAGCCTTTGCTGACTGGCCCTGCTGTTTGAGATCTTGCAACTCCATGTCGAGTGCTTTGAGCTGGTTCTCTGCTGTCGGTGTTCCAGGAAAGCCATGAAGCCTGCAGATGGCCAAGATCTCTTCCTGCCTCCCAGCAGACTTGGCCTGGCCGAGATCCTGGTCATCTTCCTGAGCCTGTGGGATTTCAGACAGTCAGCACCCGCATTATAGCATATGGCTCTTTCATATGACAACGATATTAATATATACACACTGTTGAGAAAAATCTGGTTGATTTAACACTTACATCATCGTAAGGGGTTTGAGGTGTTCAGACAGTAGCAGACACACATGCTGCTCTAGCACTTATGAGCTTAAATAGCATATTTCTGAAAATGTGTTTCACTTTGGTATTTACTGTTCATGACTTTGTTGTTTATTTCATCTCCCCCTGCAGATTTTTATGTTTAGAGTAACGCTGTTAAAAACATTTATTTCTGCAATTTTTTATTTTTTTTTTCTGTTTAATGCATTAAAGATAATTATCTCAATTAATGTAGCATCTGTTTTTCCCTTTCTGAACTAGCTATGCTAATGTGTTTTTCCTCACATCCCCTCATTGGACATACACTCACTGGCCACTTTATTAGGTACACCTTGCTAGTACCGGGTTGGACCCCCTTTTGCCTTCAGAACTGCTTTAGATTCAACAAGGTTTTGGAAACATTCCTCAGAGATTTTGGTCCATATTGACATGATAGCATCACGCAGTTGCTGCAGATTTGTTGGCTGCACATTACATAACATTTTTTTTTATGGAAACAATACCATTCAAACATTTGTGGTAAGAAAAGAGAGAAATTAATACATTTGTGGTAAAAAAAAAAAAAAGAGAGAGAAATCAATACTTTTATTCATCAAGGGTGCATTACATTTATCAGAAGTAACAGTGAAGACATTTATAATGTTGGAAAAGATTTCTATTTACTAAATTGTTTAATAAATGCAATACATGCTGTTCATTGTACTTTCTATTCATCAATGAATCCTGCAAAAGGTATGACCATTTCCACAAAAAAAATATTAAAAAGCAAAAACTGTTTTCAACTGTTTTAAAAAATAAGACGTAAAATTCTTTAAAAAACAAACAAACAAACAAACAAACAAAAAAAAAACAGCAAATCAGCATATTAAAATTATTTCTGAAGGATTATGTGACACTGAAGACTGGAGTAATGATGCTGAAAATTCAGCTTTTTATCATAGGAATAAATTACAATTTACAGTATATTAAAATAGACAACAGTTCTTTTAATTTGTAATGATATTTTACAATATTACTATTTTCTTTGTATTCGTGATTAAATAAATGCAGACTTAGTAAGCAGAAGAAATTTTTGTTTGTTTGTTTTTTTCAAAAACACTGTAATGTTTCCAAAATTTTGACAGGTACTGTATAACATTGTTACCTAGTGCTTATATTGCTTAAATACCATTAATTGGACGCATTTGTGGCCAAAGATGCTGGGATAGGCTTCAGCCCCCACGACCCTAGAGAGGATAAGTGGTTTGGAGAGTGAATAGATGGATGGATGAACTTCCAAAATTATTTGACTTGATTTTGTTTCTATTCTTACTGCTGTTCAGCTTAAAAATACCTTTCCATTATCTTTGTTTGTCATTTTGCATCATTATACCTGTGCTAAACCTATGAATATTAAGAAACTAATGAAAGTGTATTTTTTTTAATTTTAATTTTTTTTTTTTTTTTTGTTACAGGATCCTGTGTACCCAGCCTCAACCATTCATCAAAAGGACTGTGAAAGCGGTAACTCTGAATCGCCAGTGGCAGTCTCCACGGAATGAAACGGGCATACAAGTGAACGATGGGGGTACTGACATTAACCTGCTGTATTCACTGTATTACACACTAGGGATGGGCATTTTTGTCAGTTTTTCATGTACTGGTGGTTTTGATTTTGTCTGGATGGCATGCTGTCCTCACACTAACTAGTCAGAGCTCAGGTACCACCCAAAATACTGCCATAACCAATCAGAAAAAGAGAAATATATAAAGTCAGGTTATCATCGAGTTCTCAGACATGACAGCGATGATTGATCATGAAAACGATGATTGCAGTGACTTTAAAAAATAATCAATCATTGCTGTCAAGTCTGAGTACTCTAGTACTTGTGCACATCCCTATTAAACACATATACACAGTATTGAGGTATGATGTATACCACATTGATGTATACTGTAAATGCAATAACCATTTTAACCATACATCTTGTCAAGTCTTGTGACTTCTGGATTTTCTTTTTTTTTTTTTCAAAATAATTTTATGAACAATCCTATTAAAGATTTTTTTTTTTTTTTTTTTTTTTTTTTGTATGATAAATGTAAGGATATTGATCTGGAAGAAATGGGGCCATAAAGAACCTATTCAACAGTAGTTCTTTGAAGAACCTTTAAAAAGGGTTTTTTGTAGTACCAGAAAAGGTGCTTTATGGCACCAAGAAAAACACACGGTTCTTTAAAGAACCTTTCACAAAATGGTTCCACTATGGCATCGCCGCGAAACCCCGTTTTTGGTTCTTCCTGGCACCTTTTTTTTTTTTTTTTTTAAGAGTGTAAGGGGCCCAAAGTGTGCCAAGAAAATATCCCCCACATCATTACACCACCACTACCAGCCTGAACCATTGAGACAAGGCAGGATGGATCCATGCTTTCATGTTCTTTACGCCAAATTCTGACCCTACGATCTGAATGTCGCAGCAGAAATCGAGACTCATCAGACCAGGCAACGTTTTTCCAATCTTCTTTTGTCCAATTTTGGTGAGCCTGTGTGAATTGTAGCCTCCGTTTCCTGTTCTTAGCTGACAGGAGCAGCACCCGGTGTGGTCTTCTGCTGCTGGAGCTCATCTGCTTCAGGGTTCGACATGTTGTGCGTTCAGAGATGGTATTCTGCATACCTTGGTTGTAACGAGTGGTTATTTGAGTTACTGTTGCCTTTCTATCATCTGTAACCAGTCTGCCCATTCTCCTCTGACCTCTGACATCAACAAGGCATTTTCGTCCACACAACTGCCGCTCACTGGATATTTTCTCTTTTTCTGACCATTCTCTGTAAACCCTAGAGATGGTTGTGCGTGAAAATCCCAGTAGATCAGCAGTTTTTGAAATACTCAGACCAGCCCGTCTGGCACCAACAACCATTCCACATTCAAAGTCACTTAAATCCCCTTTCTTCCCCATTCTGATGCTCGGTTTGAACTTCAGCAAGTCGTCTTCACCACATCTAGATCCCTAAATGCATTGAGTTGCTGCCATGTGATTGGCTGATTAGCAATTTGTGTTACCAAGCAATTGAACAGGTGTACCTAATAAAGTGGCTGGTGAGTGTACAGTATGTCTGCGTCTTTCCTAGTTCAGTCCTTCTGAGGTTTTAAGACTAGAGTCCTTTGCAGCATTACAGTAAACACTACAAATAGTCAATCTAGTGAGTGCACATGTCTGAGTCATAAATGCTTCTGCCCCTGCAGTCACAACACAAATATACTTTCAAAATTAATTTCTTATTTATTTTAAAAATTAATGTGAAAAATAAACTAATTGGGGAAAAAAGAACTGTCAGCAGTCACTCAAACAGAGAGAGCTGGTACTGACAGATACAGAAACATCACTTTACCATATACAACACACTATATTACAGGAACAGCTAAATTACATTTACACTATAATGGAATTACATTAGTGAGGATTATTGTAAGTTCACTTAAATTAATAGTTATAATATTTTTTAATGTTCCATAACAGTTTAAGATTCTTAAATGTAAAAAAAAAAAAATAAATAAAATAAAATAAAAAAATGATGGCACAAATTTTACTGTAATGTTGAATCACTATATTTATTCTGAGAAATTGCTTTCAAAAATCCATTCCGCAGAGGCATCTGGAATCTTAGTAAAAAAAAGATGCCATTAAACAGTAATTTAATATATAGCTTACTGTCGTCATGTTGTTTCTAAATTAATTTGGAGATTCAATGTGAAAATATACAGTATGTATAATTACAAATTTAGCATAAGGTGTGATTGATTACAGAAAAGAGATTATTTTATTTATTTATTTATTTATTTTTTTAAATTAATTGACAGCACTAGTTTAGTGAAATTTGTCCAATTAGACTAACCTCTCATTTAATAGCCATATATCCTCTTTTTTTGATCTAGTGCTCAGTTCAGTGAACTAAATACTGGGATCTCCTGAACAGAGTTGGGTATAACGCGTTACACAGCAACTGTACTTTTCCTGGTAACACAGTAAAGTAATGAGTTACATTTTAAATTTATGTAATTTGATTACAGTTACTTATGTCAAGGAAATTACATAAGTTACAAATGCAGTGTTAAAATAAAATATGAAGTAAAAATCATGTTTTGAGCCAGTATGTCATGTTATACGTCAGTATGCCCTTTAATAAATCACCAGAGAATGCGAGCTAAAATGCAGACGAGTCCTACAACTTTTAGATGTAATGAAAGGTTGCCTATCATATTTCAAAATGTTGCACTCGACATATTTTAGTCTGGCATTATAGTTTGGGAAAAGTTCAAGAAGTGAATGTGTGCAAGTTTATGTGACAGCAACACTAATAAAGTAAAAAATAAATGACTCATCAGAATGAGATCAACCGCTGGATTAAACCGCGTAGGCATCACAATTCAAGGCTTATTCCTCACAGCGCATCTTCTTCCAAAAATGAAAAGGATTTTGTTGATATTGGGAGTGAATCAGGGTATACAAATAATAGGCCTACGTATGTATTTTTTTTCAGTCAATATTAAATTAATGAAAGAACTATGAGTTTCTCTTTGTAGTGTATTTTTTAGGTTTGATAACTTGAAAAGTAGTATACTTGAAAGTAACTTAAACGTAAAGCAATTAGTAATCTGATAACTTTTTTTAAATGCAGTAATCAATAATGTAATCAAATTATAATTTTAAAGAAGTAATTAGTCATTTGTAGTGGATTACTTTTTTTTTTTTTTTTAATTAACTTACCCAACACTGGTCCTGAACCTCCAATGTTTCCATTGTACAGAAAAAAATACCATGGAAATCAATGGCTACCAGCAACTGTTTGGTTACCAACATTCTTCCAATTATCATACAGGTTTAGAACAGCTTGAGGGTGACTAAATAATGACAGTTTTTTTTTAATTTTTGGGTGAGCTATCCCTTTAAGTTGCTAATAGCTATGATTCCACCTATGCGCATTTTGGAATATCACATAAAAAATGCTGGATGGAAATGGCAAGATATGCATAAATTCTAAAAATATGCATAAAAAAATGTTATCCATTAAGAAAAAATGTGCATAAACTATGATGGAAACACATTTACGGAAAAAAATTCCACCATGCGCATCAAAAAAGTCATGTGACTTTGCATGAAGGGACGGGATAACTTGACTAACCAGTGAATCGATCTCGTTCACAGCATCAATATGTTGTTTTGGTCGTTCTGAGAAAAGTCTGTTGTCAAAGAATTTCTGTAAAATTGTCTTACACGACTGCGTTCCCAAACAGCAACATCTGCCTCCGAAAACAATGATCGCATTTACTGTGTTTAGTTTGCTCACTCTGTTGCGCAAGTAATTTATCATACATGACAATTATTATATTCAGTAGCTTCTCCTACATTTCTTAGTGATATTTAATGTAAGGAATATCAGGAAGCAAGGGCATCATGCACTCATTATTTTTGAGAGGGCACGGGTTGGAGGGGGGGTCGTCATGTGACACACAGCAGCCACAACAGCACTTAGGTTTTATTTATTTTTTTCCTTTTTATTCGAAACATTCCCAAACGTATTAACTATATCATGAAATATCTTCTCACCTTTATAGATTATGTAAGTTGATCTAGTGGGTGATGGTCAAAGTAACCTAATAATGTAATCTATTAACTATGCATAAAAACTTGTCTGTTTACTTAATTAGCAGATATGGGTGTCATGCCATTACATATTTTAATACGACTGACTTTATATTTAATGTGAATTTAACACTGAAAGTTAATGTTAATAACACTTTCATTGTACAGAAAGAGAGCAAAGAACATTTACATCAAAGAACATTTTTACTGAAAGTCTTCAAACACTCTCAAAAACTCCCATTAAAACCACTGAAGCTGTTTACACTATGAAATGAATATCTTACTTACATATTCATACACACATTTGTTGTTTCTGACAAGAGAATTCGCCAGAAAGAGGTATTCAGTCAGCGAGCAAGTGAAGAAATCACAGTCATTTTAGCGATGACTTATCTGAACGCCTCTGATTGGGCATTGCATTCATAAGCTCAACAGAATCGTGTGTGATTGGTTAAACGGCTATTTTTTGTCTTTTGGAAGCTGCAGATCCACTTGGCTCAAAAATCTGAGGGGGCACGTGTCCCCTCACTTTGAATGGGCATGATGCCTCTGTCAGGAAGTGACGATTTGTTCTCTTTGACTCGTTGGATGGAAACGGTGCTTTATTCGCAAATGTTTTATGCAATATTACAGTTTTGCGCATAAGTTAAATTTGCATCTTTGGATGGAAACATAGTTATTGTCTCCATTTCCTACCTCCTTTTTCAGGCCGTACATCTCTGTTGCGTAGTAGTACTGCTCTAGTATCTGCCCAAGAAGAAAGTGCAGTTTAGCATCGTGGGGTTTAACCTTAATGGCAGTAGCGTAGTGGATGGCAGCCTGCTCCAGATGATCCAGAGGTGACTGTCCTGGATCATACTGCATCAAGTCACCTGAAGAAAAAACAACATAATAGTTATTTACATGTTTGCTAGAGAATCGGTACCAGTTTCTTAAGACAGCTATTAAAATCAATTTACAACCTAAATTTATGGTCAGTGTTTCACTTTATTATTGTAAGGTCTGTTTTGGGTTCTGTGTTATGTTCTTGTTTTCATGTCTTTTATTTTGAAGTTTAGTTATGGTTCCTGTTTGGTTCATGCTTCCCTTGCCCTCTTGTCTCCTTGCTATTGGTTCCCTTGTTCAATGTGTCATTTTCTGATTGGTTGTCCTAAGTCACGTGTCTTGTCCCCATTAGTTGGTTCTTGTCATGTGGTTCTCATTGTTTGTTATAAGCAGCCATGTCATCGCCTTTGTTCCCTGTCGTGTATTAACGTTGTAACCTGCTGTTGGTGAGTCTAGTCCGTTCATGCCATGCCAAGACTGTCTCTGGTCAAGTCTGTTTCAAGTCAAGTCAAGTCTGTCTTTGTTTGGATGTTTGGATTTCACGATTGTAAATAAACTGCACTTGGGTTCTTCACTACGCTCGCCTCCAGTGGACCAATCTTTACAGAATACACGACCTGCACTATGAACTCAGCAGTTTCACGCCTTTTGCGCCTTCGTCAAGGCAACAGTCATATTGAGGATTATGTTGAGGACTTTTGTGGATTGTGCCATTTAGTGGGTTTTAATGACGTGGCATTGAAAGACATTTTTCGGGTGGGTCTTAATGAACCCATTCGTTTCCTGCTACCTGGAAGGAAAATACACTGGTCTCTGAAGGAATATATTGACCATGCTCTTTTGCTGGCTGGTTCACCATTCACTGTGGGTGTCATGGAGGAGGAATGCAACACTTCCCCAAAGTCCTCAGTCATGTCTGCTAAGCCAAAGCCTGCTCACGTCATGCCTGCTACTCCAGGACCTGCTTACATCATGCCAGTTAAGTTAAAGTTTACTGTTGTCATGTCTACCCAGTCAAAGCCTGATCATGTCATGTCTGCCATGCCAAAGTCTGATCACATCATGTCTGCTACTCCAGGGCCTGCTCACGTCATGTCAGGGCCTGTACACAAGATGGCCGCCACGCCTGAGCCTCTCCATGCCAAGGCTGTCCTATCAGGATCTCGTCCCGTCATGGCTACTGTTCCAGGGTCAAGTCACAGTTGATCGTCATGAACCAAGTCAAGTCACAGCTGATCGTCCAGAGTCATGTCACGTCACAGCTGATGTTCCAGAGTCACGTCACGTCACAGCTGATCATCCAGAGTCTTGTCACCTCCTGTCTGTTGAACCCAGATCTTCAGGTTCAGTTCTCCAGTATCACAGACTGGCATCCAGCGTGGAGGACCTACCGCTGGTGTCAGCTCATGCAGCTGGTATCCCCAAACCAACACTCTCAACCCTTCTTGTTTCTGAACTGATTTCTCCGTCTGCAGTGCTTCCCATAACGGGAATCGCTTTATGGTGTGTCTGGGCCGCATACACCACTGCCGAGTCTCCAGAGGTGGCAGCTGATGCTGCAGAACCTCCCGAAGTAGTGGCATTCGCTGCTGTGTTCCCTGAGGCGATGGTGCCTGCTGCAGTTTCTCCAGAGGTGGCGGTGTATGCTGCAGAACCTCCCGAGGTGGCGGCACTCGCTTCAGCTCCTTGCACGATGGTGGCGACCAGCAATGCACATTCAGCCTGTTATGTCGCGGCCAAAGAGCCCGTTCATGAACTCACTGTCTGTCCTGTCACGGCCACGGAGGCTGTTTATGAACTCACGGTCTGTCCCATCACGGCCACCGAGGCCGTTTCTGAACTCACAGCCTGTCCTGTCACGGCCATGGAGGCCATTCCTGAACTCACAGCCTGTCCTGTCACGGCCACGGAGGTCGTTCATGAACTCACGGTCTGTCCTGTCACGGCCATGGAGGTCGTTCATGAACTCTCTGCCAGTCCTGTCACGGCCACTGAGGCCCCTTCTCTGCCTGCTCCGCCATGACTCCCTGCTCTGCCTGCTCCGCCATGGCTCCCTGCTCTGCCTGCACTGCCATGGCTCCCTGCTCTGCCATTGCTCCACGCTCCAGGCCCTGTTCCCTTTCATGGGCCTGGCCCTCCATCCCTCCCCCCATCCCTCCACCACCCTCCTGGACTTTTGGAGCCGCCTTTTTTGAGGGGGGAATATGTAAGGTCTGTTTTGGGTTCTGTGTCATGTTCTTGTTTTCATGTCTTTTATTTTGAAGTTTAGTTATGGTTCCTGTTTGGTTCATGCTTCCCTTGTCCTCTTGTCTCCTTGCTATTGGTTCCCTTCTTCAATCTGTCATGTTCTGATTGGTTGTCCTAAGTCACGTGTCTTGTCACCATTAGTTGGTTCTTGTCATGTGGTTCTCATTGTTTGTTGTAAGCAGCCATGTCATTGCCTTTGTTCCCTGTCGTGTATTAATGTTGTAACCTGCTGTTGGTGAGTCTAGTCCGTTCATGCCATGCCAAGTCTGTCTCTGGTCAAGTCGGTTTCAAGTCAAGTCTCTTTGTTTGGATTATATTTGGATGTTTGGATTTCACGATTGTAAATAAACTGCACTTGGGTTCTTCACTACGCTCGCCTCCAGTGGACTCATTACAGTTACTTATTTCAGTTGAATTGAAGTTTTGGTAAATTGCTTCTGCTGATTATGGGATTTTCCATGTATGACCTTCTATTTTTTTTTTTTTTTTTTTTTTACTGAGAAGTCCTAAACCATTTCACACAGAGTTAATTCAGACCACTAACCCTCCACCGCAAGATGAAATCACTTGTGTTTCACTCTTTCCCTCAGTATGTCCCAGTTATGTGTTGATTAGGCACTCCTTCAATCATTGTGGTCACGTGCATTTCTCACTGCCAAATGCAGTTTTAGTGAGTGTTTTGGACCCACAATTGTGTCTGGATCGATCCTAGACTGTACAGGTGGAAACGAGATCTAAGAAGCTGTCATATTTGTGGTTCTGACAGGTCTACCTGGATTGGGAAGTCTTTTCTTGTAGAGTTTGAAGTGTTCCTCTGCATGGGCAATTAGACTATCTACATCTTGTTCTCCAAATGCCGTCTGCAGTCTTTTCTCCCAGTTTCGAATCTGTTTGAACAGGAAGAACCAAGTGCAGTTGTATATATTCTGTATTGCCGCACACATCCAGAACACTGTCCTTACCTCAAGTGTGTGATCAGTCATTATGTCGATGTTAGTTGAGGATGCAAAATACTTTCTGTACCAGTTTGTTTCTGTAACTTCCTGCAGTGATACAATTGATTTCAGAAACAACAAAGAGCAGAGTAGACAAAGAGTAGAACTGTTTACTAAGCAATCTACCAGTGTGTGAAACCAGACAGAAACAAACATCACTGAAGAGAAATTCAGACGCAGTGAACCTGTCAGACTGACCACAGAATCTAGATCTTTTGATGGTTTGTAATGGCACTCTTTTGCATGTGCTCCAATCTCTGCATATCTCATCTGATTCCTGCATCCTAATAAAAACAAACATGTAGAAATAATCATAATACAGTTTTTTGAACAATAATTATTTTAAATCCAAATTTCACCTTTAATAATAACAAAAATAAAGTCAATTTAACTCTTTCCCCACCAGCATTTTTGAAAAAAATTGGCAGCCACCTCCAGCATTTTCGATGATTTTCACTAAAATTTCATAGCCCCCAGAATATTTTGTTGTATGAATATCTGAACATGCAATAAATCAAATTAAAGAAGCGAGCCTCTACTTTTATATGAAAAATCCATTTTATTATGGCTTCAAGATTTTTTTATTTATTTATTTTTTTATCAACACTTGAATGTAGGCAGGTTTCATAAAAAAGCCACATTTTTGAGCAAAAAGCTGAGAGAAAAAAAAAAAAATTTTATTAAATACTACATCTGGATTATTTTCAATATGATGATCAAAGCAAAGATGCCATAGATGACTTCCATCAGCACTCCCAAAGCTTGCATTCACTCTGTAACATTATGCAGTTTTCATTTATGTGTTTTTTTTATTATTATTATTATTTATTTTTTTTTTTTTATTTTATGTGTTTTTGATTGGGAGATTTGGGACTCATTCAGGGGATGCGAAATAGTTCCCCCGAGTGTATAACAGTGAAGACACGGAAACACGCAAAATTCAGTGTTTAGCGAGGAAAGAGTTAATCAAGCCAAATAAATTAAAGACTTTTAGTCTGAATGTTATTTAGGTGCAACTGAAGCGAGTTTTGAAAGCTATGGGATTGCTAAGGTGTTGTTAACAAATGTTTATTTCTGGCTATAGTGATATTCATACCACGATATGAGAAGAAGCATTTGACAGGAGCGTTAGACATTCTCTGGTCGAGCTCTGACTCCAGAACTTTCCAGCCCTCTCCCAAAGGACGCTCAGTAAACGGATCGACTTTTGACCTCCGCATCAGCATGTCAATATATGGAGCTGAAAATATTGTCTTTGGTTCACTGCATACAAACATGACACACACACGCTAATGGGAATATCAGAATGTATGAAAGGGTTTGACCGTAGAAACGTTTCTCTCACCTCTGATGTATTGACACGGGTTTGTACAGGGCACTTAAGGATACCGGACACTCAAACTCCATCTGGTCTTTCACATCACAGAATGCCACAGCTAGAGGAACTGGCTCTCTAGTAACATTTATAATGTAAACCTATTTAAAAAAGTTTTTCATTTTATCAGAATTTGTGTCAGCTTTGTTTTTCCCTTTGGAATCACTTCAATGAATAAATGAATGGAAACTGTCAGCTAACTCTAAGTGCTGATGATGTCGAAAAATAGCATACATGTATTAAATGTAGCCATTATGTTTACTAAATACTAACAGAACCATCTTAAAATGAGGGGAATTATCAATTATATTTACATTACATTTTTATTACATGGAGTTGTGGTCAAGGGTTGCTGAAGAAAATATAAGCAAAATCTAGATAGATCTATCTATTGTATAGTCTAAACCACAGTGCTGGGTGGTAACAGATTGTTTAATCTGGATTACTGGATCAGAGTCCAAAAATGAATTACTTGTAAGATTGTATTACATTTTAAAATAATTTTAATCTCACTACAGTTGCTTTCTTATTGATTACATGATTACATATTAGTCACACAACAGCAATAAATTATGCGTAATTTATTGATTCTGACAAAATATTCTTTTTCATCTTTTAAATGTTCCTTTCTAAAATAGCCTACCGCTTATACACATTTAGAAAGTCTTCCAGTTTTGTGGACATTCACACAAAGACCAGTCACTATAGTCAGCTGGCTATAACTACACAGAAAAAAATAAATGATAATAATTTTAATTTTAAGAAGTGTTTTCTCAACATTTAAAAAATGCATCAACTACTGATGAATCATGATTAATTTTTAATTCAAATGATCACTCAGTAGGCTATTTAACCATGTATTACTATGTCTTTAGAAAGGCTTTCAAACATTAAATGCACAAAATTATTATTACTTATTTACATGTAATGCAAGGATTCCCAAACTTTCTTTGTCAGCCGAACCTGTTTCACCTAATATATTCACCTGAACTGTACCCCTGAGAATTTAAAATAAATAAATTAAGAAACACATTCTCTGACTTTGGTTAATGGTCACATGACATGCAGGGGGAAAAAAATCAAATATTTCATCTTTTTATTATTATTATTATTATTATTATTATTATTATTATTATTATTATTTTAAAATTATTTATTTTAATTTTACATTTTTATGATTTAATTAATAGCTTTTCATCAAAATCATGAACCTCAGTTTTGGAAAACGTAATGTAATGCAATGTTTAATTGACCATGTTGTTAATTGTCATTTTCTTTCTTTTTGTATTTTTATATCAATATGGTACATGACTATCCTATATTACTAACAACATTTTTTGTCATGTAATTTGGAATCTGTAAGTAATCTACCCAGCACTGCTAAACCATTAGAAAATGCATTGCTGTGCTTATATCAGAAGATAATTCTATGGTGGAAGAATATAACCCCAAAATATCATGGACATACTACCGTACACACTTTGAAAGTTTTCACTCAGGCACTGCTAGTAAATTTCACAAATAATTATGAAGAAAAGGCAAGTAACATTAAATTAAACACAACAATTTAAAGTAAAACATGGTAGCACTGTGGTTCTTGTGGGGAGTTGTCTATTTTACTATGACAGTGGCAGGTTTTAGTTCTTACTTGAGTGTTGGCGCCATCTGCCGACGTCACCTTTGTAATAATTACTGTTTCTCCCGCATTTAACATGACGGGTTCAGAGCAAGCAGTGTCATTCACAGCAGTCTGCATGCTCCTGTCTGCTGTCTGAGGATGGACTCTCACCTCACAGCAGTCAAAATGTGCAGAGCCTAAATCACAGAAGCACAATGACTTCATCTGAACAGCCATGAGAACAACAATCCTCATAGACTAGGTCTGAAATGACTCACACGAGTAGTTGTAGGTTGCTGGAGAGAAGTCAGGGTGAAGGTCATGTCCTCCCTCTATGGTCAGATCACTCAGCTGTGCTGCTCTGGCGGACAGTTTGCTCACCGCAATGCTGTACACCTTGGATGAGCCATCTTCAGACACAACCTCAATCTCTACTTTATTTAAGCCATCTTCTAGTTTAACAGTTCTTGATCCATCACCAAATAACTGGGAGAATTTGATATGTAAAAACATCAATATTCTATTGCTTATATCTGTCTGCGTACATAAAAAAATACAGTGAACCAAGCAAGAAAATGTTTTAATATCACTGCATTAGAAACTAAATATCAAAGCGCTTGACATTTATTTTAATGAGAGACACAGTACACTTCCCAAACAAAACAAAATACTGTTCAAAATTTGTTGTGACACTTTTTGGTTGTCAAATAACATGTGTTGGGTAACTAGTTACTAGTAACTAGCTACAGTAATAATATTATGTTTTGCAGTTACAAGTAACTAATTACTAATAAGGTTTTCAGTATTAATATTAGTTACCATTCATAAAACAACTTGTTACTTAGTTACTTTTGATGCCTAAACACCTACTGATTTGAAATCCAACAATCCAATAATTCCTAGATTTATTTTCATAATTTTCACGACTCATGAACACATGAAGTTCCAGTGCAGCAGGCAAGTTTGGAGTATGCAAAAGCTTGCATTCAACAAATAGAAATATTGTCATTACATTGATTTTGTCAGGAGAAAAGATGATCTGAACACCTATGTTTAAGTTGTGGCATTACCTTATTCTGGCATTACATGGCTTACCCAACTGTATAGCTACAATTATCACATGACAATTAATGGGATTGATAAAACACTTTTACTTAAAAGCCACTATTAGGCACCATTGAAATGATGAGGCAGAAATATATTGTTAGTAACATTTTAGAAGAATTGTGTGGGGAAAATATGTAATTACAACTTCTGTGGGATGTGAAATAAAAGTAATGTAACTAGTAGTGTAACTAATTACTGTTGCCAGAAAGTAATAAGTAATAAGCCTATTACTAGTAAAATTACTTTTGGAAGGAGTAACTAGAAATGAGTAGCTAAGAAATTAAATTTTTTTTGAGTAACGAGCCCAACACTATTCATAGCTAATGATGAACTATACGAGAGGTACACTTGTGGGAACTGATATTAATACAGTACATTAGTCACAATTTAACATGTATTTGTAGTGCTATAAAAAGACATGGATTTTCATACTTACGATATTACAAGATGCACCTCCGTCGCTGGTTTGTAGATGTAATGTTAAAGTTTTGACACTGCTTTCCACTGTTGCTGTGTACTGTGTTATATCTGATTTGAACGAAGGGTTTAATTTCCCCTCAGACATTGATAAGTAATCTAAGTCACAATTATCCATCCTTCACAACTGACGTATTTCAAAGTTGGGAGGTTGAATTGCAGATTTGTAAGTTTTGTTGAAGGCTTTGTTACTGACTCAACTGAAAACTGGTGGTTGAGTTTAGGTGCGTCATGGGGTTGTCATGGCGGCAGAAGAGATTAATCTCTATGGAAATGTAGATCAACTCTACTGTTTAATGAATGGTATGACGATGATGTGTTTTTTTCCTTATGTTAAACACGTCGATATTGCAACATTTTAACTTCAACTTTGCTATTATTCCAAGTGATATCTGACCTAAAAAAAAGTGTATATTAAAACTATTTAAAATAAATATTTTACTACAGATGGAAAGTCAGCGCATTTAGTCAGTGCTGATCTTTAGTGTTGGACAGTTGGGTCACTACAAGTCTAGTGAAGCTTTTAGTTTCACTGCATTTAGTGTTGCTAGTTTTTAAATTATCCAGTTTTCAGTAGGAAAGTTACTTTATTGATGTAGCAGCAGGGCATTGGTATAAGCTACAACAGTGCGTTCTTGGATGAAATATAAATCACAATAAGCTTTACTGCAAACAAACAAATAAAAAAATTATTACCAACAAATTACAGGTTTTTAAGAATTTGCTAAAAGTAAAGAAATAGGTTCAGTGCACCTAAACATTGGGTGTCAATCACTAATAATTGCATAGATTATTCATATTTATTCGCACATTTAAACTTCTCAAGAAAACATTCCATGTAATTCACAATACGTGTGTACTGTACACACATGAATTTGTTCTTAACCTCATCTTAATGTTTGGGAATTTGGTTTTCTAAATAAGTGCCCGCATGCACAAGGTTAGTCATTTGCATTAAACATGCCCAAACCATCTCCATATAAGGGCTTTCCGCACAACCTTTCCTTTACAGCCTTTAGTCAACATATGCTGCTTTCTAAAGACATGCTCCCACCAAATCCTTGAGCAATGCCAAGTGCACAGACCTCAAAATTAGTTCAAACACAATAAAAACCTTTTATACAGACCCAGTTTACAGAGCTCTCATTAGCCGCCTCTACATATACATAATCTGTGCAAAACCTCGCAGCTCGAGCTGAGGCTAACACAGCTTTTCTTACTCTTTCACTGTAAATATGAAATATTAAAGTGAAATATACATTTTATCATAACTATATATAAAATTATATATAATTGGCACCGAACCCCCAACTGCTCCCCGGGCACCGCAGCACTGGTTGCCCACTGCTCCAGGTGTGTGTTCACTACTGTGTGTGTGTACTTGGATGGGTTAAATGCAGAGCACAAATTCTGAGTATGGGTCACCATACTTGGCCACACATCACTTCCCTTCCCTAAGATGAAACATTTATTTTGTCTTAACTATATAGCTTGTGTTAAGATACAATATCTTTTTGACACCGATTATTAAAGGGGTCATATGATGTGTTTTCATGTTTTCCTTTTTCTTCAGTGTGTTGTGTAGCTGTTTGTGCGTGTATAAGATTTGCAAAGTTACAAAGCTCCAAGTCTCTTTCAAATCTGAAAGAGAAGGCTGATCCAGAAATCGCCTCAATCCAATTCTCCCTCACATATCTACGTCACTATGTGGAAACATTTACATAATGCCGCCCAAATGTATATGCAAAGAAAGAAGGCGTGGTTCAAATAAAGCAGTAGTGTTGTTCTCGCCATATTGTGGAGATGCAGTGTGTATCGATGCAAAAGCCAAAACACTTTATTTGGCCTTCTGAAAGTGGATGCAATTAGGAATCAGTGGTTAATATGTATTTACAATACCGTTCCAGAACAGTACAAACCAAATGCTCAAGTGCGTGCAGCACATTTTACGGAGGGCAGTTTCCTAAACCTGGGAGAGTAAAAGGCAAGCTGTGCACAAAGGCTGCTTCTAAAAAAATGGGGGAATTACAAAATTGCTAGGACATTTCTGAATCAGAGCCTGTAAATATGTTTTATTATTTGCTGTTGACTGTTCAAATGTGGAGTTTGGTGAAGTGTAGAATAAAAGTTAGTTCCAATCAATCAGTCATCTTCAGTCATCTTCATTTTCGTAACCTGACTCGGGCTCGAACTGATAGTAAAACTGACAAAATTATTAACTGTTCTTATGGAAAGGGGCGTTATATTTCCAACACACACTTGAGATGTTCAGCCAATCACAATGCCGTGGGTCAGCTGGCCAATCAGAGCACACTGCGCTTTTTTGAAAGAGAGTCTTTGTGGAAATTGACTTCTTGTAGAAAGACTGGCCATAAAGGAGCAACAATAAAGTATAGTATGTGAAAAATAATGTGAACATGCTAATATATTCTATTACACCCAATACACAAAATAATTATCTTTAAAAATAGCATCACATGACCTCTTTAAGACTGACCAGAGTATGTGCTTTTAGAGTGAAAATGTACGTACACAGGTTTCACACACAAACTTGTGCATACACATGCTCAATGAATGATACCCATTGTGTCAAATAAACACATGAACATATACTCAATGTCTGCACTTCATTTGAAGAAGTGCATATTTGATTTCATCTAGTGACAATAATTTATCAGTATCAATAATGTAATTAAAATACATTCTAAAAAAAACTTGTTTTTTAATTATATGATTTTAGCATTTAAATTCTTCATTAATCACTTTAAATGTGATTTGTGTTGTCGTGTTTCATTAGAATTATATAATGATATTAATAAATCATATTATTCTGTCTTGAAGAGAATAAAAAATAATAATAATTAAAAATAAAAATAAAAATAAATGACTTAAAAGAGCATGCTGATTTTTTGTCCTGCAATTTCTCCTTTGTGATGGAAAACCTTCACCAGGTCATCTAGTGTATTTGTCCAGAATGATACTGGATGTCAGAGAAACAGTTGTAATATGCATGAACTCCAAGTTGATCTGAAAAAGATGAAAAAGGACAGTTCAAAATATACTTTACTTTAAACAAGACATGCAACCGTATGAATTTGCATTTCTATTTAAGACATATGGGTTACTACAATTATTTCTCCAGCTTGGAACAGTGCTGGCTATCTGTTTCAGATCTCTGTAATCATTGATTCCTGAAGAATTTATTGACGTCGGTATGAGAAGTTACAATGCATCTTAATTGAAAACGGTCTTATTTATTTATTTATTTATTTATTTTTTACTTTGGTCAAAAGAGCAACCCTTTCAGTGGCATAGTGCAAACTGCGTGTAGGCCCCCCGCAGAAGTCAATGCCAATGAGTGATGCAGTGTTGCCTCACCACATAATCAAATCAGTGCATACAAGTGCCATGATATTTACTATAGTTTATTTGCGTCAAAACAATTTTCTGCTATCTGTATATAACAACAAATTTGTCTTTTACAAATGGGAATACAACAAATTCATGACAATAATTTAAACCAGTGGTTCTCAAACCTCTCCATGAAGTACCCCCAGCACTGCACATTTTGTGTGTCTCCCTATATCTGACACACCCAATTCAGGTCTTGCAGTCTCCACTAATGAGCTGATGAGTTCAGGTGTGATAGATGAGGGAGACATACAAAATGTGTAGGGTTGGGGGTACTCCAGGACAGGTTTGAGAACCACTGCTTTACACTACAGAGCATACAGAACAGAGGTTCAGAAAAGGTCAAAATACAAATATGAAAGTATAAGTAGCTATACAATTACAGTACAAAATTATATATAGGCTACAATTATAAAAGAAAACATAAATTATAGGCTAATGGCATTTGTTATAAACAACATATAAACGTCAACTTTATTTAAAGACAAACTGAAATGTAACTACATCTCTCATTCGGCACAAATACAAAGGTTTCCCATGAGAGGCTCTGGCGTGATCACTTTTTCCCTTATATAACAGCAGAGACGAATTAAAATACTCTGTCATTTTTGGCCATACAGATAAGAATAAGACATAATTTGAAACTGTAATGGGTTCACTTTTATTTGTGTATACTTACAGTAAAAACAAAACATTGTGCTTTTGCAAAATAAAGAAAACACATATCATGCACTTTCAGCCATCTTTCCTAGAACTTGTGGAGTGGTCACAAACATGAAACTGACATGAACTGCTCTGAGAATTGTTTAGAAGATCCAAGCTCAGCTTTATTGGAATGATCCAAAATAATAATCTGATAAAAAATCAATAGGTGAAAGGCAATCCACATAGGGGAATAAGGCAGATAGCACAAGCACAAGGTAATCCAGAACACAGGCACCAGCAAAACCACTCAGAAACAGAGTAACACATACAAAACCTCAACAACAAAGGCTGAGTGCACATGGTTTGTACAACCTGAATTCTGGAAATGTTGGGACATTCTTTAAATTGGAATAAAATGAAAACTAAAAGACTTTCAAATCACATGAGCCAATATTTTATTCACAATAGAACATAGAGAACATAACAAATGTTTAAACGGAGAAATTTTACACTTTTATCCACTAAATGAGCTCATTTAAAATTTGATGCCTGCTACAGGTCTCAAAAAGGTTGGCACGGGGGCAACAAAGGGCTGAAAAAGCAAGTCTTCGGGCCCTCAGACAACACTGCATCACTCATTGGCATGATTCTGTCATTGACATTACTAAATGGGGCCAGGAATACTTCCAGAAACCACTGTCGGTAAACATAATCAGCCGTGCCATCTGCAGATGCCAACTAAAGCTCTATCATGCAAAAAGGAAGCCATATGTGAACATGGTCCAGAAGCGCCGTCGTGTCCTGTGGGCCAAGGCTCATTTAAAATGGACTGTTTCAAAGTGGAAAAGTGTTCTACGGTCAGACGAGTCCAAATTTGACATTCTTGTTGGAAATCACGGACGCTGTGTCTTCCAGGCTAAAGAGGAGGGAAACATTCCAGCGTGTTATCAGCGTTCAGTTCAAAAGCCAGCATCTCTGATGGTATGGGGGTGCATAAGTGCATACGGTATGGGCAGCTTGCATGTTTTGGAAGGCACTATGAATGCTGAAAGGTCTATAAAGGTTTTAGAGCAACACATGCTCCCCTCCAGGCGACAACTATTTCAGGGAAGGCCTTGTGTATTTCAGCAGGATAATGCAAAACCACATACTGCACAACAGCATGGCTTTGTAGTAGCAGAGGTGTAAAATACTTGATTACTGTACTTAAGTATTATTTTGGGGGATTTGTATTTTATTCAAGTACAATTTAAACTGATTACTTGTACTTTTACTTGATTACATTTCTGTAGAAAAAACTTTTTCTTTTTTTTTTTACTTTTTTTTTCTTACTTTTTACTCCTTACAATTTTATTTCATCTTAAAAATACATTACATTTTTATTTTATCTTATGCACATTAAATATGGTAAACAGACGCTCAAACGTACATGCCTGATGTGAGAACGTCTCGGTTACGTATGTAACCCTCGTTCCCTGAAGGAGGGAATGGAGACGTCATGTCAGTGATCGACAAATGGGATCTCACCAGAGAGACCAATCCACTTCGAGTATAACTAAATGAGCCAATGGACACTGGCATGCGGTAATTCGCATCTGGCTGCCACACCCCACAGTGCGGGTATAAGAGGCAGCAGGTGCACTGCATTAATTCATGTTTTCGCTGAGGAGCCGAGCCGGTGACCCGGCAGCTCAGCTGTGGTACAGCGACTGTGGGAATGGAACATGACATCTCTATTCCCTCCTTCAGGGAAGGAGGGTTACATGCATAACCGAGACGTTCCCCTTCAGTCGGTCACTCCGAGTCACATCGGTGACCGACAAATGGGATCCCTACCAAAGCGCCACAGGAGCTGCCCCCTCCAGTGCCCTGTGTAGGCCCCCTGGACCTTCCTATAAGGCAGACGATAGGACTGGGCTCTACACAGAGAAGGTCAACTACTGCAGTTCCTCGAGCAACCCAACAGTAGGACTTGGATAACAGTGGGAAAGTATGCCCTTCCACCTGGAAGATGCACACTGCAGAGTCATCTCCTCCCAGAAGGGGTTGAGTGGCATTTACTCATTTGAAGTAACCCCGTAGGGCCCTATTGCACATGGAAGTCTCTGAGATGGCTCAGGCTGTATCATTTAGAGACAGCAGAACGTGATCTGCCAGGGAAAACACGGCCCTAGTAAGTGTACTGTGGAATACACATATCCCAACAGGGTCACTCATATGGGCACTAGCCTCACACCTGATTTCATGAATTCATTGGCTGAAAGGCCTGGCGCCGGATGCT
The DNA here is from genome assembly GCA_039654775.1 of Spinibarbus caldwelli. NCBI lineage: Eukaryota > Metazoa > Chordata > Actinopteri > Cypriniformes > Cyprinidae > Spinibarbus > Spinibarbus caldwelli. Next base: position 32,090,598 of record CM077242.1, read on the forward strand.
CTGCCATGTCTGGCCGCTGGATTGATGGAGAACTTGACAGGGTTCGGGAACTCTCTGGAGATTTTAGGAGTTAAGGACGCCGCAAGCCAACTCTGAACCGGGCCTCTCAGTGCCACTACCCATTTGAGGTGAGAACACAGGAGGAAACCGGTTCAACACGCAGGCTATAGACCCTAGCAAACATGTTAGGAGTTGCCCAGCCCACAGCTCTACAAATGTCTGCTAGCGAGGCACCATGAGCCAGCGCCCAGGATGATGCGACACCCCTAGTGGAGTGAGCACGCAGCCTGAGCGGGCAGGGCACACCTTGTGCTTCATAGGCCAAGGTGATGGCATCCACTATCCAGTGGGCCATCCTCTGCTTGGAGACAGCCTTCCCCTTCTGCTGTCCTCCGTAAGAGACAAAGAGATGTTCTGAGGTCCTAAAGCTCTGAGTTCTATCCATGTACTGTTGCAGTGCACGTACAGGACAGAGCAAAGCTAGGGCTGGGTCTGCCTCCTCCAGGGGCAGCACTTGCAGGTTCACCACCTGGTCCCTGAAGGGAGTGGTAGGAACCTTGGGCACACACCGGGCTGGGGTCTCAGTGTTGCACTGGAGTCAGCCGGCCCGAACTCAAGGCACGATTCGTCGACCAAAAATGCCTGCAGGTCCCCCACCCTCTTGATCGAGGCCAATGCAGTCAGGAGTAGGGTTTTCATAGAAAGAAACTTCAACTCAACTGACTGCAAAGGCTTGAAGGGGGCAGTTTGAAGGGCTCTTAGCACCAATGCCAAATCCCAAAAGGGTAGGGAGGGAGGCCTAGGAGGATTTAACTTCCTGGCCCCCCTAAGGAACCTGACGACCAGATCATGCCTCCCCACCGACCTCCCCTCTATGGGGTCGTGGTGGGCGGAAATAGCAGCAATGTAAACCTTAAGGGTGGAGGGGGACAGCCTACGCTCCAACCCTTGCTGCAGGAAGGAAAACACGGCTCTGATCGAACATATCCGGGGGTCCTCATGGTGAGAGGAACACCATTCGACGAACAGGTTCCACTTCAGAGCATAGGCCCGTCTAGAGGACGGTGCTCGAGCTGAAGCGATAGTGAGCGCTACCTCCTGGGTTAGGTCACCTAAAACCTCCGTGTCCCATCCAGGGACCACACGTGGAGTTTCCACAGGTCCGGACGCGGGTGCCAGAGGGTGCCCCATCTCTGAAAAAGCAGATCCTTCCTCAGAGGAATCGGCCATGGAGGGGCTGTTGTGAGGAGCATGAATTCTGGGAACCAGGTCCTGTTGGGCCAATATGGAGCCACTAACAGTACCTGCTCCTCATCCTCCCTGATCTTGCACAGTGTCTGTGCTAGTAGGCTCACTGGGGGAAATGCATATTTGCGCAGGCACCGGGGCCAGCTGTATGCCAGTGCGTCCATGCCGAGCGTTGCCTCGGCTAGGGAGTAGAACCACTGGCAGTGGGTGGTCTCTGGAGATGCAAACAGGTCTACCTGAGCAACTCCAAACCGCCTCCAAATCAGCTGAATTGCCTGGGGATAGAGTCTCCACTCCCCTGGAAGTGCTGCTCGAGTTGAACACTCCTGGGAAGTGGATGGCACGAAGGGACCTCAGATGCTTCTGACTCAAGAGGAGGAGGTGGCAGGCGAGTTGCAACATGCGACGGGAGCATAAACTGCCTTGCCGGTTGATATACGCAACGGTCGCAGTGTTGTCCGTGCAAACCAGAATGTCCCTGCCCCGAAGGCGCCCTCTGAGGCGTCTCAGGGCAAGGCGTACTGCCAGCAACTCGAGGCAATTGATATGCCGCCCTCTGAGGCGTCTCAGGGCAAGGCGTACTGCCAGCAACTCGAGGCAATTGATATGCCAACGCAGTTGGTGACCCGTCCATACCCCTGACACTGCGTGCCCGTTGTACGTGGCACCACAGTCGGTGCCCAAGGCATCCGTGAATACTACAGCATGCCTGGATACCTGCTCCAGGGGCACTCCTGCCCGAAGGAACGAGGGATCTGTCCATGGGCTGAAGGTTCTGCGGCCAGCCGGTGTAATCTGAACCCGGTGAGTACCGCGTCACCAAGCCCACCTCGGGACTCGGCCATGGAGCCAGTGCTGAAGCGGTCTCATATGGAGCAGACCGAGTGGAACTACCACCGCAGCTGCCGCCATATGCCCCAGGAGCCTCTGAAAAAAATTTCGGTGGGACCACTGTCCTGCCTGATAAAGTCTTGAGGCAGTTCAGCACCGACTGAGCACGTTTCTGGGTGAGGCATGCTGTCTGGCTGACGGAATCCAACTCCATGCCGAGAAAAGAGATCCTCTGCATTGGCACGAGTTTGCTCTTTTCCCAACTGATCGCGAGACTGTGCGAGTATGAGCCAGTTGTCGAGATAGTTGAGGATGCGCATCCCCCGTTCTCTCAAGGGAACAAGGGCTGCCTCTACTACTTTGGTGAAAACACGAGGCGGCAGGGACAGCCCGAAGGGCAGGACCTTGTACTGATAGGCCCGACTCTCAAACGCGAATCACAGGAATGGCCTGTGTCGCGGGAGAATCGAGGCATGAAAGTACACATCCTTCAGGTAGATCGCTGCAAACCAGTCTTGGGGACGGATGCACCTGAAAATGTGTTTGTGCGTCAACATCTTGAACAGCAGCTTGTGAAGCGCAAGACAGGGACATTCATGGCATTGACTGAAGTGAACCGGATGCCCCTGAACTTGGGGAGCCTGTGACGGCAGGGGGCAGGGTCTGGGTGTGAAGTGTAACACTCACCTGATTCCTCCTCGTGCGGGAGGAAGCGTAGGAACCCAGCTTGAGGCTTGTGACAGCCCGGCGTGTGACGACACGAAGCGGGGACTCGAGTGCTACAGCCCTTACCTGGTTCCACGAATGGGCCGGAGGGGTGCTCTTGGGCAACCCACTGCTGCCCGCTGGTGAGAGAGGAGGAGGGAAGCGAACCCGTGATGCACAGCTCGCAACTCTCCTCCTCTTGAGACCCAGAGACTGAGGAAACTGCTTTTTTATTGAAGTTTTGGGTAACAAAAACAAAATGGAACAAAAACAAAATTAAACAAAATATTCTCCACCTGGGAGGGAGTGGTGTGGTCACCATCTCCCGATAAGCAGTCTCCTTCATCTCTGGGTCACCCGTCTCAGGGCCTCTTGCACTTGCGTTTGCCGCCAGGTTTGGCAGGGGCCTGGACGGGCTGGGCATCCTGCCTGCGACTGGCTCCACAACGCTGCCTGGTGGAAGGCTGCTGCGGCTGCGTAGGAGCAGAGGCGGCCACAGGGGGACGCCCACGGTGACGAGCAGGCTGATGGGCTGCAGCCGGAGTGGAAGCAGCAGGTTTCCTCCGGCGCATGATGTGTTTGATCGCCTCAGTCTGCTTCTGTGCTCCCGAGAACTGCTGGGCAAGCTCTCGACAGCGTCGCCGAAAAGGCCGGTCTGCGACACGGGAGCATTCAGGAACTGTACCTTCTCATGTTCCTTCATGTCAGCTAGACACAGCCAGAGATGGCACTCCTGGACCACTAGCGTGGACATCGCACAACCCAGAGACTGTGTGGTCACCTTCATCGCTCGAAGTGCGAGGTCCGTCGCAGCACGCAGTTCATGTAGAACCACCAGGTTGTGACCACCCTCGTGCAGGTCTTTCAGGGCTTTGGCCTGGTGGACCTGCAGTAACGCCATGGCGTGGAGGGCAGAAGCCACCTCCCCACAAGCTCTATAAGCACTGCCAGTTAGACCTGACGAATACTTACAGGCCCGTGAGGGGAGACACGGGTCACCCCGCAGAGTGGTAGTGGCTGTTGGACACAGTTGCATGGCCACAAACCGCTGCACCGAGGGGATGCCCGCATACCCCAAAGCGGCCCCACCATCGAGGGTGGTGAGGGCGGAGGAGCTACAAGATTTGTTTCGGGCAGTAAAAGGTGCCTTCCACGATCTTGTGAGCTCCTCATGCACTTCCGGGAAGAATGGCAACGGAGGGGGGCGCTGAGAACCAGCGCGACCCCCACCGAGAAACCATTCATCCAGCCTCAAAGGATCGGGATGCGGTGGAGGATTCCACACGAGCCCAACATTCTCGGCGGCCCGGGAAATCATGGCCGTCATCTCTGGGTCTGGCTCAGACAACGCTACCACACCCGAAGGGGGCAACGCAGCCAGGTGGTCATCCCTGGAGAGACAGGGCTCTCCCTCCGATGCGGCGATCATCATCTGGTCTCCAGAGGGGGCATCGAAGGAAATGCGTGGTATACTCTGTCCAGCAGAGGGCCCAGCGTGCTCCGTCGGCAGCTCCACTGGCTGCGGAGTGCTTGAGGGGTGAGGAACACCACTTGGGGAAGCTCTCACTGTGATCCTCAAATCACCTCTGACTTCACCGGATGCAGCGCCGCCCCGGGTGCTGGGACGAACGCTGGATCGCGGCAGAAGCAGAGGGACTCCACCATGTTTGACATAGCGGAGTCTTTTATGCAACTCCGAGATGGTCATATCCCCACAAGAAGAACATGAACCATCCATGAAAGCTTCCTCAGCGTGCTGAATACCCAGACACATGAGGCAGCGATCGTGACCGTCCCGAGGCGCCAGGAAACGACCACACCCACAAATGCATGGGTGATAAGACATCTTTAAAAAGACGCGATCACCCTTGTCGCTCTTTTAGAGAAATGCTCTTTTAGAGCTGAAGCACGCAGGGGAACTGGCCACCGCACACTCCTGGTGTGGGTGTCTACACGGAGAACGATCTTTCCTTTTTTCCTGTGAGACCACGACTACTGCTGCTGCGCCGTAACTCCCCCACTCATTCACTTTCTCAGTCACTGTCGTGTCTTCTTCGCTTAACAAGCAATAATGACTCGTGACGACTTGAATTAAAAACAAAGACTCATTTACTGGAGTTTTTGATAGTTTTAAAAGGATAAATTCACTTTAGCAGCGCGCACACATATTTAGTTCACTTCTTCTTCTCGTAGCGCGCTCTCAGTCTGAAGAGCATTATGGGCAATGTTTTCTTAAAGGGGAAAAGCCCAATAAATGAATAATTAAACTGTTTCAGTTCGTATTATTGAAAACGAATAACTAAACATTAAACTAAGCATTTATGACTAATTTAAGTCACAACAGTCACTCGCAGGGCAGGAGAGCAGTAGTGATGCATCACCACTCGGCTCCAAAGCGAAAAGATGAATTAATGCAGTGCACCTGCTGCCTCTTATACCTGCTCTGCGGGGTGAGGCAGCCAGATGCAAAATACCGCATGCCACTGTCCATTGGCTCTTTTAGTTACACTCGAAGTGGATTGGTCTCACTGGCGAGATCCCATTCGTCGGTCACTGATGTGACTCGGAGTGACCGACTGAAGGGGAACTAATGGTCATTGTTTTCACGCATCAAGCACACACATTTCTGCTTCATTTATGACTTTCATCAGGTAAAGGCCTGGCTTCAAAAGTTCACCATCAAATCTGAGGAAGCATATTGAGGTAGCAAAGTTGTGTTTTTCCCAAAAAAGTTTATTCATTATTTGTTTTGTTTTGATAGAGCCATTAGCTGTGTAATATATTAGCTAAATGCACAAGACTGAGATAAAATCAGTGATGAGAATTTAAATTCAATTAATATTTTTGTGGAAATATATATATATATATATATATATATATATATATATATATATATATATATATATATATATATATATATATATTTAAATTAAATAAAAATCTCCAAAAGTGTTTAAATAAACATTGTATGTTAAATTAATTGTAATTCATGTTTAGTGATGTTCTTACCAGGTAGTGGATAAGCTGTATTTATAATATGTCATTATATGACACATTGAGTAGGAATTAGGACTGTCAATGATTTTTTTTTTTCTAAATCTTAATAATTACATGATTTGCTCATTAATTAATCTAATTAGTCGCAAATAATTATTTATCAATAATTATTAATAATGATAATTATTATCCAGCCAGTTGGGTTAAATTTTTGACCCAACATGTTGGGTTGTTTTAATTAACTCAAATATTAATTGAAAATTACTACTGTTGGCTTAAAATGAATCAAAAATAGGTTGGAAATTAAAAAGCAGACACAGAATTACTAGAGGCAACAGTAATAATCAAAACATGAACATTTATTAATAAGTGAAAACACCCATAGACAAAAATATAAGACAAACTAAATTAGGCAGCACAGATTTCAACTTTGCATACATTTAAACTCGTTTAACACGCATTTTAGAAATAAAAATATAACATTTAAAAGTAATATTTTAATTCAAGTGTATTAAACGGTTCTCTGTTATCCTTTTTAACCGAAATAGTGCCGATTCTTGTGCCGGTGTGTCGCTGAAATCTGAGCCGTCGATGGGCTGCTATTCCCCGGGGAAACTGCGAACTTCAGACCGCTACCTCGCGTTTCACTCGTAGCTGAAAGATACCGCGACTGACTTCATAACCAGCCGATAAACAAACAGTGCAGAGTTTTGAGAACATATTTTAACATCCGAATTAATTAGAAGCAGTATTATAACGAATAAAATCAGTTTATTTTATGTAAGGCAAGACATTTCCATCACGCGAAATGACAGTTGCTGACGCATTTAACGTTAGCTGACTGACGTATGTTGCCTTGCGTGAAATAAAATCATTTACAACACAATTAAGACTTTATAGATGGAATAAAATATATACAAACCTTAATTTCACTGAAGAAGTCCACTAAATCGGCGGCGCTGAGGACTCGCTCTCTCTTGAGGAGAATGAAAAGCCCGCGCTTTGACTGTAACCCAACAGCTGGGTTAAAGTGCGCGCGCTGGGGTATTTCGTTGGAGGGAGGGGGAGGGGTGCATAGTTTCAATGGTCAGTGATATTGACCCAGCCACTAACCCAACAGCTGGGTTACACAAAAACTACCCAACACTGGAAAAACAACCCAACATAATGATCTAACAGGCATAACCCAGCAATTGGGTTAAAAAAACAACCCAGCGTTTTTTAGAGTGTATAAACTCTAAATGCCCCAAATAAACAATTAAAAGATTAATTATCCTTTTAGACAGTGACGTTGAATAGACAACACAAAAAAAGTGGCCTTTATAAATATTAATGTTGTAATTCTATGACTCTCCTGATTGATTCAACACATTCTTGTATTCTGTCTGGAATATGTTTCTGGCCTCTGCATCACATCTTACTCTTCAATGGGAATAGTTCACCCAAATTGTTGTTGTTGCACTAGATATACGTGTTTGACCTGTGCCATTGCATTTTGTTTCGTTTTCTCCCTTTAACCAAAGTACTTCTACTTTTTTAATACTTGAGTACAATTTAAAGTTTTACTTTTTTACTTTTACTCAAGTATGTTTTTGGCCAGATACTTGTACTTTTAATTGAGCAAAATGTTCACTGAGTATCTGTAATTTCACTTGATTAAAAATTTTCAGTACTTTTTACACCTCTGAGTAGTAGAAGAGTTCGGGTGCTGAACTGGCCTGCCAGCAGTCCAGATCTTTCACCTATAGAGAACATTTGGCGCATCATTAAAGTGCCCCATTATGCCATTTTTAAGGCTCCTAATGTTGTTTTGGGAGTCTCCTAAAATAGGTTTACATGCATGCAAGGTGAAAAAAGTGCTTTTGCAAAAGGCGCTTTTGTTTTCTCATGTGCGTTTAAATATGCGTTTAATATCACCTAATTTTCCGGCGATTCTCAAACGATTCGTTCGAAGCAGTTGTAAGATTCAGGCTGCGTCCGAAACCGCCTACTCAATGAGTAGGTACTTAATTTCAATAAGTACTTACTTAACGAGCGCTAAAAGAGTACGTACTCTACAGCCAAATCTCGTTGAGTATGAATCAAGCGGCAACCTCCCGCTGTCTCTCGTGAAACCAACACAGAAGTGACTAAAACTGTAATTCATCGACTGGCCGCTGGAGGCTGGCTCCAAATCGGAATCAGTCCCATAGACTCCCCATGTTAAAATGCCCATTACAGCATTACAGCAGAAAAAAAATATGTTTACAGCCTGGAACAAAAAGTGGTTTTGGCCTTTATAACTAATTTTGCCCTTCATGACAACTGTGAGGGGGGTGATTTTTTTTTTTATAAGTCATCCGTTTAAATTATATTAAGCCTTAAAGTTCTGCATAATTAAGGGCGTGGCCACTTGAGTGGTGGATTGCCGCTGCTGTCACCACCGTCTAGCTAAGTGGGCGTGGTTTCAGCAACCAACTCCCGCCTCTTTGCCCATTTTCGATAATCCGGGACTGATGCGAAGTGATGCGCTGCCAAGATGGCGATAGCCGGCTCCGCCCACTTTGAGCTTCAAAAACGCCCTTCATAAACCTACGGGTGACGTCACGGACACTACGTCCATGTTTTTATACAGTCTATGGTATGAATGCGATCCGCCATGTTGACGTTATCATGTGATCTATGATGTTATAGTAAGCGCAACAACTTAAAAGATGAGCGACATATTTAATTCATCTATCTGTAAATATTTTGATGTTGATGAAATTTGCTCATTTTGTGGTCTTGTAGAAGAAACAGCTGCCCTTGTGATTGTAGTATAACCAATACATTTTGGGTTGACTATATTAATTGACTATATTATTGATATATTAATTGATTTTATGTGTAAAATTGTTCATCTACATGCAAAACTGGCTTAAATCTCCTTTGTTTTCCTCTTTTTCTTGTTGAAATTTTCTCTAGTTTCATCCCCCAGGCTTATAAATAACAAAAACAACAACAAATGCATTTTTTTAATGAATTATGGTTATATTATGATTATTCAAAGATATTTAATCCTTTTTTTCCCGTGTATATAATCTCATACTATGATGTACGCAAACCCATTATACATTATAGTTGTTTTCTTTTTTTTTTCTTTTTTTTGTCATTATGATTGTTCATTTTTAAAGATACAACCATCTTTCCCTGAGCTTGTATGTAATTATAAGTTCTGCAGTAATAATAATAAAAAGAAGATAAGAGGGACAGGTGCACTAACACCTCATAGCATCACTAACTCCTCAACCCTACCTAGTACGTTTTCCTCCATGTTTGTAATATCTGCACAAAGGAGACGTCAGGCAGCTGCTCAGAGATCTTTTCTTTGGAGAAGACTTGATTTTACACTCGAAAAATGTAAGTATTTCTACATAGAAATTAAGATTACCTCAGAAAGCATTGGTAGCCCACCCCAACACTTATGAACAATAATGATAAATGCTGACCAATAATTAATTATATTTTTTAGTAAAACAAACAAAATGTAATTTGTTTTTTCATATGCCATAGCTATGCATGACTACACACTAGACAAATGCAGCCAAGGTGAATACATCTCAAGTTTCAGTCAAGTAATGAATTAATGCATAAGTTAATGAAACAATTATATTTTATTTACTGACAACAACAGAAAACATGAATAAATGAGTAAAAGCATAAATAAAAGTAACCATGACAGTAAATAAATACAAGTCAACCACACATGAAACAAAGCTTTATTCAAACATATTGTTCTAACAATCATGTATTTACAGACGGTGAACCCACATCCTGCTGCATCTCAACACAGCTGAGCCAGTCCTGCAGCTTTATTCTGATGAAGCAGCTGACCACCACCGTGTCCACCTTCACCTGTCTCTGCCGTCCATCACCTCCCTCACTGCTGTTGTGAGACTGAATCTGATCATGGATGAGAAAGGGACATCGAGGCTGTCATTGCCTGAGTGCACGGAGAGGATGAGGAAGACCATGATGAGGCCCCTGAACCACACAATCATGAACAAGAACAGGAGAACATGTGCAGGACAATCTGGCTGCTGTTGTCTGCTCCAAACATCTGTGTGCTGCTCTCCATGAGCACAACTCCCTGTAAAACATTTACACAGAGTAAAACATTGACATAAAACATTTATTTATAACATTGAGTAAAACATAAAACATCTATGTTTTCAGAATTCCATTTCTTGCCAAATTTCATTTCATATGTTTACAACTACATGCTAATTTTTGATATAGCTTCATTACATTTGTGGTGTAGTGAACTGATAAACAGAAGGCTGCTGATCTCCGCAGTCGTCACCACCGGTGTCTTTACTCCAAGTAGCTGCAGGGGGATTGGAGGTCCCTGTAATAAGAGTACTGTAAGTCACTTTGGATAAAAGTCTCTGCCAAATGCATAAATGTAAATGTAATTTTTGTAAATGCTTTTTTGTGTCTTGGGCACAAACGCTCAATAAAGCAGCTTATTTCTTTAAGTTTATTTCTTCAAGGTACTACTATAATATAAATGCTTACATATATTTCATACAATTTCTATTTGGGGCTTTAAAGGGTTAGTTCATCTAAACATAAATTCAGTCATTATTTACTCACATCCAGGCTGTTCAGTCCTTGTGGGGTTTTTTTTCTGCTCACAAAAGGTGATTGTGGTCAAGTTTGTCCTGCTGGTTTCTGTTCATACAATATCAGTCAATAAAACCTGACTTTCAGAAGCTTCATGACATTATTTGATGATGCTTTTGAAGCTTCTGAAACTCAGGTTTCATTGACTGATATTGTATGAACAGAAACCAACAGAACAAACTTGACCAAAATCACATCCTCAGTTTTTGGTCTTTCTCTAGATGCTCTCGCTGGCTCTCACTGATGATGAAGAGACGACAGCAGCATCTGTCCCAGATGAGGCAGTAAGGGCAGATGGAGTGATGGAGGCTCTCATCCATGACACTGGACCATTTCTAGGATGCTGCTGTGGACTCTCCATCCTCACTTCACATTCCAGATCCTGCAAAGATGCACAGATATAATACAAAAGCAGTCATTTTAACAGCACAATGTCATTTGATTTCTGTATTAGAAGTAAAAAAAATTATCTTACTTTATATTTTTGTTTGAGGTTTTCCTTTTTTTTTTTTTTTTTTTCCTCAAATGCTGCCATCAGTTTGTCTTGGAGGTCTTGCTCCACCACAAAAGCTCTGCATCAAATGCACAGGAATCAAGAATCAGAAAAGCGCTGTAATAGCTCTGTTTGAAATTACAACAATTAAAATAAACCACAATTTAAGATTTAAAAGATGTTTTATTGATGTCTGTAGTGTACTCAATGAGAGCCTTTGATGGCAGCATTCCTTCATCAGTCACTCTGCACCGGATAAACACACGTCTCTCATCTGTCCCTGTAACATCCAGACAAGATTCAGTCATCTCTGTGATTTATCTGATCAATACTGTATTTACATGTTGAGGTAGTTGCTGATATGTTAACTCACTTTTTATCCAATACAAATGTTCCTCAATTTATCAACAATACTAATGGACAAGTGAAATAGATGTTTAGTTATTATATGTAGATTTGTTTATTTACATTACTTACGTTCATCTAAGGCAGTGTTGACAACAGTGAATTCTACTGTAATAGCACACATACATCACTCAGATGTCTGTTCATGTTGTGATGTGCTCATAAAATTCTTTTAGAATATTTTCCTGTCTCATATTAAATAGACATTTAGTGATTGTCTCTAAGATGTATATGGTTTATGTAAATTCACTCTGGAGATGTGTGTGTGCTTACTGGAGCTCCCCTGTTCGCTATACATAATAAAACATGTTTTTACAGCAAAATCACAAATATACTGTACTGTCTAGCATCTTACACCTTCAACAAATTAACAGTTAACTCTACAGTAGCTCAACAAATATGATTTTAACACAAGGAACCGTGTTTTGGTTTCTAATACTCACATTTTTAAACACCCTCGTCATTGTTCTCAATCAGGTTCGGTGATGACGAATCCTCTCTCGCGTGGGCTTCTGGGATTGAAAAGTGTCCATCGATGAACTCTGCAGAATCTAGGTTGAAGCAGTAGCACATCTGGGGATTTCTCGCCTACTGTTTTATGAATACTGCAGTTTCGAACGTACTTCTTTCTTCACGTACTCTTTTTCCCTACTATATAGTAGGTAAGTAGGCATATTCAAACGCAACTTAAGTATACGTACGTCCGAATCTCGCGAGAATTAGCGCACTCGCCTACTAATTCTCGCCTACTCTTTTATGAATACTCAGGATTCAAACATACTCTTTTGCTCGCCTACTGCTTTTCGCCTACTATATTGTAGAGAAGTAGGCGGTTTCGGATGTAGCCTCAGTCTCTTTAATCCCCTCCTTTCCGTGAGCCTACTCTGCTCTGATTGGTCAGATGGCCCAGTCTGTTGTGATTGGTCTACCGCGTACAGCGCATCAGAAAAGATAGGCCCATTGCCATTGTTTTGTATTTTGAACGCGCGATAGAAAATATAAGCATCTATTATTTATCATACTTACAGGTTGTGATTCAGTGGAGCCGCTGGTCCAAATAAACTGGGTACTGAACCATCTTTCAAGAGCAAGCATTTTGTGTATCCCGCACTGAACTCCCCAAGATTAGAGAAGCAGTCGTCAGTAAAATGACGTGTTTGTGGGTGGGGTCAAGTTGTTCGCGGCGGCCAACGTAAGAACATATGTGGGAATTATTCAAATGTGTTACCCCGTGACGTGTAGCCGTCACGGAAATGGGATTCGAAATACTAATGACTGCACTTTTGGATTTACAACTTTGCAGATCGTTTACGTTCACATACAGCTACATTACACACTGCATGAAAGGCAATATTGGAAATGGCATAATAGGGGCACTTTAAATGAAAAATATGTCAAATACGACCACAAACTCTTCAGCAGCTGGAAACCTATATCAGGCAAGAATAGGACCAAATTCCAACACCAAAACTCCAGAAATTCATAACCTCGATGCCCAGACGTCTTCAAACTGTTTTGAAAAGAAGAGGAGATGCTACACCATGGTAAACATGCCCCCGTCCCAACTATTTTGAGACCTGTAGCAGGCATCAAATTTGAAATGAGATCATTTTGTGCATAAAATTGTAAAATTTCTCATTTCAAACATTTGTTGTTATCTATGTTCTATTGTGAATAAAATATTGGCTCATGCCATTTGAAATTCTTTTAGTTTTCATTTTATTCAAATTTAAAAAACGTCCCAACATTTCCGGAATTTGGGTTGTATAAGGTGAGATAAACTGGCTAATGACACACAGCTGAAAGCAATGAGGCATGATAGTTTGGGCAAAGGGTAATGGGAAATGAAGTTCAATACAAACAGGTGATGACTGTGACAGAAACAGAACTCAACAGAACTAAACAGAAACAGAGTTCCTTTCTCACACAAACATGGATGGATCTATATCAAGGCAACAGCAACTTTTTTTAAAGGGATCATCCCTTGGATATGCAGTGTACTTAATTTCTTCTGCAAAGCCCTCAAGAATATCAGATCTGAGTTTCGGGGGAAGAGATAGGACAGTTTCATTTGCATTAAAATCATAATTTTCCTTCTGGAGCTGCATCTTGGCACAATATGAAAAGCATGGCACTACAAAGACTTTAGGCCAAGTGCAAGACTTGGACAATGGAGATGACAATATGATGGTATCATTGATGCTATAGGAGTCAATAAATGAATAATCATTTGGTTCTTCCGATGAGGAGCTAATAGATGCATTGGAGGGATTGTGGAGCAGATATCTTCAGTTGGTGGTGCTAAGGATATTACAGAGTTGGTAACCTCACAAGGTAAGTATATAACTTTCAAAGTACTGCAATCTTGAATGTCTAAAATTGATAAGAGGTCCATAAATTCATTTCTGAACTCTACATTTTGTATTGAAGTCTAAACTTTTCTGTCACTCCAAAGAAGGTCTTAATTTCAAGAGCCAATTCATCCACAGATGTTGGCATACCGGATGTAATGGTTAGTTTTCTTGCACCATCTTCACCTCCAAATTGGACTCTGAAGCTAAATTCCTGGTATTTGACTGCCTGTGTGAATGCAATATTCCTGAAATTATTAGTGTGTCGGGAAACTTGTTTTAAAAAAAAACTATGTTTAGCTTCAAATTGCACTGTCCATACACCAACAAGAAGCCTAATCACATGCATGTACTGCTCAAGATAATGGGGTTTCGATAAAGGCTTTATCTCCATGTTAAGATTAAGTAGTCTCTGTGTTCAAACACTTTGACATCAAGATATTCTATCATCTTGTCAGTGTGAACAGGTGCCACAGCTAATTCTACAATTTCCTTCAGGTCCAATATTACTTGCCAAGCAAGCTCATCCTTTGGTAACAAGTCTCCTATTAGAAATGGAAGCAATCATATTAAGTTCCAATTCCCATTGCCGTTACCACCTATTGTCTTCATGGATGTTTGTTTGGTATGATGTAAGATTGATGTGACTTTCTTCATCCTAGTTTCACGCTGACTAAAGATTACAGCAACACTACGGTTTTATTGTATGATGTTATAATAGTAGTAGAATGTTGAAGTACAGATGAATTAACATATTGTAATGATTATAATCTGATGGGCTGTGTGTGAAGTCATCGATAGCGACAAACACAGAATGAGCGACATTTCTGTTGAGCACACCTGTGGACAATAAATAATTTTATGGTTTTAAAAGTGAGGGGGAGAAGGATGAGGATGCTTTTTGTCTGTCAGTTGACTACTGAAGACACTAAGAAGCTGTGTTTGAGCCTGGGTTCACAGGAAAAGAGGGGATTATTTTGTGGCATTCATGGCTGGCTAGCACCACTGGTGCTGAAGAAACCGGGGGTACCACTTATTGGCAAGGAGTTCGATAGTGGGGAAAATTTAAACAGAGAGGAAAGGGGGCATATGTGAACACTGTCACAGAGTCCAAAATAATTTTACTTATTCTCTGGAGTGTGCTCTTGATTTTGATTGTGGATTTTGTGCTCCCCTGGACGTTACTGGGCTAGAAATAAAGGTAGTGGCAGCGTAAGTGAATCGCCCAGTGTTTATGTCAGAGACATTTACAGGTAGTGGTCATGATTGGTCCCAGCAATTTGAGATGGCACCAGATGTAAATAATGGGGAACTGAAGCTAAAGTTTGTCGCTTTTATTGTCTGGCAGAACTAGGGATGTATTTTGAGGTTTGACGATGGAAGATCGTAGTAGTTATGATAAATTGAATTGTCATCTAGGCGAATGTTGCCAGGGGAAACTGCACATGAGTTTGGTAATGCGGTGAGGTGACTAGTGGCTAAATCTTATCCAGTGGTTAATGGTTACATCTAAGATCTTTTAGCACGTGAACATTTTATTGCTCATGTTGGGACTGGTGAGCTGTGAATTTAGGTCCGTAGTGCTAAACTACATTAGAGGCAGCCATTAATTTGGCCTCAGAGCTCAAACTTATTCAAGAATTAGAGTATAGTTAAACTACACCAGAAGCTAAAGTTCAGGGAGTGTCTAATATCACTTCTAATGACACACAAATGGCTATATTGCTTGAAACTGTGGAGAGCTTGTGACGGTGACTGTCTTACTAAACCCATAACATATCCTCCTTTGAAGGTTCCTCAGCACTCTGACTCACAGCCGGGGACCGTGGACCCTTACCAAAAACAAGTATACTTCAAGTTTATTTTATTAAGTATACTTAAGTAAAGTTCAAGTATATTTTTAAGTATAATTTATGTAGAAAGCTAATGTTTGTTTGCTAATGATGTTCGACTTTGCCAGTTGGAGATCACTAAAAATAATGTTAAAGAGGTGTGTGAACTTGCAAGTACGATGTCAGACACTGTAATATGCTCTGGCCCGCTCCCTGCTTACTGTGGCGATGAGATTCATAGCAGACCGTCGTCACTCAATGCATGGATGTCTAAGTGGTGCCCGCAGAATAACATGGGCTTTATAGACAATTGGAAGAATTTTTGGGGCAGACCTGACCTGTTGAAAAGAGATGGTCTTCACCCCTCCTGGGGTGGTGCCGCTCTTCTCTCTAGAAATATGGCACATAGTCTTAGAGTTTGTATTTGACTAGCTGGGGCCCAGGTCAGTAAGCAGACAGACTGGCTAAACCGACCGTCTACTAGCCGCCTCACGTCACAGAAGTCAATTAATTCTCAGCACATAGAGACTCCTTCACCTAGATATCACACTATAGAGACTGTGTCTGTTCCCCATACTAGAAAATACAGAAAACATCCAAACCAAAGTAATAGTAACAATTTAATTGATGTTCAATAAATAAAAAAACAGATATAATACAGATAAAAACATGTTAAATCTTGGCTTATTGAATATTAGATCCCTTTCTACAAAAGCACTTTTTGTAAATGATATGATCACTGACTATAAACTAGATGTGCTTTGTTTGACAGAAACCTGGCTAAAACCAGATGATTACATTACTTTAAACGAGTCTACACCCCAAGATTACTGTTACAAACATGAACCGCGTCCAAAAGGTAAAGGGGGAGGTCTTGCTACAATTTATAGCAATATTTTCAGTATTTTTCAGAGGTCGGGTTTCAAGTATAATTCGTTCGAAGTAATGGTACTTTATATAACATTATCCAAAGAAACAAGTGTTAATGATAAATCCCCTGTGATGTTTGTACTGGCTACTGTATCCAGGCCACCAGGGTACCATACAGACTTTATTAAAGAATTTGTTGATTTTCTATCGGAGTTAGTGCTGGCTGCAGATAAAGTCCTAATTGTTGGTGATTTTAATATCCATGTTGATAATGAAAAAGATTTGTTGGGATCAGCATTTATTAGGGATGTCCCGATCAGGTTTTTTTGCCCTCGAGTCCGAGTCATTTGATTTTGAGTATCTACCGATACCGAGTCCTGATCCGATACTTCTATAATACATAAAAAAAGAATAAAGAAGAGCGAAGAAACAGATCCAGGATGTTCCTTATTTTTTATTTAATTCACCTTATTTTAACATTCAACAACTCTGTTAACAAACAGAGCACTTCTGTGAGGTAGCTTGAACAATCAAGTAATAAATAACATAAATTCTTCACTTTTGGACTTTAGTGCAACAGTAAATATATAAAAAAAAAAAGTCTAATATAAAAACAAATAGCACCTCAACTTAAAATACCTGGCAGGCATGTAAAAAAATAAAAGTGCCACAGTGTTTGGAAAGCCAGTAATGTGCTTTTAGGAACTGCACTCCTAACTCTTACTGTCATCAGAGTAGTAAGTTTCACAGAAGGAAATGTATGTTTTTCTTAATGAAAACTAGCATCTCTACCTTGTCAGGTTTGAGCCTGTTTCTGTTCTCATCAAGGACGTTTGCAACGGCACTAAAAAGTCTCTCACTGTCCACAGAGCTGCAGGGGGCACTGAGATACTGGGTTGCAACAGCAGCCATAGAGGGAAACTGATTAGCATGTTCTTTCCAGTACTGAAGTGGGTCGCTTTTCTCAGGGGTGTTTTTTTCTGAGAGGTAGGTCTGCACTTGAGTTTCTGCTGATGTGGTACTCACAGACTGTCCCTGTGATTGCCTCTCTTGTAAGATTTCCTCAAAGGTGATGTCCAGGCTACTACATGCTTCATGATGTGGTGCCTTGCTCACTGGCTCTGCTGCAGCCTCATTTTTCTCTGGCACTGCACTGACAGCCCTCCTCCCCTCTGTCTTTGCCACCTCCTGGATAAGGTGTTCCTTTGCAAGCAACAGGTTGGCTGACTTTGTGAAAAAGCTAGAAACAGATAAAAGTAACACACGATTCAAAACAATAAGACAAGAGACACCATATAGCACAGCTCTTCAGTTAGGCAACTGCCTACACGTACTCAATTAATAAACAATAAAAAAATCTAACCTTAGAACTAAATTACCCAAAACTAAATTAAAAAGGAAGTAAAAAATAAATTGTCTTAATACTGGTGTCTGGTGATGACTTTATGTAAACATGATGTACAAAAGGTGCATTTTAATTTTACTATACTTGCCCATCTTTGTATCTGGGATCTAGAAGAGTGGCGATGTAGAAGAGTGGCTCAGTTTCAACATCAGCAAAGTGCTTCTCCACTGCCTCCAGCAGAGTCCTCTTCATTGTTTTTATTCCCTGGTCATCATCATCCTCCCGAGACAGAACACGTCTGAGGACTAATGAGTGAATGAATGACTTAATGAATGCATGGGATTATAGTTTGTTTCAAACAACATCAATAAATGTTACAGTATAAAGTAATAAATAAAAATACAAATTACCTATTATGGCAGGGATCACATCAGCTGCAGTTGCAGTCTCCCTGCTCACATCCCTGGTCAGCTCTTCAAAGGGGGATAGCACATCAGCAGTCTTATTCATCAGCTCCCACTGGTGAGCTGTCAGTGTTGCTGGTAGAGTGCGCTCAGCTGCAAAGACACTAAGAGCACGTTTTTGTTGCAGTAGGCTCTGCAGCATGTAGAGGCTGCTGTTCCATCGTGTCTGCATATAAGAGAACATGATTCACTTTATTTTTGTGCAAATTAGGTGCAGGGCACGTAATGTATTAGTGCCTTACTAAATCAAGTGTATGGGAAATAATAATAAAATATAAATACATTAAAGCATGTTACGAGAGGAATCTCACCTGTACATCTTGCTGTAGGCGCTTGATATCCATATTTAGGTCCATCTGTATGTCTTCTAGTCAAGAGTAGGCCAACGGGGAGTGTTTAAAATGGCCTACAATCTTCCTTGCGTTGGCCAGGGTCTCTGTCACGCTGCGCTGAGACAGCAGGCCCTCATGCACACAAAGTTGACAGGAATGGGCGACACAGCCCACACTCGGCACCCCCTTATCCCTCATAGCTTTCTTCATATTTGCCGCGTTGTCACGCAAAATTACGTGGACCCGTTGCTTGTCAATTCCCCAGTTGTTTAGCATCTTTTCCATCGATTGCTGGATGCGCTCTGCGGTGTGCGATCTGCGAAATTCCTGGACATGTAGGGTCGCACGGCGTAAAACAAAACTTGAGTCAATCCATTGTGCGGTAAGGCTTAGTAGAGACATGGGAGCTGCGGACGAACTCCAGATGTCTGTGGTAAACGAAACATGGGGTACGTCTGATAACAGGACAAGTAGTTTGTCAGAAATCTTCTTATAAAGGGCTGGCAGAGCTTTCTTGGTGAAATAGTGGCGAGACGGCATTTCAAATCGAGGTTCTACATGCTTCATAAGCATAAGAAATCCAGGGTTCTCTACAAAGGCGAATGGCAGGTCACTCATTGCGATCATTTGTGCTATCTTGGCTGTGATGTCCTGTGCCTTCGCGCTGTCACGGGGCATTTTTTCTCTCCTCTTCAAACTCTCCTGCAGCGTGAGCTGACTTGTCTTCGGCTGGATTGCCTGGGTAAACTCGCTGTATTGTGTTGGATGTTTGTTTTTGAGGTGCCGTATCAGGTTTGTTGTGTTAAATGTAGCCTTTTCCTTTCCACCTCTTGCAATCCCAAGTTTACATATCTCTCATTTTGCTATGGCAATGTTGTTGTCATCAACTTTATAATACCTCCAGACCGCAGACATACTCGTGCTTTCCGCTTCAAGCTGCTTCCGTGTTCTACTTTGCCGGCATTTAACCAATAGTGTCTCTGCAACAAAGTGATGTCATGCCGCAAGCGTTGCTGTTTCTGTGTGGAGTCAAGAGGTCTAACTCTGTGCCACCGCATAACTATAGATGTGTTAAAAAATAATGAGAATATATATACATATATATCCGAGTCCTGATCGGGAGGTAACGTCCGATTCCGATCGAGTCTGAAACCACGTGATCGGACCCGATTTCCGATCATGTGATCGGATCTGGACATCCCTAGCATTTATAGACATTCTACACTCTATTGGTGTTAAACGTGTCAGGTCCTACTCATTGTCGAAATCATACTCTAGATTTAATACTGTCACATGGAATTGATGTCAGTGGCATTGAAATTTTGCAGCAGAGCGATGATATCTCAGATCATTATCTAGTCTCCTGTATATTCCATATAGCTAAAGCTGTAAAGCTTGTTACAAATATGGTAGAACCACCACTTCTACCACAAAAGACTGCTTTATAAATAATCTTCCTGACTTATCTCAGTTCCTCAGTATATCCAATAGCTCAGAACAACTTGATGATGTAACAGAAACTATGGACTCTCTCTTTTTTCTAGCACTTTAGATACGGTTGCTCCTTTGCGCTTAAGGAAGATTAAGGATAAAAGTCCAACACCATGGTATAATGAGCACACTCGCGCCCTAAAGAGAGCAGCCTGGAAAATGGAGCGCAGCTGGAGGAAAACAAAACTAGAGGTATTTCGTATAGCTTGGTGGGAAAGTACCCTATCCTACAGAAAAGCATTAAAAATTGCTAGATCTGATTACTTTTCATCTCTTCTAGAAGAAAACAAACATAACCTCCAGTATTTATTCAATACAGTGACTAAATTAACGAAAAATAAAGCATCAACAGGTGTTGGCATTTGCCAAGAGCACAGCAGTAATGACTTTATGAACTACTTTACTTCCAAGATCGATACTATCAGAGATAAAATTGTAACCATGCAGCAGTCCGCTACAGTATCGCATCAGATAGTGCACTATAGATCCCCTGAGGAACAATTCCACTCATTCTCTACTATAGGAGAGGAAGAATTGTATAAACTTAAATCATCTAAACCAACAACATGTATGTTAGACCCTATTCCATCTAAACTACTAAAAGAGCTGCTTCCAGAAGTCATAGATCCTCTTTTGGCTATTATTAATTCATCATTGTCATTAGGATATGTCCCCAAAACCTTCAAATTGGCTGTTATTAAGCCTCTCATTAAAAAAAACACAACTTGACCCCAAATATCGTTAACTACAGACCGATCTCAAATCTCACTTTTCTGTCAAAGATACTAGAAAAGGTAGTATCCTCACAATTATATTCCTTCTTAGAGAAAAATGGTATCTGTGAGGAATTCCAGTCAGGATTTAGACTGTATCATAGTACTGAGACTGCTCTCATTAGAGTTACAAATATCATCTGATCGTGGTTGATTTATTAGTTCTACTGGATCTTAGCGCTGCGTTCGACACTATCAACCACAACATTCTTTTGAATAGACTAGAAAACTTTGTTGGCATTAGTGGAAGTGCCTTAGGATGGTTCAAATCGTACTTATCTGACCACCATCAGTTCGTAGCAGTGAATGAAGAGGTATCATATCGATCACAAGTGCAGTATGAAGTACCTCAAGGCTCAGTACTAGGGCCGTTACTTTTCACGCTTTACATGTTACCCTTGGGAGATATTATCAGGAGACATGGTGTTAGCTTTCACTGTTATGCTGATGATACTCAGCTCTATATTTCTTCGCGGCCCGGTGAAACACACCAAATTGAGAAACTAACGGAATATATAGTCTATATAAAAAAACTGGATGACGAGTAATTTCTTACTGCTAAATTCTGAAAAAACAGAGCTGTTAATTATCGGACCTAAAAACCCCACATGTAATAACCTAGAACAATATCTAACACTTGACGGCTGCACTGTCAATTCTTCTTCATCAGTTAGGAACCTAGGTATGCTGTTTGATAGCAATCTTTCATTTGAAAGCCATGTTTCTAGCATCTGTAAGATGGCATTTTTCCATCTCAAAAACATATCTAAATTGTGACCTATGCTCTCAACGTCAAATGCAGAAATGCTAATTCATGCGTTTATGACCTCAAGGTTAGACTATTGTAATGCTTTATTGGGTGGTTGTTCTGCACGCTTGATCAACAAACTACAGTTGGTCCAAAATGCAGCAGCTAGAGTCCTTACTAGAACCAGGAAATATGACCATATTAGCCCGGTTCTGTCAACACTGCCCTGGCTCCCTATCAAACATCGGATAGATTTTAAAATCTTGTTAATTACTTATAAAACCCTGAATGGCTTAGCTCCTCAGTACTTGAGCGAGCTCTTATCGCATTATAGTCCTCCACATCCGCTGCGTTCTCAAAACTCTGGCCATTTGATAATACCTAGAATATCAAAATCGACTGCGGGCTGCAGATCCTTTTCCTATTTAGCACCCAAACTCTAGAACAATCTACCTAACACTGTTCGGGAGGCAGACACACTCTGTCAGTTTAAATCTCGATTAAAGACACATCTCTTTAACCTGTCTTACACATAAAATACTAATAAGCTTCTATTATTTAAATCCGTTAAAGGAATGTTAGGCTGCATTAATTAGATCAACCGGAACTGGGAACACTCCCCATAACACACGATGTACTCGTTACATCGTAAGATGAATTACATCTACGCTAATATTTGTCTTTTTCTTTCTTATTCTGTTTCTCAGTCTGTATCCGATCTGATGGTGGATCAGCACCAAGAGATGATGTCTACAGCCCTGATTGTCAGTGGAGACCAGGACACCAAGATGAGCCGCAGTGACATATCCCAGTGAAGACCTCGACTAAAAAAACAATAAAACTAAAATATAACAAAATAAATAAAAATATAATAAAATACGTAACTACATAATACTATTATTGTTAGAAATTGCAACAATATAAAAATAGAAATATAATACATTTATACATTTAAAATTTTGATTAAAACATAGTAATATACAAATATCAAAAATGAATAAATACATTCTAAAATAATAAATAGTATAATATAAAAATATGTGTGTGTGTGTGTGTGTATGTATGTGTATATGTATGTGTATGTATATGTGTTTGTGTGTGTGTGTATATATATATATATATATATATATATATATATATATATATATATATATATATATATATATAATGAATTAAACTATAAATTTAAATTATAATAAACAAACAAATATATACAGGTCCATCTCAATAAATTAGAATGTCGTGGAAAAGTTCATTTCAGTAATTCAACTGAAATTGTGAAACTCATGTATTAAATTAATTCAATGCACACAGACTGAAGTACTTTAAGTCTTTGGTTCTTTTAATTGTGATGATTTTGGCTCACATTTAACAAAAACCCACCAATTCACTTTCTCAATAAATTAGAATATGGTGACATGCCTCTCAGCTAATCAACTCAAAACACTTGGAAAAGTTTCCTGAGCCTTCAAAATGGTCTCTCAGTTTGGTTCACTAGGCTACACAATCATGGGGAAGACTGTTGATCTGACAGTTGTCCAGAAGACAATCAGTGACACCCTTCACAAGGAGGGTAAGCCACAAACATTCATTGTCAAAGAAGCTGGCTGTTCACAGAGTGCTGTATCCAAGCATGTTAACAAAGTTGAGTGGAAGGAAAAAGTGTGGAAGAAAAAGATGCACAACCAACCGAGAGAACCGCAGCCTTATGAGGATTGTCAAGCAAAATCGATTCAAGAATTTGGGTGAACTTTACAAGGAATGGACTGAGGCTGGGGTCAAGGCATCAAGAGCCACCACACACAGACGTGTCAAGGAATTTGGCTACAGTTGTCGTATTCCTCTTTTTAAGCCACTCCTGAATCACAGACAACGTCGGAGGCGTCTTACCTGGGCTAAGGAGAAGAAGAACTGGACTGTTGCCCAGTGGTCCAAAGTCCTCTTTTCAGATGAGCAAGTTTTGTATTTCATTTGGAAACCAAGGTCCTAGAGTCTGGAGGAAGGGTGGAGAAGCTCATAGCCCAAGTTGCTTGATGTCCAGTGTTAAGTTTCCACAGTCTGTGATGATTTGGGGTGCAATGTCATCTGGTGGTGTTGGTCCATTGTGTTTTTTGAAAACCAAAGTCACTGCACCCGCCCACACTGCCAAAAGCACCAAAAGTTGGTTAAATGACCATGGTGTTGGTGTGCTTGACTGGCCAGCAAACTCACCAGACCTGAACCCCATAGAGATTCTATGGGGTATTTTCAAGAGGAAAATGAGAAACAAGAGACCAAAAAATGCAGATGAGCTGAAGGCCACTGTCAAAGAAACCTGGGCCTCCATGCCACCTCAGCAGTGCCACAAACTGATCACCTCCATCCCACACCGAATTGATGCAGTAATTAAAGCAAAAGGAGCCCCTACCAAGTATTGAGTACATATACAGTAAATGAACATACTTTCCAGAAGGCCAACAATTCACTAAAAATGTTTTTTTTTTTATTTTTTTTTTTTATTGGTCTTATGAAGTCTAGTAATTTGTTGAGATGGTGAATTGGTGGGTTTTTGTTAAAAGCCAAAATCATAACAATTACAAGAACCAAAGACTTAAACTACTTCAGTCTGTGTGCATTGAATTTATTTAATACAAGAGTTTCACAATTTGAGTTGAATTACTGAAATAAATGAACTTTTCCACGACATTCTAATTTGAGATGCACCTGTATGATAAAAATAGACAGAAAAACAATAAATGCGTTAAACTATACCTTACAATTATAGCAAATGAATAAATCATATAAATTAAAAACTTCAAATAATGAATAAAACACAAATATAACAAATACATTAAATTATAAATTAAAATGCCCCATTGGGACAAGACCACAGGAATCAGAAAAGCCCTTTACACAATCTGACATGGCTGCGGTTGGAATTGAACTGCGGGTTTCGTCTGGCCAGAGGAGAACTGGCCCCCCGACTGAACCTGGTTTATCCCAAGTTTTTTTTTTTTTTCTCCATTCTGTCACAGAGGGAGTTTTGGTTCCTTGCCGCTGTCGCCTCTGGCTTGCTCAGTTGGGGACACTTAATTTCTAGTGATTATCATCGATTTGATTGCACAGATACTATTTAAACTAAACTGAGCTACACAATGACATCTCTGAATTCAATAATGAAATTTTTGAATTGTTTAATCTTATTATACATTACTGACACACTATCCTCCAATTTGATACTGTTAAGTGCTTTGACACAATCTGTATTGTTAAAAGCACTATATAAATAAAGGTGACTTGACTTGACTAGTAAGTATACGAATATCAGTGTACTAGTAGTATACTTGTAAGTGTACTATTTCAATATTCCTTGGGACTAAATTGGCCCACCTTCTAGTATATAAAAGTACACTTTTAAGTTTACTTTAAGTATAACATTAGTAAACTTTCAGTACACAACTAGTTTACCTCTGTTTTTAGTTTGTACTGTAACTACACTAAAAGTGAACTTATAGGTATACTGATAGTTTACTAATTAAATACTTGTAGCATTTTTAGTACACTTTGAAGTATAGTCTCAGTAAACTACTAGTTTAGTAGTTTTATACTGCAAGTATACTCGTAAGTGTTTTTTAAGTTAACTTTACATCATACTTTAAGTAAACTATGTCCCTATTTATTAATTTTTATATATTTTGTTATATGAAAATCTGAACATACAAAACATCAAAAAGAAAGAATGTGATATCTGCTTGTAAACAACATTTTATTCTAGCTTCATGCATTCATTTTTATAAACACTTGAACGTGAGTAAGTTTTATAAATAAAAAAATAAATAAATAAACATTTTAAACAAAGCTGAAAAAAAGACTATGAATTGGATTCAGAATGATAATCAAAGTGTAGATTCGTAGAGAGTCGATCAACACCCCAAAGCTTGACAATCATTATTACCTCTTTAAGGGTCAACATTTTATTCCATAACGTTACAAAGTTTTGATGCTGTTTCATGTCTGATGATCATGTTAGATTAGGTGTGAAATCTGGGGTGTTTCTCAAAGGAAGGCTGCATCCTAGCGAGGCAGCGTCCTTCCTAGTTCAGTCCTTCAGAGTCTTGTAGGCTAGAGTCCTCGTCGGCATATAAAGGCTAGAATAAGACGCTCTAGTAAGTGCGTGTGGCTACGTCACATATGTTCCCGCCCTCACCGTCACGACATGAAAACACTAATAAAACTTAGTTTTGGAAAAATACTTTGTATTAAAAATCTTTATATTATCTGGCTTTCTATTAATGCAATACAATGAATCACAGCCATCTAGAGTCTCCCTGTGGCTTAAATTATTGGCAGTTTAACGTTTAGTAAGCAATTTACACCAAAACAATAGATAACATCTATCCTTTCATGTCCGAAAACATTATTTTTGTTTTAGATTTCATAATAAATTCAGACAAGCCTAGTACTGACTCGTTTTTCGTCAGTTTATTTTCATGAAATGGAATTGGTACAAAGGATTGTGGGTGATTGAAGGTCGCAGAGGATACATCCCATGCATCCTTCAAATTCAGCTGAATGAAGGACGCGAAACAAAGGCTGTCTTCCAAGGATCCTTCCGATTGAGATGGCCTTCAGCGACGTTTGATGACGTGGTAGCCGAGAAATGCAGCCTTCGTAGGATGCAGCCTTCCGTTTGAGAAACACCCCTGGTGTCTTTAGATTTCTTCTTCGCTTGTGTTTTGGAAATTCTGTACAGAAGATATGTAATATCGCCCCCTACCATATATCAATGAGAACATGGATTCTCAAATCACAGGTATAACTCAAATAAATTTAGACTTTTTCTAAGTATAAGTGAAGTGTACTTAAATGTCATTTCAAATATATTTCTGAGAAGTACATAAAGCACTTTACTATGAAGTACATTAAAATTAGACTGAAAGTATACTTTCCTATTTTTAGTTTAAAAGAAGTATACTAATAGCACCCTTGAATAAACTTCTTTTTCATAAGGGGAGCTTTGATGTGTGCTGGGAGTGTGGCTGTGACCATCATTTGAGAAAGGAGTGTCCTTATGTACAGGGAAAATAGAGGGGGTGAGTAAAGAATTTTTATTGGATACAGGTGCACAGGTTTCTGTAGTATTAAAATAATTTTGCCGACAAGGTACAAATGGCGGTCCTGAATTAAGGATAATTTATACTTCTGCGTCGAAACTACGTCATAGCTACACCACAGGTTGTGCGTAGTACGCGCAGGCTACAGCGTAGCCTGACATGCACCTCTCCAAAAATGTCACAGCGCATCAAATCTACACGGATCGCAAGTGCTGTGATTTGTCTGCTAGTACCCCTCCCTCCATATGTATTTGAGATTTGTGTGTGTTTTTTGTACTTTAATATATTTTAATGTTACACCTTCTTATTTAAAATAAAACAAAGAAAAGATCAAGTGTCTTATTATAAAATGTAGCATTACATCACTTTGTTGTCTGCGACAAACAGTTGTTCTGCCATAGTACAAGTCCTTGTGGAGACTGAAAGAATGCCATCTCCTGTTCCGTTGTCGTCTCTTTTTTTGTAGCGTTAAATAAATTATCTGTTCTTTGATATTTATTTGCCGCCATCACGGCTGATGCTTCTCCGAAAAGCTACTTCTTCTTCAGCTTTTGCCGTGGTACTGCGGGTTACACAAGCAACATGCCCATGGACACTGCAGACTAGTGATTTGCATGTGTTCCAGCAAACTTTTCTTTGTGTTTAACGATTGAAATGGTTTCCAAATTAATTATTTCATTAGGCAAACGATTGTTTATATTATTTTATTTTAAGTGTATGATCTTTATTTGTTCACCTTGTGGAACAGAAGAAAAATATGTTTTTGTTTATCATTAATATTTTGAGTTATTCCGGGAGTGACATCATTGATAATGGACTGGTCGCACCTGCTCTCTCAGAACAGCCTGTGACTGGAGAGAGTCAGGCATGTTTCTGCAGTGCCGTGCATCAAAGAGTGAAAATGTGCTTTACTAGTTGAAGTTTTGAGTTAGTGCGCCTGCGCACCAAAATTGAGCGTGAGTTTTTCCATGTTAATAAGTGTTCTCTCATATAATTTTTGGTGGATTGAGTCTGTGGGAATGTCATTGTGCAGTAAATGTGGGAAACTTCTTTTAATGTCAGAATATATGTTTATAGACAAATCTGTGTATACGAATTGCAGTTGCTGTTAAGGAGGAAGGCACTAATGTGTTTTTTTGCATCCTTCAGCTGAATCACAACGAGTCTGAAGGTGTGTGTGTTAATTGCCTGTCCTCTTTCAATAAACTGCAGGGATGTGTTACAAAATAAGAAAAGAAACCACTATACGATCTAACAAATTGAGATTAATTGGCCATGGTATCGAAGTAAATGAATCTACTGTTGATTAAGTTTATTTGATCATTTAATTTGTTTTGTGTAAATGTCAATTTCAATAAGTAAGACACAGAAAGACAATGTTCATTGTGATACAAAACTTTGTGTAGAATACAGAACAGCCTGTGACTGGAGAGAGTCAGCTGAATCACAGCAAGTCTGAAGGCATGTGTGTTAATTGTCTGTCCTCTTTCAATAAACTGCAGACTCTGGAGCCTGGTGTCGTCTATTTGTGGTGCTCGGTGAACTCCTCTACAAAATTGGTGCGGGACCCGGATAACAGGAGATCAGCCATTGCAGATCGCCAGGAGGAGCCTTCGCCAACATCACCTTTAAGGAGAACTTTGGGAACAGATAAGCAGTGAAATACGAACATGGACAATCAGAGTTATACACACACTAGGTCATCTGAAGAATTGCGAGATGCAAATGTTGATAATGTGAATGTTACCCCTCCAAATGTTGTTCCAAGGTTACCAAGGGTTTCAACTGGGTAGTAGTAGAAGTAGTATGCTATGATTGCTACCCCAGTAGACCATCCATCCATCCATTAAAAACACAATCAGTCAGGTATAAGATGTGACACACCAGCTTTCCGTGGTGAAAACCATGCTTTTGTACAAAGTGACCAACCAAACCAGTGGCAAACTATGGTAGTCCTAATGAAACAGTTAGGTAGTGAAATAGGTAACCAGATTGCTGCCAGTTTGTCGTCAGCAGGTCAGAATGTCCAGAGAGATCATTTGAGTGCCCAGCATCCTTCAACTCAGTCTCCTGACTGGTCAAACCTTAATCTAGTTATCAGACATCAAGAAATCAAAGAACCTCCAACATTCAGGTATGACAAAACAGACAGATGCACCATTGGTGAATGGGAGGAGTTGATGCAAACATATCTGAACAAGAAGGGTTACAGTGTGTCGGAACAAGGCCAGGAGATTCTTGATAGGCTGATGGGCCGTGCTAAAGACATTGTGTGAACCTGCATTCATAATAACCCCCTGATTAATGTGAACAGAGACCCACGTGTTATTTTCTCTATTTTGAGACAGCATTTTGAAGATGCAGTTTCCTCCACTACCCCACTGAGAGATATTTATGAGACCTTACCCAGGCGATTAGAAAGTGGCTTAGATTATTGGATCAGACTTAATAAGGCTGTTGATCTTGCCGATGAGTGCCTACAGAGAAAAGGAAAAAAAGTTGAACACCCAAGTAATGAAGTAACGATGATGTTCGTTAGGCACTGTCCTGAGCCTACCTTGTATGCGGCCCTGCGGAGTAAACCACTGGAGAGTTGGACTTCTAACAAAGTCCAAGCACTGATAGACAGTCATCATAGAGATGAACAGTCATCCAGTGTGGACAGAACATTACAAGCCGAAGAAAAGCCCTTTGGTGCTTGGTGTATGACACAGCAGCAA
Source organism: Spinibarbus caldwelli (assembly GCA_039654775.1). Taxonomy (NCBI): domain Eukaryota; kingdom Metazoa; phylum Chordata; class Actinopteri; order Cypriniformes; family Cyprinidae; genus Spinibarbus; species Spinibarbus caldwelli. The sequence goes on from CM077242.1 coordinate 32,119,940, forward strand.
GCCCCTGACGGTAGTCAATCCAGTGGCCTTGATCCGGCTCTTCTTAGTAGAGCAGTGTCTCTCCTAGAACAGATCATCCTCTCTCAAAAGGAGCAAGAGCCAAAAGCCGAGCAAGTCAAAACTTCACTTGGGGAGTCGAGTGTATATTCCGATTCTTGTAGAGTATGTAAGGCTCTTGATCACACAACAAAGACACACTGCTTTAAGGAGGGACTGTGTTTCGTGTGCTACAAGACTGGACACAGAGGCTTTGAATGCCCCCCAAAAAAAACCCAGTGAAACAAGGAATGACCAGAAGATCCTCTGGTCCTGACCATCCTTTAAACTAGAAAGCCCGCACTGTGAGGGGAACAGTGTGGGTGCTAGCCAACCAAAGCCCCCAGAGAATCTACTTAATGGCCAGGCCAAAAACATTGACAGTCTGACTCAGAAGGAAAGCAATGAAAGCGAATCAAGTATCATTCAGATCAATTGTACCCATTTTCTTCAATAACCAATCTATACAAAAGTAAATGATGAGGATGATCTTTTCCGTGCTCCAGCATTAGTTGAAGGGAAAGTAGAACTGCTGGCCCTTGTAGACAGTGGTTCTGTAACCTGTACTCTGAGTGAGTCAGTTGAACGCATACTTCAGGACCACGGTCTCATTTGTGATGAAATGAGTAAACCCACAAAGAAAGTGCTGACTGGATGTGGAGGTAACCAGACAAAGCCGAAATGTGCATATGAACTGAACATAGATTTGCTTGGATGCAAGATGACTGTCAACTTTTTAGTTGTCCCAGGTCAAGAAGATGATATGATTGTAGGTTCGAATGTTTTAAGGCATGTGACTCAGCAGGTTAAGAATACAAAGTGATACTGGGAGAAAATTTCACAGCCTGTTAAGGAGAACAGTAATGATCCTCTCCTCAGTCTACTCTCAAATGTTGACCGCTGACATGGAGACAAGATGCCAAAAAGAGTTGGCACTGTGTTACTAAGACAATGTGTGACACTGGAATAGCAACACGAACATCTAATGTAGGTAAGGTTGAAAGAGGAAGCTCCTTTGTCTGTTGGGAGTACTGTGATGGTAGAATCCTCAACTTCTCGATCTGCAACACAAAACATTATGATTGCTCGTAGTGTGTGTACATTGTGGGCTGATAAGTGGATTCCTCTAAATGTGATCAATATATTGGCTCGAACTGTAGTCTTACGTCGGAATTCATAGATTGCTCAGGTGCATCCACGTCTCACTCTTGAAGATTTGAAGCGTACAGAGCGTGTGAATCTTGAATCAGAGGAGGTCCTCCAGAATGTTGTTCATGTTCACAAACCTAATGAAGAAAGCATGGTGTTGTAAGCAGATCGTGCAGCTAAGTTACAAGAGCTGCGACTGACCCATATTGATATTGACTCATGTGAGGTAAACGACTTCTGGAAGAGTCAATTGGCAGACCTCATTGTGCAGTACAAGGGTATCTTCTCTCATGATAAGTTAGACTGTGGAGAAGTCAAGAATATTGTTCATAGGATATGCCTGAAAGATGAAAAACCATTCTGACTACCATATAGAAGGATCCACCGGCCCATTACCACGAATTGAGACAGACTCTGGATGAAATAGAGGCATGCGGTATCATTTGGAAGTCCAACAGTGAATGGGCCTCACCTTTAGCTCTTGTCTGGAAGCCCTCTGGAGAACTGCGGATATGCATGCACTTCAGGTGGCTGAACAAAAGAACATGTCCATGGCCTCACCAAGCTCATGCTCTCGCATCCTTGGGAGGCAACTGTTATTTCAGCACCATGGATTTAACATTGGGATTTTATAACATCCCAATCTATGAGGAAGACCGCAAATATAAAGCACACACAACACCAGTGGGTCTCTATGAATACAACCAAATTGGATTGTGGGACAGTCCTGCGACATTTTCTTGTATGATGACTGCAATATTCGGAGATCAGAATTACCTGTCCCTTCTTTGCTACCTAGATGACTTGCTTGTGTTTGGGAAGATGGAGAAGGAAGCACTCGACCGACTCAAGATGGTGTTTTCTCGGCATAGAGAACACAACCTCAAATTGTCCCAAAAGAAATGTTACTTTATGCGGAAAACTGTAAAGTTTCTGGGGCATATTGTGTCAGAGAATGGTATTGCAACTGATCCAATGAAAGTATCAGCAATCAGTGAGTTCAGAGTGGTGGATCTGATGGAAAAAGACGGGAAGACTCCTTCACCAACAAAAATCAAGTCTTTCCTCAGAATGGCGAACTACTATTTTCATTTCATAGAGGAACAAAGGTGGGTGTCCAAGCTTGCCCCCTTTGACTTTGACTTGAAATACATACCTGGCACTCAGACCATTCCTGCTGATCTATTAAGTCGACGTCCCTTTGCCAGAGCTTTAGAAGTCTGTGAAACCTTAGAAAGTAAAGCTCCTCACGTGACCTCAGAATCAGTACAAGAATCTCAGAATCATGTCTTGATTGGGAATCCTGCAGACCTGTACGAGGTGCTCAGCTGACTCACTATCCTAACAGTTTGATTCAAGGAGGAGTTGATTCACTTCCAACCTTTTCAATGGAGGAAATACAGATGAAACAGAGAGCTTATCCCATCGTTGCTCGGGTGTTATTCTTTGTTGACAGAAGAAGGAGACCATCACGGAGAGAGAGGGATAATGAATCCGTCCCAGTACTGAGATTGTTGAAACACTGGGAAAGGTTGGAAATGAAGGACAGTGTTCTGTATTGGAAGTTCAAGGATAGGATGGGAAAATGCAGGTATCAGCTTGTACTTCCTCATTCTCTGAGAGCCGCTGCCCTAAGAGGGACTCATGATGATGCCGGTCATCAAGGACAAAGTAGAACCCTTCATTTGGTGCGTCAGAGATTCTTTTGGTCTGGAATGGACACAGACGTCAAGAGATGTCTCTCATTGTAAGCGTTGTGTGGTCGGGAAGACTCAGGAACCTGAGGCTAGAGCACCTCTCGAATCTATCAAGACAAATGTGCTATTGTAACTTGTATGTATAGATTTCTGGTCTGCAGAAGGGAGACACGGGGAAAATGTTGATGTTCTTTTGATAACGGACCATTTTACGAAGCTGGCTCATGCATTCCCTTTCCCAAACCAGACAACTAAAGTTGTGGCCCAGAAGCTGTGGAACCAGTTTTTCTGTATATATGGTTTTCCGCAGAGGATACACTCAGAAAAAGGAGCCAGTTTTGAAAGTGAGCTGATTGCTGAGTTGCTGTTAGTGTCTGGTGTTTGCAAGTCCCATACCACCCAATGGGCAATGAGCAAACAGAAAGATTCAACAGCACACTCTGTAATATGATCCGTTCCTTGCCTCCCCGATCGAAAGAGAGATGGCTTCAATGATACAAACACTCACATTTTCCTACAACTGTACCACGCATGAGACAACAGAATTTGCACCGTTCTACTTGATGTTTGGCAGGGTGCCTAGGTTGCCTGTAGATATCATGTTTGGTATCGCTCTGAGGAATGATGAGAAGGCAAGTGAGAGAATGATTTGGAAGTTGGAGATTGTGGGATTCTGGTGAATAAGAAAGAAAAGGGAAAGAGGAAGCTAGCGGATGTGTGGGACTCGGTGGTTCATGTAGTGACGTGGAAGGAGCCAACATTACACATCTACAAAGCTGAAGACCCAACCACAAGGAAAAGAAAGGTGGTTCACCGTAACTTCCTCCTCCCTGTAAACTTTCTCCCCTTGGAGGAGCCAGAATTTGAGTCCACCCGTGTTCTCCACAATCTCTGAAGAAGATTTAACCGAAACAAAAGAGCAAGGAAACAGATCTCTGTTTAGTTCTGAAAGAGGATCAAAGAGTGGCAGGATAGCTGCTTGGATCTTACAACCCCAAGGCCCAAGATCATCTCAGACTGTGGGAACCTGTACTGTGCAAGATCAGGGCACTAACAAGTCACGGAGATTGTTGATTCAGCCAAAACAGATCACACAAGAGACAGTGACCCTTCAAACACTAGCAGCGGAAGTAGCCCCAGTGAATTGTCTAGTGACTGTGACACAGATAACATCAGTGTAAATGATGGAAGCAGTGCATCTGAATCAGTTTCAGCTAGAGTAGTCATTGACAATGAGAACGTGTCTGGTGGTTCTGTGAATAACCACCGTGTTCAAGTTAGCCTAACGCTATCTCACGACCGATTCGTACGTATTTTACGAGGTGGCTAATTTGTACGAATTCGTACGACCTCACTCATACGATTTTGTACGATTTGTCTAATCCCCAGTGACGGGTAGGTTTAGGGGCGGGGTTAGGTGTAGGTCATTCGTACAAATTCATATGAATTGGCAACTCGTAAAATATGTACGATTTAGCAAAAATCGTATGAATTTGTACAAGTGAGGTCGTACGAATTCGTACGAATTAGCCACCTCGTAAAATATGTACGAATTGCCGTGAGATCGGGCTGGTTAGCCCTGATAACAGATCAGATCACTGCTCCAGGTCTCAAGTCCCAAGAAAAGTGAGTGGATCAGACACTAACCCAAAGCCAAATGACAGAATTGTGAGAACTAGGTCAGGCAGGGTAGTGAAACCTGTTAAAAGACTGCTTGAGTGCATGAGCATGATTATATCTGAACCAAATCAAAGAGACCATTAAAGAATTGTTCAGCGTTATTTCCAGTTTTGTGGGGAGTTACCCTTACAAAAAAGAAGTTTATTCAAGTGTACTATTAGTATACTTCTTTTAAACTAAAAATAGGAAAGTGTACTTTTACATTTACATTTACATTTACATTTATGCATTTAGCAGACGCTTTTATCCAAAGCGACTTACAGTGCATTCAGGCTATACATTTATCAGTATTTAGTCTACTTTTTATGTACTTCTCAGAAATGGGCTTTATGTACTTCTCAGAAATATACTTAAAATGACATTTGAGTATACTTGACTTATACTTAAAAAAGTCTAAATATATTTGAGCTATACTTGTGCTCCTAGAATCCGTGTTTTCATTGTTATATGGTAGGGGGCACTAGTACACATCTTCTGTACAAAATTTCCAAAAAACACAAGTGAAGAAGAAACTGAAACAACAGATGCTTCCATATGTAATCTGACACGATCATCAGATATAAAACAGCATCAAAACTGTGTAACGTTATGTAATAAAATGTCGTCCAATGAATAGGTAATAATGACTGTCAAGCTTTGGGGTGTCAATCGGCTCCATCTACAATTTGATTATCATTCTGAATCTAATTCATAGACTTTTTTCAGCTTTTGGTTCAAAATGTTGTTTTTTTTTTTCCTTTATTTTTTTATTTATGAAACTTACCCACATTCAAGTGTTTAAAAAAAAGAATGCATGAAGTTAGAATAAAATGTTTTGTTTACAAGCAGAATACCGTTCTTTCTTTTGATGTTTTGTATGTTCAGATATTCATATAACAAAATATATACAAATTAATTCCTAAATAGGGACATAGTAGTATACTTAAAGTATGATGTAAAGTTAACTTAAAAAAAAAACAACAACAAAAAAAACTTACGAGTATACTTGCAGTGTAAAACTACTAAACTAGTAGTTTACTGAGACTGTACTTCAAAGTGTACTAAAAAGCTACTACAAGTGTTTTATTAGTAAACTATAAGTATACCTATAAGTTCACTTTTAGTATAGTTGCAGTGCAAGCTAAAAACATTGATGTAAACTAGTTGTGTACTCAAAGTTTACTACTGTTATACTTAAAGTATACTTAAATACTTTTATATACTAGAAAGTGGGCCAATTTAGTCTGAAGGAGTGTTGAAATAGTACACTTAGAAGTATACTACTAGTACACTGATATGTGTATACTTACTACATAAAGTATACTTAAAAAATATACTTGAACTTTACCTAAGTATACTTCATAAAATAAACTTGAAGTATACTACTTTTTGGTAAGGGTAGACTAACCAGTATTTGTTCCCAACTTGAAAAGTGATCAGAACTGCATAGAGGGAACTTTAAGTGGTGTAGGATCTCTGTTGCTCGAGCAGGCCACCACGTGAGATATTGAACATATTCCTGGAGAACTAAACTAAACTAATCACGAGGACTAAACTAATCACACTATCAATGTTCTGAGTCAGTTCCTGTCAGTGCTTCTTTGTTACCTACTCAGAAGGGTGATAAAAGTAATTTGATCAAGAAAACGACAAAGATCTTTTGTATCAAGAACTGAAAGAGTCCTTTCGCAACCCGAGAGGAACCTCGTGATCAGGCAATGTATGGAACCATAGTACATTCAACAGGAAAAGGACAATTAAATCAACTGATACCCTCAGGCCTGCAAACACAGGATCTGCAACATGACTGTCCCATGACTCGCTTCCTGCTCTTCTACGTTTTCAACTCTTTTCTTTAACAAACAGAAAAGTTTCAAATAGAGAATTTCTAAAAGACAATCATTTATTTCCCTTTGCTATCAGAGCAAATATATTCGCAAATGTGCTATACAGGTGCATCTCAATAAATTAGAATGTCGTGGAAAAGTTAATTTATTTCAGTAATTCAACTCAAATTGTGAAACTCGTGTATTAAAAAAATTCAATGCACACAGACTGAAGTAGTTTAAGTCTTTGGTTCTTTCAATTGTGATGATTTTGGCTCACATTTAAAGTCGGTATGAAACGGAAGTTGCGACTGTCTTTTTTTTCTCTACTGTGACGTATATCTGAGTGAAACGGCATCTGAAATGAGAGGGCGGGACTTGATTTCATCCTTCGAGAATTGATTGGATCGTTGGAAGTTGGGGCATTACTAACAAAATGGAGGCAGATCTGAAATGCCAGTTTGCAGTTAGTGGTGGGGGATTTCTCACCACCAGATTCACCGCCTACACCCAAGCATGAATAAATGAGTTATTTATTAGGGATGACGACCACGATCAACAGCACAAAACATGCCTAAACAGCATGCGCGCGAGAGAGAGAGAGAGAGAGAGAGAGAGAGAGAGAGAGAGAGAGAGAGAGAGAGAGAGAGAGAGAGAGAGAGATTGCCTGAATGACTGAGCGCGTCCTCCATCAGGTTAAGTCATATTCATGAAACAAATTAGTTTGCGATGTCACGGATAAATTATTTATTATAAACACTACAGTATTCCATCAAAAAATAAGAATATTAAATTTTGATTTCATGCCGACTTTAACAAAAACCCACCAATTCACTATCTCAACAAATTAGAATACTTCATAAGACCAATAAAAAAACATTTTTAGTGAATTGTTGGCCTTCTGGAAAGTATGTTCATTTACTGTATATATACTCAATACTTGGTAGGGGCTCCTTTTGCTTTAATTACTGCCTCAATTCGGCGTGGCATGGAGGTGATCAGTTTGTGGCACTGCTGAGGTGGTATGGAAGCCCAGGTTTCTTTGACAGTGGCCTTCAATTTTTTGGTCTCTTGTTTCTCATTTTCCTCTTGACATTACCCCATAGATTCTCTATGGGGTTCAGGTCTGGTGAGTTTGCTGGCCAGTCAAGCACACCAACACCATGGTCATTTAACCAACTTTTGGTGCTTTTGGCAGTGTGGGCAGGTGCCAAATCCTGCTGGAAAATGAAATCAGCATCTTTAAAAAGCTGGTCAGCAGAAGGAAGCATGAAGTGCTCCAAAATTTCTTGGTAAACGGGTGCAGTGACTTTGGTTTTCAAAAAACACAATGGACCAACACCAGCAGATGACATTGCACCCCAAATCAACACAGACTGTGGAAACTTAACACTGGACTTCAAGCAACTTGGGCTATGAGCTTCTCCACCCTTCCTCCAGACTCTAGTACCTTGGTTTCCAAATGAAATACAAAACTTGCTCTCATCTGAAAAGAGGACTTTGGACCACTGGGCAACAGTCCAGTTCTTCTTCTCCTTAGCCCAGGTAAGACACCCCTGACGTTGTCTGTGGTTCAGGCGTGGCTTAACAAGAGGAATACGACAACTGTAGCCAAATTCCTTGACACGTCTGTGTGTGGTGGCTCTTGATGCCCTGACCCCAGCCTCAGTCCATTCCTTGTGAAGTTCACCCAAATTTTTGAATTGATTTTCCTTGACAATTCTCATAAGGCTGCGGTTCTCTCGGTTGGTTGTGCATCTTTTTCTTCCACACTTTTTCCTTCCACTCAACTTTCTGTTAACATGCTTGGATACAGCACTCTGTGAACAGCCAGCTTCTTTGGCAATGAATGTTTGTGGCTTACCCTCCTTGTGAAGGGTGTCAATGATTGTCTTCTGGACAACTGTCAGACCACCGGTCTTCCCCTTGATTGTGTAGCCTAGTGAACCAAACTGAGAGACCATTTTGAAGGCTCAGGAAACCTTTGCAGGTGTTTTGAGTTGATTAGCTGATTGGCATGTCACCATATTCTAATTTATTGAGATAGTGAATTGGTGGGTTTTTGTTAAATGTGAGCCAAAATCATCACATTTAAAAGAACCAAAGACTTAAACTACTTCAGTCTGTGTGCATTGAATTTATTTAATACACGAGTTTCACAATTTGAGTTGAATTACTGAAATAAATGAACTTTTTCACGACATTCTAATTTATTGAGATGCACCTGTATGCCTTTTTGTAAGCTTGATGTGTTTTATGTAATCAGTGGTACTTTATGCATTTTATGCATGGTTAAAGCCCTGCAACAACGTCTGATTGGGACACTCGCTCCTGGGACAGACTTAGTTGGCCCGCTTAAAACCTAATGTCACGAATTGATTCTTGGCTCTTTCACCTTCGTTTGATCGTGCTCCAACTGGCGCTCACTCGCCACGCCATCATGCAATTGGGTCACTCAGAACTCTAAACACTCCATTGAAGCTTCGTGACTGCCTAAATCTTCAAAGTCTAAAGCCACGCAACCAGACTCTCCGAAGAACTTCCAGCACGTCGTCACATCACAAGGAAACCAACCAATCACCGCAAGGGCTCCCAGAAAGACGTCATCCAAACGACAGATCAGCAACCAAGCAGTGAAGGGATTCCCTCAACCAGGAAAGGAAACCCCACTGTCAGCTGTCAACTCAAACGCAAGTAGCAAACAGGCGTTGAATTGATCTTTAAGCAGTAACGATAAGCTAAGAATCTCTGCTTATGATTTTTCTCAGGTTGAATTTAAAGAACTTCTAGAAAATGAGTATTAGAACTTTGGGAACTTCATACAAACGCAATAACTCATTTCATGAACCGTGTGTGTGTGTGTGTGTGTGTATGTGTGTTTCAATAGGTTTAGTTCATGTATTGTAGAATAACAGTTTGCAAATAAACTTTTGTTTCACTTATAAGAATCCTTGTCTCATGTTGTGAAATTTTCAAGTCTAAACATTTGCCTAGATCTTGCGTTACCTATAGCTCAGCCTAAGAAGCTATTATTAACAGTTATTGTGACCTTTGGCCAAGGGCATAATATAAATTTCAAAATTGTTAAGATATACTGATTTTAACGTTCGCTGGACGAACCGTTGATAATGTACAAATTATAAATTTTGAATTAAGATCAATTTAATCAAATCAATATCGAATCTTTAAGAATCGATTCCCCAAAGCTAAAATAAGAGCTTAAGTTACTACAGAGGGCTTGAGAAGTACTTTATTGAGGGATGTATGGTTATATGTATAAGGGCATGTTTCCCCCAAGCAAAATGTTTTGCTATTCATGTGAATGACTGAAGTCTGGGTACCCCTCTTTAAAAGAAAATATCCCACCTACAGCCTTAAAGTTTGCTGAAATTCAGGAGCGGAGAGTGTAATGTTGTGAGTTTTTTTTTTGTTTGTTTTTTTGTTTTTTTGTAACTGTTCCAGCAAACTTTTTTTTGTGTTTAACGATTGAAATTGTTTCCAAATTATTTATTTTATTAGGCAAACAATATTAAAATATATATTATTATATTTTAAGTGTATGATCTTTATTTGTTTACCTTGTGGAACAGTAGAAAAATAGGTGTTTTTGTTTATCATTAATATTTTGAGCTATTCCGGGAGTGACGTTATTGATAACCCGGACAGCACACGTACGTCTGGCCGACGTCGGCCCAATATCGAAACCTCGGCCTCGTTACCTAAAACACCTAAAAAACATCGGCCAGGCGTAGGCCGATATAATTCGGTCAGTGCTCTCTTTTCCAGCTCATAAATCATCGGCCCTGAGTCGGTTCACGACTGCAGGCCAATGCCACGCTTATCTATTTGCGCAAGCCCAGTTATTCGTCTCTTAGCAACCCACAGAAAGAAGAGACTCATTCCGGCGACATCTGGTTTCAGGTAAGATTTCACTTGAGCTAAATTAGAAAAAAAAAACAAAATACTACATTGTTAATTCTGTGACACTTAAAAGGTACTAGTAAGGCACTCTGTGTGCTACAGCGCAGGTGAAGAGACTGTGGCTAATTTCCAACTAACTTGTTAAGCTAACGGTCACAGTAGCGATTTTTAAAATTAACATTAACACATTCATGTGTTTCCAACAATTTCTCTGAGGGGAAATGTTAAAGTGGATTATTAAAGAGAAGTCCTAACTGCTTTTTCGCCGTGTTTTTCACTTTTACAGGCTGCCAGAAGGAATCCATCTCTACGGTAAGCTATTGTTGCTGTTGCTTTTTTAACTACAAAACTGAGTTTTAAATTCATTATTGAATAATTATTGAATGAGACTGTAAGTTATTAAGGTAATGTTTTAATTCTAGATGTTTGTGTAAATGCTGTGTGTGCGCTGAGCTCTGTGCGAACGTGGAGCAGAGTTGCCATGGAAACAGGGCGTCAACACAACAGATGACAAGCAGTAAACGCCATGTTTTGTTGCAGTTTTCACTGTTTTTAGGTAAGTTTAGTCCTAAATTCACACAAATATTACATACAAACGTTCCTGACACGTTTCTTTCTTGTAATTGACATGTTTCTATTGAATATTTATTTCATAGAAATGGTTTAGTGTCTTCGAAAAAGTCTGTTAGCATCTTAGCAGTTATCAGGTAGGCCAACTCTGTAGATTTAGCTCTTGTTTATGAAACTCTGGGCTTTTAATCAGATCTTCGTGTGTATATGAGAGATTTTGATAGCTCTGTAAAGGTTTTGCTGGTGATTTGTCAATGGTTTATTGGAAATAGGCTAATTTACTGAACCTAAATATGCACTGTACTGTGAATCGATGACGTCACTTATATGGAGAGTGTAATGACTGAAAAAAAGTTCAAACCCATTTTGATCTTTCATGCTAAACAAATATTAATAAAAATTGTTCTGTGATTTCAGGAGGACATGAAGTTCTCCACAACAGATGGGGGCTCCAAGATTTCAACATTTCTGAAGGAGCTGCTGGCTGAGAAGTAGAAAATTAAGGTGAACTGAAGCAGCTCATGAAATAACTTAATATGCATTGTTTTCCACAATAAATTTCACCTATATCCCCATGCACCTGTTACTTCCTTTGGCAAAATTATATATAACAGTAATTTTAAGAAGGCCTTGACATCGAAACGTGACACTCAACCTAAATAGTGTCATAGTGACACTCAACCCAGTCTATAGTGTCACATGATCCTTCAGAAATCATTCTAATATGCTGATTTGATACTCAAGAAACATTGCTGATTATCAATGTTGAAACAGCTGTGATGCTTCATTTTTCTAGGATTCTTTGAATTAAAAACGTTTAAAAAGTACAGCATTAATTTGAAACAGAAATGTTTGCTCTAACTGATAATTGATCATAAGACATTGATAATAATAATAATGATAAATGTTTCTTGAGCAGCAAATCAGCATCAGAATGATTTCTGAAGGATCATGTGACACTGAAGACTGAAGTAGTAAATGTTCTGCTATGATCACAGAAGTAAATTACATTTCACCATATATTCCCATAGAAAACTGTTGTGTTAAATTGTAATAATATTTCACAATATTACTGTTTTTACTTCATTTTGATCAAATAAAATCAGCCTTGGTGAGCAGAAGAGACTTCTTTCAAAGACATAAAAATCTTACTGATGCCAAAAATTTTGAATGGTAGTGTATATTACAGTTATTATGTTCCACCCACTTAAATTATACTGTGGCATGTGTAGTCCATTCTATAGAGACTGTGCCTGTTCCCCAAATAATGAGGACAAAATAATACAATTACTAAGGGATCACATGAAACACTTTAACATTAAACTGATTTTTGAGAGCATTAGTGGCAGTGTGCCGATTTTTGTTTATTGATATATGAAGGGTTTCATGTGATTGAGCACCTGCCTAAAGTTTTTGGATGTGCGCATATTACACCTTCTTGTGATTAAACCAGATACATATAGCAAAATAAGCACAAATAGGGGCAGCAGCATGTATCAAAGTCCACTAAAGGAAGTAGAGCTTTTTGTTATTTTACTTTGAAATAGCCTTCCTGATAATGTTTGAAGCTCAGACACACTCTTTTAGTTTAAATTAGATTAAAATACATATTTTTAGACAAGTATTCACACAACACATCTGATAACCTTGCACTCCAGTTATATGTGATGAAATAAATAATATTTTGTGTGAAATAATATGAACAGCAGCTATGCTAAACTTTCTCTTTTTGATTTCCTGTTTCTATCTCAGGATGCCCAGTCCAAAGTTACTAGCGATTAAGCCAGCTCCAGATTGGATCCAAACTCACGTGTGAAGACTTCAGATGACGCCAACAACACTCACAAAGACTTCAGATGATGGCAACTGTACATGGACACACAAAACTGACAAATATTACCCTTATAGTGCCTATAAGGTTAAGAAGATTTTCAACCCGCTTTGTATTATTGCAATGTCTCTAATATCTGTAAATGAACAATATTTACACTTTCTCTGAGCTATGAGTATCTATGTCCTCTTTTATTTGTAAGCAACACTGCACAGGATGATGCAAAATGAAATGATGAGTTTTGACAAAATGACAAAAAGACACTTTTTGCAGCATCAAAATGAAAATAAAAAAAAAATAAAAAAAAGAAGATGTGTTTTGCATCAGTTTTGCTGACAAATAAACTGGGTATCTCGGAGAAAGCATAAACATTGTTCTTTTACATATATTACCAATATTGTAACAATAAAAAATGGGTTAAAAATTGTTGAACTTACCCTTTAATAATGTTGAAGGATAGTGTTTAACAGAACACATGGCTAGAGACTTTAATAAGACTTCAAAAAAGATTTTAGAATTTTTATCATGTAATTTAAAACATTTTAACTGCTGTAATTATTATTTGCTCTGTTTTTATTTTGTGTTTATGTAAGTCTTGTATTATTGCAACTCAGTTTTTGCCTCGAAGATAGCCTTAGATGCTGACAGTACTGACCACATGACTTGTATTATCTTTGAGCTGCTGTCAAATGGACATTACTTTGTTCCCCAGTGAGTCTCAGTCACCTCTGGCTGATTAAAGGATATTTTTAAATTGTAACCTTGAAAACATGCATTTTCTGTAAACCTACTTTGAAATGATAAGTATTGTGAAAGGTGCTTATACTTATATAACAGTTAACCATGGTTTTACTATAGTAAAACTATAGCAACCATTAGTGTAGTAACCACTTTTTTTTTTTTTTTTTTTGGTTCATACCCTAGTTTTGATATAGTAAACAGTTTTTTTTTTTTTTTTTTTTAAATCATGGTAAATTTTGTACTTACTATGGTTTTACTGCAAATGCTGTAGTAATGGCTATTTTTGTACTTACTATGGTTTTACTGCAACAGCCAAAGTTAAACCATGGTTATTGTAATAAAACTATGGTTGAACTATGGTTTTACTGCAAATGCTGTGGTAAAACCATGGTTAATTTTTGAAAGAGTACAAATAATCGTGAATTGAATGCTTCTCATTTATAAGTCACGTTTGATAAAAGCATTTGATAAATGTAAATGTATTTGCATATTTAATATGTTTATTGAAAATATTAATAAAGTTGCAACTGTTCTTGAGAGTGGTGTGTATCGTTTTATTATAAACCAGCGGCGGCAGCCGCGGGTGGTCGTAACGATGAGCAAAACGCCGGTGAACCGCGCACACGCAGAGCAGCCGGTATTTACAGCTGCATCGTCCTAACATCAGCCGGAGAGCATTTCCGATCAAAGGCCGTCGTCACGGCAACGTATTCCGATTAGCAAACGCTCCCTCAGCGACATCGTGCCGATGGAATTTTGTACATCGATCGGGTTGACGTCGGCCACGATTTATGTGTGCTGTTAGGGTATCAGCTGCTCTGCTCGTGCTCATCATCATTTCTATTTAATACAAACTCGATTTGTGAATGTATCATCATTAAACAGTATTTCATAAATCTTATTATGGTCCTTAACACACATACATTAATATTTTAAAAATAAATGAGTAGCCTGATAATTTAATTTGATCCATCAGTTGTTTCAAAAACTATAATGCAGCCGAGCCAAACACATTCTCATACAGTGACAGTAAGTCATAGTCATAATTTTCAATATGTTTTATATAATCACACCCTTGTCAAAAATCCTATTGGAATTTCAGTTTATCCTTTAGCATCTTATTGGATTCTTAGAATCCTATAGGACATTCCGATTGATTTTAATGGAATTTGACTTTGTCCTATAGGATCTTAATGGATTCTTAGAATCCTATTGGACATTCCGATTGATTTTTAATGGAATTTCACTTTTCCTACAGAATTTTATTTGATTCTTAGAATCCTATAGGACATTCTGATTGATTTTAATGGAATTTCACTTTGTCCTATAGGATTTTATTTGATCCTTAGAATTCTATTGGACATTCTGATTTATTTTAATGGGATTTTACTATGTCCTGTAGGATTTTATTTGAAGCTTAGAATCTTATTGGACATTGTGTTTTATTTAATGGGATTTTAATTTTTCCTGTAGGATATTTTATTGATTTGTATCATATTGGACATTGTGATTTGTAAATGGAAATTCACTTTGTCCTGTAAGATCTTATTTGATTCTGTTAATTAATTACTTTTTAAGAGTAACACTGCATGTGTGTACTTGTAACCCTCACTCAAAATGCAACCTATATCCTCCTGAGACCCAGCTATGGAGTTTTTGCCTCTGTAGTGGACATTCTATTTTAGTGAATTTCTCTGAGACCTCACAGTTTTATGTCTGGATGTTCTTTACAGAGCACATTCAGGGCTTTTCAGAGATACTTGGAAGCTTCGCCATGACCACACCCTCTCCTAGGTCTTTAAAGATTACTAAATTTAATTTAGTGAAAAAATTCACATCCTTATGGAAATATGATTATATTTTGTAATTGTCATTTAAATCTGAATAATTTTCAAATTGTTTGTCATAAAGCAACATCTCAGGAAAATGTTATGGATTTTCAAGTTCAAATATAACTTCCTGTTCTGAAACAGGACATCATTTCATACATGTCCGCTGTAGAGGACACCAGGACTAAAAGCATGTTTATTATGCATTTTGGGAGAAATAACAATTGAATAGGAAAATAAATTATAGGCTATATCAATTTTCTTATGAAATATTAGATATTATTATGAAAATCTGGCCAATCATTACTCCCATTATGACAATTCTTTTTCAGCATGCTGTCCCAACAGCAACACATTAATATGCAAATTAGATACAGTGTATAGATAAACTGTGTTTAATGGGAAAACCATGGAAATTTTTACACACATATTGCATAAAACAAAATGGTATATCAAATCATTTTGTCATATATTTTATAACATAGTTGAGAATAATCCTTAAACAAAGTTTAAAAATTGATAGGTGATTTAAAAAAAAAAATCCCGTTGCTTTTGCCTTTTTTTATGTCTATTCATGCCATTTTATTTTTTAGAAACACTGAGTGCTAGTGTCCTCTACAGAGGACATAGAATAAAATATGAATAAAATATAATTTTTCAAAAATGTTAATTTTCCATTTTTTTTTTCTTATGCTCTAAACAATGTAATGACATGAAAAAATACTAAATTCACAAAGCCTTTTTTGGGGGGGGGGGGTCTCAGGAGGATATGAATACACACAAATATAACTGAAATTCATAATATTACAGTAAGGCAAAAATAATAAATATGACTTTTCATAATGTTCGAATAAGTTAAAATGTATTACATGTGACCAAGAATTCATAGAAACACAAACATCTGTATGTGGTATTATCCTGACGCTTCCCCTTTAAGAAATCCAGTGCGCGCATACTTTGAACAGTAACGGTCAAAGAGGAGAAGAAGCTGAGAAATCGAGTGATTAACGTTGTTTAACTTGTTAAAAGTTTATTTAAAGACGCAAAAAAGGAAGGAATAGTAATACTTATCTGATCTGCATCCTAAACGAACAATTTTGGGTGAACGATATCTTTTGGTGAGTTGTTGAGCTCGTTTTATTGTAAGGTGATTAGCACAGGAGTCCGCTGTTACACAGACTGAAGTAGTTTAAGTCTTTGGTTCTTTTAATTGTGATGATTTTGGCTCACATTTAACAAAAACACACCAATTCACTATCTCAACAAATTAGAATACTTCATAAGACCAATAAAAAAAAAAAAAAAAACATTTTTAGTGAATTGTTGGCCTTCTGAAATGTATGTTCATTTACTAATTTACATGATTGGGAACCACTGACATAACATCCATAGAAATGCAAACACACACTTTACTATGTATAGTTTTATAATGTGTAAATATAAATCATTTTTCAAGTTATCATGTATGAAAATGATAAATGTATATCTTCTGTAAAGTAAATTTTGCACAAAATGTTGCTATTTCATATAAAAAGCTATATAAAATTACTTATTGAAGCAAATAAATTTAAAAAATACCACATATCCCCTCAAAATGGCACAACTGTACAGTAAATTAGGCAATATAGTGAGTGATGTTACATGTTTAACACTTAAACTGCCAGAGGTCACTGTATACCTAAAACCGCCAGCGGGTAAAATTTACCCATGCACATGACTACTGTGTTGATATGGCTAAAAACCGTATTATGTCACTGTACTATGCCACTGTCTTCACAAATTAATGACTAGAGTCATAACATTATTATTTTTAGTCATTAGCTGTTTTTGTCCTGTTTTTTTAAGTTCACTGCTATTTTATGCAGGCTACACTAATCACTTTTCATAATGGTGAATAGAAACTAGCTGCATATAATGTATGATGCAACAACAAATTCAAGTGCAGTTTCAACTAATTAATTATTAATTTGTTTAGTTAGGGCTGGACAGTAATTCAATATCAATATGTATCGCGATACAATTTTTTTCAATAACGGTGATATGATTTTTAAACACATTTCCGATATTTCGATATACATTACCAATGTTTCTCATACATTGATTTATTTGTGGCGTTTGACTTTTTGAAATGTGTAGTGCTCATGTTTATTCAACAAACAAAACACATCGCGGGTGTTTTATATGAATGTATCTCTGAAGGGAACTGACTGTCTTCAGAAAAGTTTTGAGGACATTTTCATTTGATCTGATAAAGTCACGTTCATGAGCGGAGCTGCTTTGATTACAGCCGTTACCGGGGAAACCGCTAGTTCTACCGCTCTCACAGCGTCTCCTGCTGGCAGAGAATCAGATTGCATTTTCAAGAATAAGCCCATGCTTTTGTTGTTGCTCAATTTTTTATTTTATTTTTTTTTTTTTTGTTTTCTGCAGCAACTCAGAGCACTATTCATACTCTTTATCCTGGCTGAAACACATTTGTTTCAATCTATAAGAACAATCAGCCTACACTACCAGTCAAACATTTTTGAACAGTAAGGTTTTAAGTTTTTTATTTATTTATTTTTTATTTTATTTTTTTACGTTAGGCTATGTTTTAATGACAGCGAGGAGTGCTATAGGTGCATAATAATTCATCTTTAAACTAAACTACACATCTCATGTTATGAGAAAATATTTCTAGCGAGAACAACGATCAATGATGCGCACTTACTTCGATATTATGGCGGACACTGCTGGATTCGGTGGAATGGTCTATTGTTTAGTTTGAATAGGTCTAATGATAATAGCTTCCTGTACAACCGCAGCTGCACGGAGGTGTTTATGTCGTGTGAAGGCATCTCCACAACACTATGAAAAATACCACTGTATTTGAAGGATACAACTTGAAGAAAACATTAAGATTTGTTTCCTTTTTAAAATAGCCTACTTTGTCAAGTCAGATAATTGTATTTACACTGCAATAAATATAGGCCTATATTTTTCCACTAAAATAGCTAAAAGATGTTCACCTTATCAGCAAAACTGCCTTAATTTAATTTATTTATTTATTTATTTATTTTTAATTTTTGAAATATTATTTGGCCAGTGGAAATGAATGAGATCAACTCTATTCTAAATTATTTTTCTGAGAACTATTTTAAACAGTTTTTTATGGATATTTTGATATATTTATTCTAAAACATAACAAGGATACTGGATGATTTTTAGCAATAAAAATGAATGTGTATGACACAAATGGCATTTATAGTCTGTATCTCATATTTCCTTAATGTGTTGTACCTTTGACGATGTTAAACACGGTGTCACGTGGATGGGAATATGCATGGAAATTATATGCAGATGAGGTTATGCATAGTAAAACTAGGTGTCGTAAGCTCCATATATGGTGATTTCAGGGAGGAGACAGGGTGGAGATGCACGTACGCACAATCTTCCCCTGACTGTGATTTACAAAGGGATTTTTGCGCAGGTTCTGTTGTACGCATGGTTTTATAAATCTGAAAACTTTTGTGTGTACGCAAAATCTAGCTTTTGTGCCACCGTACACTTTTAGGATGAAATCTACAGAGAGTTTTATAAATGAGACCCCAGGTGAGCACATCCATGCGTTGAAACGAAAAGGCTTGCAGTTAGCAGATTACCCAGACGACGGCACTTATAATACAGAGTTGTTGATGCTGATTGGGGCAGACTGTGCTGGGCCCAGTCAAAATGTCCAATGTTGCCGACACAACCTGCATGCAAGTAACAAGTACTGAAGACACACTTGTTTCAGAGAGTCTGAAAGCCTTCTGGGAAATAGAGTCCCGGAAACTCCATGAAGCAGACAGACAGTCCTGAGGAAGAGAAGGCTCTTCACAAATTTGAACTTGGTACAAAGAGGGATGCCGTGGCATCCAGACATACCAGAAAAGATTTGAGGGCCTTAAGAGAGGGTTGCAGTCGGATATAGTTCTGTGCCACCGATATAATGAAGTTGTGAATGATTAGGTCATCTCTGAAGATGTGGTGGATGAGTCATGTCTGACCGCTGTGAAATAGCAGCACCATGCTGTTCTCCGTAAAGAAAAGGTAACAACAAATCTCAGAGCAGTGTTTGATGCCATTTCAAGTGCAAGTGATGTTGAGAATGCATTCCATAACTGCTAATGCCAAACATAATATGTCTACAGCTGGCATGGACTTTGCAAATGGATGACAAACTGTCCTGCATTGAAGGAGAAATGGAAAACAACGATAAATGAACTTGCACCAGAGACAGAGACACCAGGATCTGTACTGAAGGTATTAGGCTTGGTGTGGAGGACTTAAACAAATGATTTTGTCTTTCAACTAACCACATTGCTGGATGCTGTAACAAAAAGGGAGAACAGCAAAGGGAGTGTTTTGAAACTCTGCTCACATAATCACCCCAATAGGCTTTATAACCCCTTTCACTATGCAGGTGAAATCCGTTTTTCAAGAGATGTGGATATGAGGCCTCAGCTAGGATGAGGAGCTACCTACAGATCTTGCACAAGAATGGCATAATTTTAGGTGAACTATCACTTTAAGTTGATGCACAGTTGTTCATTTAATTTTGTGAATTAAATTAGACTAGTAATAGAGTTTAATAATTGTTTTCAGTTATGAGATTATATAGTAATTTATTGTGCTGTTTTACTTTAAGAATACATTGCCCATAATGCTGTGCAGAGTGCGCGATGAGAAAAAGTAATGATTCAGTGTGTGTGCACTAATAAAAGTGAATTGCTTTCTGTATAACTTTGTGCCAAACTTCAGTAAACAGTTATTTTGTTTTTTTTTTAATTCAAGCCATCGGTGGTCATTATTGCTTGCTAAATAGAAAAGCTACAGCAGTTAATGGTCATAGCATGTTCAAAATAAAATGAGGAGATCTGAGAAGCTATATATGACATTAAAGCAGACCCACCAGCTGATCCTAATCTGTATCACTTAAAGCATTTCGATAGACTTACCAAGTGCAATCAGTCTTGGAGCGCTGGGCACAGAGAGGCTTTCCTCAATATCTGCTGGAGTTGCAGTGACCTAAAAGTACAGCAATCAACAAAATATTGGGATAAATTCATTACATATATAGAGAAAAAATTTGAGTGTTGTTTTAAAATACTTCTCAATATGCTCTCCAATTAAGTTTATGCATATTTGTCACTTTGTAATACCTTGTAAATCAAGCCCTTGACCAGCCTGCAAAGTACAGTTAAATTCTAATACAGCCTTTTATCTAAAAAAAATCTGATTAATGATAATGACAATTAAGATTTTTCCCTTAAATGCATGACATATAAACTCTGCAGAAAAGAAACGTCCCTTTTTCAGGACGCTGTATTTTCAGGATATTTAATTTAAATCCAAATAAGCTTTACAGATCTTTATTGGAAAGGGTTTAAATATTTAAATATTAATAGTTAAATGAAAATTGAAAATTTTCTTTGGAGATTCATAAAATGCAAGTCAGAAGGTACCGGTTTTTGAGAATAAAGTATTTATTCTTTTTTTACAGCATTATTACATGTAATCCATAGCCTAAGGCAAACATGGAAATTAGATTACTTTCCACAAACTGGTTCTTTCAGTGTTAGTTTCTGGTTCAAATAACCAATTAACCAGTTTGCAGAGGTGGGTAGTAACGAGTTACATTTACTTCGTTACATTTACTTGAGTAAATTTTTTTGGTAACTAATACTTTTAGAGTATATTTAAAAATGGGTACTTTTACTCTTACTCAAGTACATTTTTAGTGAAAAAACTGTACTTTTACTTCGTTACTGTGGGTGACGCTCCTCTCGTTACTTTATCTTAATACAATACAAGTTAAAAATCCTTCAATTTATTCCAAACGTGCCGTCTACTTTTTTCTGGGTAATGAGCAATGCCCGTTCGCAAATGATTCATTCTTTTGAGTCAATTCTGTTCGAAGGCTTGATCAAACCAGTGAATCTGTTCGTGAATCAGTTTGAATGATTCGTTCAGTTCCATGCCGCACGCGCTAAGTCGTCTGAAGCAGTTCTCACTCAGAGTTGTAACAGAAGAGTTTAAGAACATAACGAGCGTTGAAGATGTGGCTTTGGATCTACAGTCAGTTGAAAGCAAATCTGCAAAGGCTATGGTTTGCTAGCTAAGAAGATCTTAATTAGATGAACACCGCGTGTGCTGTCGGTTCCACAGGTATAGATAGGCTACATTTGATTACAGTACACGATACCACCATGACATTACCAGTTTGTTGTACATGTACCTTACACATTAAATACAATGTATAATTTATTCATTAAATAAGCCATCACAGCAGTGGCGGATCTAGGATTTTTTAGAAGCAGGGGCCACAATGGGGCCACCATTTACAGGGAGGGGCCAAGTTTATCGTTCAAGTCTTTGTAAACTTTAACAATAACGGCTTAAATATTTCTGTATGTGTGTTTGTGTGTGTACACACATACATATATATATGTATGTATTCATTAAGAATAACATACATAATAAAATGTAATACAATATTTGAGGAAAAACAGGCTTCCCTGCCAATTTGGAGTTCGTTTTCACACTTTGTTGAGTTTTGGGTTCCAACAACAAGAATTTTCATGAGCATGTGATCAAATACAATATGTATAGCTTAATGTTGTGCTTGAACATTGTAAGAAACTGACACCACACATCTTATCGTAAAAAACCTACTGACACGCTATACAACAAGGCTATATATATTATTATTATTTGGAGATGTAGTATGTATTACATTCTAAATTAGGTCTCTTTCATCTTAATTTAAATTATAAATATGCTTTTGTTCAGTGTTAGATCATGTTAGTTCTTAATGATGCTACATCATTTTATTTTAATACTACAAATGAATTAGTATATATAAACATTTACATAGGAAATTAAAATAAAATGCTTTGTTCTGTATTGTTCTGTGTTGTTAACTATTGTTTAACCTTATTGCAGTGTAGAAATGAAACATTATGAAAATTTCATATCACGATTATAGTGACCAAAATGATCACGGTTATCAGTATTGTTAAAATGTACTGGAAATGTCTAAAAAGTATAACTGTAGTGTCAATTTAAAGACACTTGGCAGCTTGTTGTCCTTAAGTCAGTTAAATAGCTACAAGGGCTTGAATTTACAGTTATTAGAAATATTATTTACATTAAATACCTTTGACTAAAAAATAAAATTAGTCTTGTTGCTGTCTAGAAATACAATGCAGGTAAAGCTACAAATGTGACCATGTTCTTTTTTTTTGTTTTGTTTTTCTACATGTCAATGATGATTCTGAAAGAAAACTGCTTGGAACCTAATGTTGCTATAGTAACGAACGCAACTTCCACTCGAGAAACCACACGCTTTTATTTTAGCAAAAAGTTTGCTTTGTGAAGTAGGATCAAAAGCATTAATTTAAATAGTGCAAATTGTATTATCAACTGAACTGTGCACATTTGTTTTAGACACTTACTGTTGTAGGCTACATTATCCTCTTGCGCCGTCTATGTAATAAATGCACGTCCTTGAATGAGCGGTGCTTTGTAACGTCTGGTAATGTCAATGATGCGACCCATTTCAGGGGTGCCCAAAATTACAATTTTAAATCAGTCAGGACTATACACATGTACCTTCATATTTACAAGTAAAGCTTATTAAGATGCGGTACACAGGTTGAATTTAAAACGACTTAACGCTAACGTAAATCAGTGATGAGTGACAGGACAGGGGCACTTCAGGGGCCAATCAGATTTCAGCTGTGCCCCTTTGGCCCCACCCCTAGATCCGCCAGTGCGTCACAGAGTATGAAATGAACACCCGCCAAACCCGCGTTAGTTCCAGGAGGAATGCCTTTGCCTAGATACAATTAATATTGATATTTTCACAATATTTACGCTTGCAGAAATAAAGGCTACATTTGTTTACATTTTGCAGAACAGACGGAAGAAGATCCGTCAATGTGCATTTGTTTCGTTATGTTCAGATGTTCTGTAGCGGTCATGTGAGGAGTTTTCACTCTTCTCCGTGTCAGAGGTTATATACATATACATCTCTTATACATAATTAATATACTTTCAAATATAATTTAATTCAATTCAGTGATGCAAATCAGAATTTTTATCAGCTGTTACTCCAGTTTTCAGAGTCATATGATCCCTCAGAAATCATTCAAATATATTGATTTATTACCAGTGTTGTTGAAAAAAAAAAACAGCATCTGCTGGTTAGGTATGTTTTGAAGCTGGGATGCTGGTTTATGTTGGTCCTTTGCTGGTTTAAACTGGTCATGTGCTGGTCTTAAGCTGGTCGAACCAGCTTAAGACCAGTAAGACCAGCACATAACTAGCTTAAACCAGCTAAGGACCAGCATAAAACAGCAAAGGACCAGCTAAAATCAGCTCAAACCAGCATCCCATGCTTCAAAACATACCTTACCAGCATATGCTGGTTTTTTCAACAGGGAACAGTTTTGCTGCTTAATATTTTTTGGAACCTGTGACATTTTATTCAGGATTCTTTTACGAATAGAAAGCTAAAAAAGAACAGCATTGATAATAAATCAGGCTGATAAAAATTCTGATTTGCATCACTGAAATAAATTACATTAAAAAAAAAAAAACATTAAAAGTATTTTGAACGGCAGTGTGTGTGTATATATATAAATAAATAAATAAATAAATTTTATCTAAATATCTATATATCTAAATAAAAATAGACTAACTACTTGAGTAGATTTTTATCCGATACTTTTTTACTCTTACTCAAGTAATTATTCAGACTATTACTTTTACTTTTACTTGAGTAAATATTTCTTCAAGTACTTTTACTTTTACTTGAGTACAGTTTTTGGGTACTCTACCCACCTCTGCCAGTTTGTTTATGTAATCAAGCAATGACATAATGTACACTCAATTATACTGTTAAAGCACCCAATAATGATGTGAAATGTGGATGTTTTACATGTCTAAAGCATATAAACTGAATAAACTAGTCTTAATCAGTTCACCTTTCTAGATAAAGAGAAACCACTAAAACCAATTAAAACCAAAACCACTAAAACTCATTCAAGTGCTCGGTTCACACACATGCATATCAGTGGCTCATCGATATTTCGGCTTATTTCCAGTCATAGTGACTGTCAGGTGGCCAAAAGTAAGTTTTTATTGTAGTAACTTGTGCTGCTCAAGTGATGAACTGTTTCAGATACTTTAGTCTGATTTGATTAACTGGTTCATCTAGTTCAGTAAAAAGAACCAGTTCAAAAGAATTATTCGTTCGTGAACCAGACATCACTCATTCACGTTTGCCTGAGGCTCTGGGTTACAGGTTTTTTTTTGTTAGTTTTTTTTTTTTTTTTTGTCTTTTCACATCATAAGACCTCAATATATCTTCAGGAGTCACTGGTATTAATTTTGTGTTCCTTGATTATGCTTTTTTTGTTATTCTCAAAAACTGGTAGCTGCTGACTTGCATTTTATGAAAAACCAAGGACCACCATTTCAGCTAAAAATCTTCTTTACTGTTCTTCTGAAGAAAAAAAAGTCACCTACATCTTGGATGGCCTGAAGGTGAGTAAATTAAGAGCATATTTTAAATTTTTTGGAGAACTATCCCTTTAAGACACTAATAATCCAGAGGCAGAGGCTGTTTAACTTTTTAAGTAACAAATATATTACACATGTTAAGAAGTTTACTGAAAATAAAAGTAGTTGAGAGTGAGATGACGTTTCTTTTCTTGCTGACTTTATATACAAAAACAGGTATAGTCTTTTGAAATGTCAAACTATGTCAATAATTACAGTCAGTATTCTCTAGAAACAGCAGTTCATTTAACATGAACACTTACATCCGCCTGAAGAAAGAGTGAATCCTCCTTTTCCCTGAAATACGCCATTGTGGACACTACAGATGCAACATAGTCGACATCTTTACCAGCGCTGTTGATTTCTTTCAGGACTGTCCTGACATCCTTTTTCCACCTTGGAAGTTGACCTTCAAAAAATTCTACCACCATTTTTCCTTTTGTGCTGAGAGATTCTGTAAGTCTTGAAGTGGGCACACAAAAATCTTTTCATAAACAAAAACGGCCACTGTTCTTTAAGTTCATCGATGCTGGGTGGGGGGTTGTGATTGATGTGATAGCGCTGAGAAGCATGTGTTCGAAGCATCAGTTCTTCCACCTGGCCACATTCTGCTGCCCTGGGTCCTTCTTGAGAGAATAACTTAACCATGTACTTTCTTTTTTCCTCTATTGTCTCTGGAGTCTCATCTTCAGGAAGGTCAACTGAGTGCCAATTGATGCAGCCGTAGCTAACTGTTTTTGTACATTTCGATGTAGTGGTCTCACTGCTGGGTGTAGACTCCTTGTCACTGATTTGACGCTTAGGTTGTCGAACTCTGACCAGTGTGTTGTCACGATTTACATGTTCAACTCTTGTTTTGATTTGATTTAACAAAGACCCATAGCCACAACCAATTTGCTTTCCTTCCACTGTGACATCCGCAAAACTTTTTGGATACATTTCAGTGATTCTTCTGAGCAATTTCTGAGCACTGGCTTCTAGTGGGGTTCAAGCATTTTTCTCGAATTGAGTCTACAATTATTCTGACCATTGCTAAATGTTCTTGCTTCCTGGGTCGCTGGCCTTGTGAAATACATTGACGCAAATTTGGTGCCATTTTTTCCCATGGTACTTCATAGGATGAGACCCAGTCAGACACTAGAATGGGAACATGGGTTGGTTGCCCAGAAGATGAAGAGCCTGCTGGAGAGGTGGATAGCTGGCCAGATGCAAAGTCTTCTTGGCCTGTGTGAGGAATTAAAACACCTTTATTTTATTTTTGCATATATTGTTTATGTATTTTTAAGTAGTCACAATATGTCATTTTTAATATGTAATCAATATAGCTAAGCTATATCACACAAGCAAGCATGCTGCTTTTTCTAGAATATCAGCATGATTACATATGTAATGTTAATTGAATACAAAAAAAAATGCGTTCGGTGTGATCGGGGCCTTAGACATGTTTTGTGCTGTTGATCGTTCTCGTCATCCAAAAAAATAATTCTTCATGCTAGGGTGTTGGCGGGGAATCCAGAGGAGAGAAATCCCCCCACAACTAACTGCAAACTGGCATTCAGATCTGCCTCCATTTTGTTGGCAACACCCCAACTTCCAATGATCCAATCAATTCCCGAAGGACGAAATCAAGTCCCGCCCTCTCATTTCAGATGCCGTTTTACTCGGATAGACGTCACAGTAGAGGAAAAAAGACAATCGCTACTTCCATTTCATGCTGACTTTAAAGAAAAGGTTAATTTCTGTCCCTACTGTGAACTGACAACCACAGCTGCCCACAACAGGCCTTGCAGTCAAGGTACTAGTACAAAAAGGCACTAAACAAAATGGTGTAATTACTGTTATCAACAAAGTCCCAGGAAATACTGAGATATCATTTTGTTCCACTATCACACACCCCTACTACTTTATACAAAGTCCTAAACTGTCCTAAAATATGTAATGTATATTCCAGGATCCAACCAAACTACAAACTGCAAACAAACTATACACAAATATACACTTAACAGATACAACCAGAACCACCATGATTAACAGAATATATTAGCAAATTAATATAGCAAAATTACTGATGATTATATGAAATTACTGCATATATAAAAGTTAGGCAAGGTGGACCCTGAAGTACATTGAGGAAATTGTTATATCTCTAAAACTCTTAAAATGTTCCTTTCAGACCAAATATTTAAACATGTATATAGAGTCCAGTCCATTGCAAACTATGTACAAATATACACTATACATGGGCAAAACCAGATCCACCAGGCGTGGACCACTGTTCATTCATACCAAGGTGTCAGATGCAAACCATAAGACAGATGTTAGACACTGTTAAGGCATTTCAGTGCTCAGTTCCACATGCTAAATTGACTGTAAAAGAAAGAGTGTGATGTAATGGGCTTTCTAATCCCATGAAGCAAAGAAAGAGAGAACAACATATTTTGCATTGAGGAATAATACATCCACATTTGTGTACAGACAAAACACCATCAAGATATGGTTACTAAAATATCTATCAGCAAATCAATATAGCAAGCAAAAGAAACTAGAGTATATACAAATGGTAGGCATAGTGGACCTTGTGAAGTGCAATGAGGAAGTGACATTAGTTTTTAAAATGTCCTTTTCAAATTGACTATTAGAATATGAATATGCCAAGTTACAACCCACTGCAAACAAACTTTGTACAAAAATACACTACTTGGGCACAAACATTGCCTAAATATGTTTTTTTAAAAAACTATTTAATGCCTAAGTTAATATGGTAAAACACTATTTAGCAGACCTGTTTTTCCACACCAAGGTGTCAGATGCAAACTTTAAAACTTCCGTAAAACACAAAGACTTGATGAGAGTCAGTCTAAAGTTAACAGTCTAAAACTGACTATAAAAGAGAGAAAAAAATTAACCTTCCTGACAGGATTGGATTGGATGTACTAGTTAACATTAATGATTATGAACTATTAGTATGAACTTTTAAGTACAATTTTTTTCAAATGTTTCTGGTAAATATGACAGCACGGTTCAATGTCCAATATTATGAATGCAGGAATTATGCATTGTTAACAAGCGACACCACTAGTATTTCTTACCTCTGTTTTTGAAGTGGTGTATGAGTCTTCGGGCAGCAATAAAAGGAATAACATCTTTTATGTCTTCTAAGGTAACAAACCGGAGATCACTGCTTGTCTGCACACCAACACCAGCTAAATGTGTTGTGACATTGTTAAAATCCTTCTCCTGAAGCATGGGTAGTGCCTTCCTTATGATGTCCTCCACTGACATATCTTTTCATTTACCTTTTATCAGACAGAATGATGGAAAGGCACAAGATTAACATCAAACACTTTGTACAAAGACAGTGGGTAGTAATCAGCCAGGTCCTCCACACTGAGACAGACATAAGAAATACCCGAGTCAATGAGACAGTGCACACCTAGGTCAACTAAAGGCACTGACTGGTATTTTTCAATGACAAAATAAACATTTGATGAGTTTGTCAATATCAGTGCAATTTTTCCAAAGGTGTATCCCATGTCACTGTCCTTCAGAACTGCAACCATAGATTTCTGGTATTTGGTGCCATTGTAAGTAACAGCTGGTGTCACTAATGTGGCCCCATGAATGTCCCTCAACCTTACAGCTTCCTGGATGCCAAGGTTATATAAGTGGCTATCAAATTCATTAGCTTGCTGCATTTGAAGAATTGGTGTGAAGAGACTGCCAGCCTGAAGATAGGCTTGGAGAAGCTGGTGTCTCTCCGCCAAAGTACTGTTTAGATTTTTGAAGTTTTGCAGCTTCCTTGCACACTGCTTAAAAAAAAGAGTGTTTACTCTCAAACCGCAAAGTCCACACCTGAATTAGTGGACCAAAATGAAGTATGAGTTCTGCAGTAAGAAATGGTGTTTTGGTTTCAGTGGTGTGCTTGGAAACAGTGAGACTCTAGAATCAATATACTGCTCAATGAGAACTTTCAAATATGCTACTCTGACAGGGACATGTAAACAGCAAGTTGCTTATGCTTTTTTCTCCCTGATCCTAGGGATTCACCACTTCCAATGAATCCTGGTACAAGATAATGGACACTGAGGACATACACTGCTGAAAAATATCCTTGTTTTTAAAATTCCTGCCATCTCTTACATCCTCCAGTAAATGGGGGTCATCTGATCTGTGTGCTTTTGCTTTAGTGTACTGTGCTCTGACTGACTCATGGCTCAGAAGAGCTTTGAGGGTCTCCCTTACTGGAACATACTGCAAAAAGCAGTCCTGTCCACTGGCATTTCTACCTAGATACACTTGTTTAGGTGCCATATAGTTAAAATTCCTCTTGAAAAATGTCTTCCGAGTTTCATCAGACCTAAATACTCCCTCATTATACAACCTCAGAAGATTGTTCTTGTTTAGACCTGCTATGATTTTATCAATATCAATTAATGGCATATTCAGTTTTGTTAATTCATCTCTCAGTTTTGAAAAGATATGTTGAATGCTGCTGTCATGCACCACCTGGAATTCCTCAATTAAACTTTGGGTAGTGGTGGCTGGTAGCAGCATTTTAGCTTGCGTCCTCAAGTAGACCAGTGCCAGATTTATCAAAAATGTGTCTTCTTTATCACTGCAATAATCTTCATCCTCAAAATGCATAATGCTATCACCATGGATTTCACTGTCATTTCTATAGTTTGATGCACCATTATCTACTTGTACAGGGTTCTCCAAAGACTCTCTGTGTTTCCTGCTGATGTGAGATGTGAAAGATGATTGTACATGAA
This sequence comes from Spinibarbus caldwelli, assembly GCA_039654775.1. Lineage (NCBI taxonomy): Eukaryota > Metazoa > Chordata > Actinopteri > Cypriniformes > Cyprinidae > Spinibarbus > Spinibarbus caldwelli. Next base: position 32,149,559 of record CM077242.1, read on the forward strand.
AATATTTTTTACAGTTGGGAAAGGGACAGGTAACCTTTTTCCCATCTCTTATATGTCATTTTAAGTGGTCACACAAGCTATGTAAATTGGGAGATGTATGATCACACCCTGCAACCTTACAAATCACGGCATCCATTTGAGCAGTTCTACAGCTAACTTTATTTGGCTGTGTGTGCTTCCGACGCATGTGTGACTTTAGTGCAGACAGAGTCTAAAAACTACAAGGACAAGTCGGCAAACCACAGCCAAACCTAAAATTGGCCAGGTTCCTATGTATTTTGATGTGGTGGTAAAATCTGTAAAGCGTTCGCACAGATAACATACAGTGTTTGCACACAAATTGCGCGACCATCTTAACAGTTAACTTCCCACTAAATAGCTGCTTAATGAATATTAACCATCAAATTTGAATGGCGCCTGGATGTTGAAACCTAACGTTAATGCTATTCTGTTAACCAAAGATATTAGCGGCTGCTTAAAGACTATGTTTCTATGTTTAAACTATTTTAGCCGATGTAAACCCTTTGATGTTATCACCATTATGAGGACAATCACCTACCACCCTCGGCCTCGAATACTGTTAAAACAAATATCGTTTGCTTAATTTGCTCCACTGACTCACATTTGGTTGCTGTGTGAATGTATCTGAAATATCTCAGTTTTGCATCTAATAATTATAGAAATAATACTAACCTTTTTGTCGAGTCTTTCCTCCGTTGTCTGCCACTTCCATCAAATGGAAAAAAAATCCGAGAACCAGTATTGGTAGTGAGAGAGATTTCCTTTCAGATTTTCGCAGGCATTTTCAGTACTGAAATTGGCAGCGAAAAACTGACCAATGACAAGGGAGATTTCTTTTCAGCTTTCGCGGGCATTTTTACTACTGTAAATCAATTTACAGTAGAGAAGAATTACAGTAGTGAGGATATATTTTCCACTATTCTTTGCTATTTACAGTATTATACTGTAGACACATTTTACAGTACTTTACTGTACATATTACAGTGAAATACTGTTGAAATTACAAAAATCGGTTACAGTGTAATAACATGTAATGTTGAAACACAAAATTTGTAATGGTTTTACTGGTTATAATGGGACTTGTATTGGTTTTAATGGAAACTGTAATGGACCCTGTTGGTCTCAACTGGTAATTGGTCACCTTCTATTGGTGGCTTGTTAAAACCAATAAATCATAATGGAATATGTGCCAAAACACACTACAGAAAAACATTTTTTAAATGGTTTTAATTGTTAAAAGTTGATGGTTTGTAATGTTTGTAATGGTATTTGTGGTTTATCTGTGATTCATTTGTGATGGTATTACAATTTTCTGTGATGGTTATATTGTTTTGTTTTGTTTTTTCAGCAGGGTTGTCTCATTGTGTTTATATAATGCATTTTAAGTCATTTTAAAGGCTGTTGTTGGCTTAGGGTTTTTTTTTTTTTATAATCACAAAAAAAATTATTTTAATACTTCTTTGTATATTATTATTTGAAGTAACAAAACCTTTGTTAATTTGCGGTTACCATGGCTACAAGAACCATGATTTTTTGTTTGTTTGTTTGTTTTTTGTTTTATTGATGTTAAAACCATGGCTAACTTTCGTATTAGGGAACATGGAAACTCGGAGAGAATATTAGATGCGTTGGTGGTGGTGAAATTATTACCGACATTAAAACACGTTATTAATCTCAACACCCAAAACAAGTTTCACAGGAATATGAATGTAGCCTAGCTGAAAGTGACGCACGGTCTTCGTTTTCTTCTTCTTTTTTTTTTTTTTTTTTTGTGTTCTTCTTTTCTTGGCGCCGGATTTCTGATGTCTTTTCACGGGCATAGTTGTCCGTCAATTATGATCATTTTCATTCAGCCGCGAGCGGGCGCGGATGCGGGAATTTATTTATTTATTTGTATTTGTATTTGTATTTTTTTTTTTTTTTTTTTTTTACCTGAGCAGCTGGGATTTTTTTTTTTTTTTTTTTTTTTTTTTTTTTTTTGTCGTGATTGTGAAAAATTGCTGCATCGAGAATTGCAATAGTAACTCAGATCATCGTTCTGAGAGAAAACTGGATAATGCAGTATGTTTTTGCGCCTTTTTTCTGTGTAAAACGAAACAAAGGAAGCAGGACGCGGAGAAGACGCCGAATAGTAAATCTGTTAATGTCACTGATTAAACCCACTGCCTCTCACTCAATAAAAGAATCACATTTCTGTGTGTTTTTGAACGATTTGATTTTGTTGGTTTAATAATTAACGTTAACGTTACCTTCTTTGCCAGTATGACTCTCACTAGGCTTGTGAATTAGAACTTGAACAGGGGACTTTCTAAAATGCTTAATGTACCAAGACAGTGATAAAGACAAAATTGTAAAGCATATACTATGTGCAGATACACATATAAGCTCAAAATGCAACGCGTTCATTTACATTAAGCATTTTCCTCTCATAAGAACACGCTTAATGCACCGAGACAGTGATAATAACAGACCACATTCTGTACACACCTTACTAATAAATCATAATATGTGCAGAAGAACAGATGAGCCCAAAATATGAACATTAAATATCACTGTCTTAATCCATAAGCGCTTTCTACATTACGATTTTTCAAAGAGAGGAAAACGCTTAACGTTTAAACATGTCGCATTAATATTCTGGCTCATCTGCATGTCTTTTAACTTCACTGTCTTAGTACATTAAACCAGTATTTTAAAATGCTACAAAACTGTTCACAAGCTCCTAGGGATTTGATTTTGCTTTTCATTTGTTGAAATAAATATAAAAAGTACGTGACTGTTTGCTGAATGTGACCCACAATCTCAGATTCTCCTCCATGGCCATGGAAAAATAAATATTTATAATAACAACAATTATACTTTGTCATTTAAAAGTTTCTAACAAAGAAATGGATCGACTATCAGCTTGTTGAACACACTTTTATTTGGATAATTTAATAAGACGGCTGAAGCAGCAGCGAGCGTCCAGCGGGTGACACTGTTTTCACAATAATCAGAATCAGAATCAGAATGAGCTTTATTGGCCAGGTATGCTTACACATACGAGGAATTTGTTTTAGTGACAGAAGCTCTACATTGCAACAGAAAGACAGCAACAGGACAGGACACAGATAATAAAATAATAATATACAAATATACAAATAGGCAATGTACAAATAGCAAAAACACAATGTATAATATAGACAATTATGGTGTGCAGGTCTGATATGTGCAAATTTGAAATGAAAAATAAGTATGTGTGGTGAATAAATAATTTATAATAGTGTTCCACGTTTAATGTCAAGTGTTCATGAGATGGATTGCCTGAGCGAAGAAACTGTTACTGTGCCTGGCCGTTCTGGTGCTCAGAGCTCTGTAGCGTCGACCAGACGGCAACAGTTCAAAGAGGGAGTGTGCTGGATGTGAGGGGTCCAGAGTGATTTTGCCAGCCCTTTTGCTCACTCTGGATAAGTCCACTTCTTGGAGAGTGGGGAGGGTTGTACCAATGATTCGCTCAGCCGTCCGGACTACCTTCTGTAGTCTTCTGAGGTCAGATTTGGTAGCTGAGCTGAACCAGACAGTTATTGAAGTGCAGAGGATGGATTCAATGATGGCAGAGTAGAACTGTTTCAGCAGCTCCTGTGGCAGGTTGAACTTCCTCAGCTGGCGAAGGAAGTACAACCTCTGCTGGTGCCTTTTTGACAGTGGACTCAATGTGATTGTCCCACTTCAGGTCCTGAGAGATGGTGGTGCTCAGGAACCTGAATGACTCCACTGCAGTCACAGTGCTGTTCATGATGGTGAGTGGGGGGAGTGCAGGGGGGGTTTCTCCTGAAGTTCACGATCATCTCCACAGTTTTGCGTGTGTTGAGTTCCAGGTTGTTAAGACTGCACCAGACAGCCAGCTCCTTAACCTCCTATCTGTAGGCAGACTTGTCACCGTCCTGGATGAGGCCGATCAGTGTGGTGTCGTCTGCAAACTTCAGGAGCTTGACAGAGGTGTCTTTAGAGGTGCAATCGTTAGTGTACAGGGAGAAGAGCAGTGGGGAGAGAACACAGCCCTGAGGAGCTCCAGTGCTGATCGTACAAGTGCTGGATGAGAATTTTCCCAGCCTCACTAGCTGCTGCCTGTCTGTCAGGAAGCTGGTGATCCACTGACAGACGGAGTTGGGGATGGAGAGCTGAGTTAGTTTATTCTGAAGGGTGTCCGGGATGATGGTGTTAAAAGCGGAGCTGAAGTCTACGAACAGGATCCTCACATAAGTCCCTGGTCTGTCCAGATGCTGCAGGATGAAGTGCAGTCCCATGTTGACTGCATCATCCACAGACCTGTTTGCTCTGTAGGCAAACTGCAGGGGGTCCAGTAAGGGTCCAGTGGAGGACTTCAGATAAGCCAAAACCAGTCTTTCAAATGATTTCATGACCACAGACGCTAGAGCCACAGGTCTGTAGTCATTAAGTCCAGTAATTTTGGGTTTCTTTGGGACGGGGATGATGGTGGAGCATTTGAAGCATGAGGGGACTTCGCACAGCTCTAGTGATCTGTTGAAGATCTGTGTGAAGATGGGGGCCAGCTGGTCAGCACAGATTTTTAGGCAGGCTGGTGACACACCGTCTGGGCCTGGTGCTTTCCTTCTTTTGTTCTTCCTGAAGACCTGGCGCACCTCATCTTCGCTGATCTGAACTGCAGGTGTGGAGGAGAGGGGGGTTGCTGGAGGTGTTGATGGTTGTGTGGATAGGTGTTCAGGGCGGGTGTGGGGTGTTTTTTCAAACCTGCAATAGAACTCATTCAGATCGTCTGCCAGTTGTTGATTCTCCAGAGTGCTGGGGGATGGTGACTTGTAACTGGTGATTTCTTTTTATACCTTTGGAACAGAGTGATATGCATCCTTTACCGCTGTGTAACAGTGATCCAATATATTACTGTCTCTGGTGGGACATGTAATGTGCTGTCTGTATTTTGGCAATTCGCGAGAGAGATTTGCTTTATTAAAGTCCCCGAGAATTATTAAAACAGAGTCCGGGTGTTGTTGCTCAGTCTCTGTGATCATAAAAGCGCGTTTCTGTAAAGCTGAGCTCACGTGTGCTTGCGAAGGAATGTAAACACTCACGAGAATGAACGAGCAAAACTCTCGCGGCAAATAGAAAGGCTTGCAGTTAATGAAGAGAGTTTCTAGATTAGAACAGCACATCTTCTTTAACACAGTTACATCTGTACACCACCTCTCATTGATGTAAAAGCACGTCCCGCCGCCGCGCGATTTCCTCGTTGATTTTGCGTCGCGATCTGCTCTGATCAGCTGGAAGTTAGGCAGATGTAGCACGCTGTCCGGTATGGCGTCGTTCAGCCAGGTTTCCATGAAACACAGAGCAGCAGAGTTTGAAAAGTCCCTGTTTGTCTGGGAGAGCAGAAGGAGTTCGTTCGTTTTGTTGGGTAGAGAGCGGAGATTCGCCAGATGGATGCTAGGCAACGCCGTTCTAAATCCGCGCTGTCTGAGCTTCACGAGCGCGCGGCTCGCTTCCCCCGTCTGCGCGTCCTGAAACGTTTGACCAGAGCTACTGCTCTGCCAACAACAATGTCCAGCAAAACGTCCGAATAATCAAAAACCGGTAAAAGATTTTGTGGTGTGTTCTGCCAAATGTTCTGCCGAATGTTCAGCAGGTCATCCCTGGTAAAACTGATGGTGTTTGAGAAACCAAAAAAAAGGAAAAACAAACAAAAACAGTACAAACACTGAAGAGCAAAGCACAGTAGCTGCCATCTGCGGAGCCATCTTAGATTATGTTTATACGCTGTATCAATCAGATCAACATTGTAAATTAAATTCTACAAAACTTAAGAGAGAGAAAAAAAATGCAATTATCATGCAATGCGATAAATTAGCTTCTCTTCCCTGCAAACGATACAATGAAGAATGAATGATTGTTTAACTTAAAGGCAAAAACAAAACAAAAGATAACCAATTATCCCTATAGAGAATGAGAAGTAACCATGGGAACGGATAGCATATCCTGCTAATATGGCGGCGCCTTCCCGAAATGCAATGCAGAGTGAAAAGATTGACATAACTCCTCATTCTCTATTGGCCTTCCTTTATTTTCAATTCAGTGTGTTCCAAAGTCATATTGAGTGTTTCATCAAATTATGGTTATTTGGTGTAATATTAATGGTGAATACAGCCCTAAGTGTAAAACGAAAGCAGAAAATGATACTGTTTATATGTTAAATGAAATGTTAAGGTGCAGTTTGTGTGTTAAAAGTGATTGAAAAGCAAGTGCCCGAAAAGCAAGTGCCCAAGGTTTAAATGAAATGCCTTTAATGTTAAGAGAAACAACTGCACAAAGACACAATTTGTTACACAAATTGATGTAACAAGATACAAGTAGATATTAATTCATGTGTTTTATTAGGAATTGTGTTCGAACTGAGTAATGTGTGTTCTTATAGCATCAGTTATTAATTGTTCTTGTGGCCTTATGTCTTCAAGGCCAGGTTTTTTTCTTTCTGTGATGTCTGAGTTGTGGAGTCCAGCTACTTAATGTTGCCTGATCTGGATGTGGATTGATCAAAGTGTGAATCATTCCGCTTTGTGAATCGTCTCTCAACTCCTTCCTGCACTTTCTGTATGCACCTTGGTGGGGTTGGACTGGCGAGCCACCTGTTTTAGTGAATCCTTAGAACTTCTTGTTGAAAGATACTGGAACAGAACTTGCTTGTCGTCGAACAGTAGGAGTGAAATTGCACAACAAACCCCTTTTTTTTTTCTCTTTTTTTTCTTTTTTTTTTGCTTTAATCCTGGATCAAATGCACAGACTGTGAATTATATCAAGGATCCTTTCTTTTGAAACTGAATTTATGGACTGATTGTCATTTTCATTGGGGAAACGACTGACTGAGGTCTTCCATTTAGTACTAAATGAACTTTGGGTTTACAGGTTATTCAGACTGTAAATTTTGTTTTATTTTGTTAAACCGGTTGGAATTTGGTGCTGATGTTGTGAGTGTTAATGTTCAAAAAGTGATAACTAAATAGGGTTTACTTCAAAAACAAGTCCTTCAGACATAGAAAAGCAAGTTTATTTTAAGTAGTTTTAATCAATGCACAAACAAATTCCATTTTCATTAATTGAATTCTGAACTGAAAATTAACTTACCTTTCCCACAAGTGAACCAGCTATCAAATCCCTCGAAAGAAAGAAAAGTTAGTAATACATGGTGTGAACATTTCCATGTCACTGCATTTATATGAAAGCATTTATTTTCTTTTGTGTTCAATACAGTTAAATCTTGTTCTTACCTCAAATATTGATTGTCTGAATTAGTTCACTCTTGTTGCTCCATCTCTCTCTTTGGACAAACCTAGTCTTTTGCGTTCACTGGTCCAGTTGTAGAGTCAACCCAAAATTTATACCACGGGTGTGGGTTACACAGCACTGCCAGTGGCAGTCTCCTCAGACAATGGCAGTATCCTCTCTAAAACAAACGATAAAGCATCACCAGTGTCACAGAGCATTCGAACAGGGACAGGTTCATTCAGGCCAGGAACAGACACTGTTCCACTTTGCAGGAAGGGTCCATAACCGGACTTATCAGAGTGAATTATGGTGTCAGGAGCATTATCAGCAAGATTTGAGAGAAAATTACCCAAAATCAGTCCCACAGGTTTTGGGCTAGACTTCTTTTTAAGAACGGGAGAATTTGCAATTAAAGGGATACTCCACACCAAAATGATAATTTTGTCATTAATCACTTACCCCCATATAGTTCCAAACCCGTAAAAGCTTTGTTTGTCTTCGGAACACAATTCACGGTATTTTGGATGAAAACCAGGAGGCTTGTGACTGTCCCATTGACTGCCAAACAATTTTCACCGTCAAGGCCCAGAAAAGTATGAAAGACATCATCAGAATAGTCTATCTGCCAAGGGCGTAGGTTTGCTTTTTACATTGGTGGTGACATAAACCCAAGTACTCCCCCCCCACCAACCAACCAACCCACCCACCCACCAACCAACCCACCAACCAACCCACCAACCAACCAACCAAACACCCAATCATTTACGCATTTTTGATAGACCTTTGACCGCAGTTTCATGTCACCTAAAGTCTTCATTTATAGCTTATGCCAACATACGCATAACTCCTAAACAGTTTTTTTTGTTTTGTTTTGTTTTGTTAGTGTGTTTAACAGACAATAATTGCACAGTTTTTATTTTGTGAACCAACAACATCAGCATCAGAGTGCTGGGTGTCTTTATAACGCATCACTTTATTTTAATATTAATCGAATTGGACCCAGGATGATTCTGAAAGAATACACTGCTGTTGCTGTAGGAACGAACACAACTTTCATGCGCATCTGATTGACAGATAAACCGCACGCTATTTCAGTGTTGTTTTTTTTTATTTTGTGGTGGATATTTAAGCTAACAGTTTGATTTGTACATTCAGTTGAACAACATTAATTTAAAGTTAAAGACTGTCCGTGGCGACTCAGCATGCTGTTCCAAATCCTGCTTCACCACAGAGTGCCACTTACATATTTTTACCATAAAATCACATTATATTTGTCCCAAATTATTGTTAATTGTCATGAATCTGGTCCATGGACCTCCACCCTTCCATCACCCTTCCATCACATTGACTCTCACACCACACACTACCCCGGACTTCATTTCCCAGCAGCCATTTCCCTAATCACATGCTCACACCTGATACCCATCTCGCAATCACACACACTACTTAAGCCATGGACTTCCTCAGTCAGATCGCCGAGTATTGTACGCAAATATCCTAGTGATAGCTACCCTACGAAGCCCTCTGAGTTGTCTTAGTCTTGCCTGTTTTCTCGTGTTTCGATTTCTGCCCGTGTTTCCTGGATTAACCCTTGCCTTGCCGTTCGGACTCTGTTTGCTGTGTACCTGGATTTACTCTCTCTGCCTTGCCCTGTTGGATATTGTTCGCCGATCATCGACCCACGCTTGTTCTAGGATTACTCTTTGTCTTGTCCCTGCCATACCTGTTTGCCATTGTTTGACCCTGCCTGTGATTTGACTATGTTTCTAAATAAAAGCTTGCACATGGATCCGCACGTCTCACGTCTCATCAGCCCCGTAACAGAATACTCGGCCACACAAGGATCCAGCGGCTTTCCAGAGGAACACTGGCCAGGTATGGACACAGCCCGGATACTATTGGCTCTTAAACAAGCCCCGTGTTCACTGGAGAACTATATTCGGGAATATTTAGCCATCGCGCACTACTCTGATTTACCGGACTGTTTATTGATAGAGTTTTTTTGCGATGGTATTAATCAACCACTACGGTCTGAGCTTAGACGCGAGGGTCCGTGTTCATCACTCGCTAAGTTTATGGACTATGCTCTATTGACTGTTGGTTCATCGTTTACTGTGGGTGTCTCGGAGGAACGCGACACCACACTCAATCGTGTGATCGCAACCACGCAGGAGCACGCTCACAAAATGGCGGCGACAGCGACACCCCGTCATGTCATTGTCACCAGTCAAGAGCCAAGCCAAGTCACAGTTGATCTTCCAGAGTCTCGTCACGTCTCAGCTGAACTTCCAGAGTCTCGTCACGTCTCAGCTGATCTGCCAGAGTCTCGTCACGTCTCAGCTGATCTGCCAGAGTCTCGTCACGTCTCAGCTGATCTGCCAGAGTCTCGTCACGTCTCAGCTGAACTTCCAGAGTCTCGTCACGTCTCAGCTGATCTGCCAGAATCTCGTCACGTCTCAGCTGATCTGCCAGAGTCTCGTCACGTCTCAGCTGATCTGCCAGAGTCTCGTCACGTCTCAGCTGAACTTCCAGAGTCTCGTCACGTCTCAGCTGATCTGCCAGAGTCTCGTCACGTCTCAGCTGAACTTCCAGAGTCTCGTCACGTCTCAGCTGATCTGCCAGAGTCTCGTCCCGTCTCAGCTGATCTGCCAGAGTCTCGTCCCGTCTCAGCTGATCTGCCAGAGTCTCGTCACGTCTCAGCTGATCTGCCAGAGTCTCGTCACGTCTCAGCTGAACTTCCAGAGTCTCGTCACGTCTCAGCTGAACTTCCAGAGTCTCGTCACGTCTCACCTGAACTTCCAGAGTCTCGTCACGTCTAAGCTGAACTTCCAGAGTCTCGTCCCGTCTCAGCTGAACTTCCAGAGTCTCATCACGTCTCAGCTGATCTGCCAGAGTCTCATCCCGTCTCAGCTGAACTTCCAGAGTCTCATCACGTCTCAGCTGATCTGCCAGAGTCTCATCCCGTCTCAGCTGAACTTCCAGAGTCTCGTCACGTCTCAGCTGATCGGCAAGAGTCTCGTCATTTCACTGCTGATCGTCCAGAGTCCCAGCACATCACTGCTGATCGCCCAAAGTCCCAGCACGTCACTGCTGATCGCCCAGAGTCACAGCACGTCACTGCTGATCTTCCGGAGTCCCTTCACGACACCACTGACCCTCCAGAACCACGTTACGTCACCGCTGATCATCCAGAGTCTTGTGACATCATGTCCACCACACCCAGATATTCAAGGTCAGTGCTCCGATTTCCCAGGTTGATGTCTAGTGTGAGTGATGCACCGCTGGTGTCTGCACGTGCAGCTGGTATCCCCAAACCCACTCACTCTAGCCCTCCTGTCCCTGAACTGAGTCCCCTGTCCGAAGCGCTTCCCATGATGGGGATCGTTTTATGTTGCATTTGGGCTGCATATACCACCACAGAACTGCCCCAGGCGATGGCATCCAATGCAGCTTCTCCAGAGGAGGTGGCACTTGCTGCAGAACCTCCTGAAGCAGCGGTGCTCGCTTTAGACCCGTTTATGGTGGTGGCGCCCAGCAAAGAACTCTCTCTCGTCCCCTATGGTACCACTGTAGAACCTCCAGAGGTGGCGGCAGCTGCTGCAGAACCTCCAGAGGTGTCAGTGGTATCCGTCTGCGAATCCTCGTCTTGCCCTGTCACGGCTATGAAGGCTGTCTGTGAACTCTCATCCTGTCCTGTCACGGCTATGGAAGCCGTCTGCGTATCCTCGTCCTGTCCTGTCACAGTCAGAAGGGCTGCCCCTGAACTCTCGTCCTGCCCTATCACGGCCACGGAGGCCGCTTTTGAACAGTTGCTCCATTCTGAACCAGCCATGGTGGCTGATTGTGAACAGTCTGTCCGTCTCATCTTAACTAATATGTCTGATTTTGAACTGTTTGAACTGCCTGTGTCTGTTAAGGAATCTAACCCTGAACTGTGTGTCCTGAACTCAGAAACCATTAATGCACCCCATTTCCGTCCCGTTACCCCTGTAATTTCCAGAGAGCCCACTAATGAACCTGTTATTTGCCCCACTAGTCCAGTCACGACCCCAGAGATCTCACCTGAGCTCCCTGTGGGCTCTTGTAGCCCTGTCACAGCCCAAGGACCCACTTCTGAACCCATAATCCTGCCTGTCGTAAACTCAGAGACTATAAATACACCCCAGGTCTGTCCCGTTAACCCTGTCACTGCCCTAGAGACCATTTATGAACCGTCTGCCCGCTCAGTTGCTACTAGGGAAAATATCAATGAACTTCTTATGTTCCCTGCCTCAGTCCATGAGGCCATATATGCTCTGCCTGTCTCCTGTGTCTCAGTTTTCCCTAGGTCCCAGTCTCTACTGTGGGTTCCTGATTCATTGTGGTGCTCTCCTGATCCGTCATGCTGTTCTCCTGCTCTGCTATGGAGGTCTCCTGCTCTATCTGCTCTGCCGTGGTGGGCTCCGTCTGCTCTGCTGTGGAGGTCTCCTGCTCTGTCTGCTCCACCGTGGAGGTCGTCTGCTCCACCCTGGTGGGCTCCTGCTCCGTCTGCGCCGCCCTGGAGGGCTTCAGCCTCGTCTGCGCTGCCCTGGAGGGCTTCAGCCTCGTCTGCGCCGCCTTGGAGGGCTTCAGCCTTGTCTGCTCTGCCCTGGTGGGCTCCAGTCCCGCCTGCTCCGCCTTGGTGCCCTGTTCTGCCTCGGTCCTCGACCTCTCCACTCCCAAGGCCCTCCGTCCCTCCCTCTGTTCCGCCTCCGCTCCAGCACCTTCTTGGATTGTGTAATGTTTGGAGCGTCTGGAAGCCGCTCCTTGGGGGGGGGGGCTATGTCATGAGTCCATGGACCTCCATTTGTTCGCCACCAGAGGTCACCCTTCCATCACATTGACTCTCACACCACACACTACCCCGGACTTCATTTCCCAGCAGCCATTTCCCTAATCACTAGCTCACACCTGATACCCATCTCGCAATCACACACACTACTTAAGCCATGGACTTCCTCAGTCAGATCGCCGAGTATTGTAAATATCCTAGTGATAGCTACCCTACGAAGCCCTCTGAGTTGTCTTAGTCTTGCCTGTTTTCTCGTGTTTCGATTTCTGCCCGTGTTTCCTGGATTAACCCTTGCCTTGCCGTTCGGACTCTGTTTGCTGTGTACCTGGATTTACTCTCTCTGCCTTGCCCTGTTGGATATTGTTCACCGATCATCGACCCACGCTTGTTCTAGGATTACTCTTTGTCTTGTCCCTGCCATACCTGTTTGCCGTTGTTTGACCCTGCCTGTGATTTGACTATGTTTCTGAATAAAAGCTTGCACATGGATCCGCACGTCTCACGTCTCATCAGCCCCGTAACATTAATGTTCATAAGGACTTTATCCTAGGCTGGAAGATTGTGTATCTTTTCGCACAACAGCCTTTTTATGTCCATATGCTTTATATAGGGAGCTAATAATAGCCATAGATTGCACTTTCTCTTTCTGTTTGCTCTGTTTTGTCAAACACCGTACTACAAACTCATTGATGCAACTTTGTTAATTCCTGAAGGGAACTTCTATATTAACTGTTTTGGACTGCTGTCTTGAATTGGATGCAATACCTGTGAGTTGTTCAAACGCGGCTGCGCTTCTCGTCCGGTGTACGACTGTTCCGCCCATGAATTAAATACACGTCCTTGAAAGCGCACAGTTTTCTAACATAGCCTATTTACTTTAACTTCTTAGGTAATATCAATGGTATGACGTTTCATATGCGTCTGAAATTACAAAAACATATACATATATTTAATTGTTTGATCAAAATTATTGCTAGGGACAGTTTGGCAGTCGCTGGATATTGGTAGGGACACGTCCCTGGCGCCCCCCCTAATTCTACGCCCCTGCCATCAGTGGTTCAACCGTAACGTTATTAAGTTACAAGAATACATTTTGTACACATAAAAAACAAAAATAATGAATTTATTCCACAATTCGTCTCCTCTGGGTCAGCGTAGCGCCATTTTGGAGAGTATCCGCTGGACGCAAGCTGCCTATGCTCACTACGCTGTTCTATGTCAGCCGCACCGCACGGATACATCTTTTATGTGTATTTACGCTTTGATTTGAACAAAAATAGCATATCCTTGTGGCGCGGCTGACACAGAACAGCGTATGCTATTTGCGTTCAGCGGATACTCTCCAAAATGACGCTACGCTGATGCAGAGACGAATTGTTGAATAAAGACGTTATTTTTTTATTTTTATTTTTTATTTTTTTGCATACAAAAAGTATTCTCGTAGCTTCATAATGTTATGGTTGAACCACTGATGGCAGATGGACTATTCTGATGATGTCTTTCATACTTTTCTGGGCCTTGACAGTGAAAATTGTTTGGCAGTCAATGGGACAGACACAAGCCTCACGGTTTTCATCCAAAATATATTGAATTGTGTTCCGAAGACGAACGAAGCTTTTACGGGTTTGGAACGACATGAGGGTAATGACATAATTTTAATTTTGGGGTGGAGTAACCCTTTAAATGACCAAAAGCCTTACAATAAAAACAGACTTGGTCAGCAGACATAACAGTAGGCTTACTGCTGGTGGTTTTTCAAGAATCTGGAAAAAGTGAAGCAGCGGTAGCTCTATCCCATGATTTCTCTTTGAACGTGACTTTGTGGGTTAAAATAAAGTCATCAGCTAAAGTAGCAGCTTTGTGAAGTGTACTTGCCTTCTATTCATTCATATAAGTAGAAAGAGCAGCAGGTAAACATTTTTTGAATTCTTCAACTAGAATTAACTGCCTTATTTGTTCCTTGCTTTCGGCTTTTTGAGACGCGCACCAGCAATCAAGCAATATTTCTTTCTCGCGCGTGAACTCAATGCAAGTCTGAGCAGGAAACTTCGAATAATGTCTGAAACATTATTTATAGGCCTCCGGGACTAATTCACACGCTTTTAATGTTTGAGCTTTGACGATTTTATAATCTGCAGACTCCTCTATAGACAACTCCGCGTATGCTTCTTGCGCTTTACCAGTAATCACACATTGTAGTAACAACGACCAAATGTTCTCAGGCCACTTTAGAGAAACAGCAATCCTCTCAAAATGACAAATATTTTTCAAATTCCTTTTCACAGAAAGGAGGAACCATCCTCCGGTTTCGGCTGACATCAAATTCACTAGAGGCAAGGGCGGCAGACTTGGCATTCATTTCTAACTCCATTCGTTTTAAAGAAAACTGATTGTCCAATTCATGCTTTCACAATTCTAGTTTTGCCGTCTATAACTCTAATTGTTTTTCTTTCAGTGCCATTTCTCTTAACCTGATGCCGTCTACACTGACAGAACGATCAGCCACTTCTTCTACCACACTAGTATTTTCTAAAGGTATTGATAAAACGTCCAACTCAACAAGGCTACCTTTCAAAACGTTACGCAGGGTCTCTTTTAAATTCCTATGCCTAGGAGTATTTCAGTATTATACGAATCTGCAATTTGCAATAACTGCTCTTTTGTACAAGACAAAAGCTGTTCCTCCAAAGGAGACTCCCGAAAACTATCCATTACCGATGCCATTTCAATGCACGTTAAATCACAGACTTTCACAATAGCGATATCACCGTATTTCAACAAACATCCTCTTAAGCTGAAACTGTTTAAGCAATTGAACCACTAAATCACTCTCATCAAAGACCAATTATCCGACTAAGCAAAGTATAACCTAACTTTGGCCGCTACACGAAATTAGGCAACTACGAAAATTCTACGGGTTCAAAAATCACTTAAATAAATTCACAAAAGGGTAGTAACTAAAAGCAATCCCACAACACAATTTGATTTACCCTATTTAAGCATTAATTGTTACTCCCTAGTCTTCAGTGGCGTTAGGGGCTCGAGGCAATTTTAAACGCTGAAATCATGAACACCTGCGCACTGATCCCACTGACGAGCAGCTGCAGGTGAACTGAAGCGTACCCCCACTTTGAATAACCACTAAAAATAAAAAGGCAAAATAACAAAGTGGCAGGTCCAAACCTACCCGACGACTACAAAAACTAAATAGGGCAAATACTCACATGGGACTACAATAGTCACTTCCACACAAAACATAATCCAGACAATCGCTTAAGACGACAGAACGGCCACACACCTTTCCTCCCACACCAAACAGTTAAAAATAACAAATTTAATAGCTTTGGATGAGCCCCCAATTATGTTACGACCAGAGTCATAACATAATGAGCGACAACACAAAAGGCTCGGTTCATAGGGAAATTTATTTAAAGTAAAGTCTTAACATAAAGTAGGGAGAGAAAACAATCAGATAAACAAAGGAGAGTGCAACTGGACTGCTGCTGGGAACGCCGCCACATCAAGCTGGCAAAGAGACGTCTTATAGGCCCTCTTGAATAGTCCACAGGTGTAGGGAATCTAATCACAAAACAAATACAAAAACACTTCCGACCCCTAGAGGGCGGGAAAATCATTAGAGAAGACAAATCATCCTAATAAGAAAATGAACCAAATTAAACTACACAGGTAAGAGTCTGTAATGACAAATGAACATTGTTGGAAAGTGGTCGATAGTGTGTCAGACAGAGATGTTGGCTCTGGCCACAGATTTTTTAGCAGCTGATTTAGATGAGATATTTTTATGCAAGAGATTTAGATGCAAGAGATAATCTTAGGTAGTGATTTCCTGATGAAGTTTGGTATAGTAATTGACTTGACTGAAATGTTGGAAGGGATGTTGGAACCTTCTGATAGATTTGTTACTGATGTCTTAGTGGCTTGTGTGTTATGAAGGATTGAAAAGGGGGTGTTGCCACTCAGGGTCATTAATGTAAGAAATGATGAATTGATGAAATTGACGCAGGGGATGCCACGCCCATTAAAAAAGACACCTGAATCAACAAGCTGAGGTCTTAAAATGGGCTGCTCCTGTTATTCCTGTAAGAAAGAAAGATGGAAAGTTGAGGTTGCGTGTTGACTATTGTAAGTTAAATGATGTCACTAGAAAGGATGCGTATCCTCTTCGATATATTGATGATGCATTATAGTCTAACTGAAAATAAAGCCATCTAAATGTAATCTGTATGTCAGCAAAGTGCATTACCTTGATCATGTAATTTCGGCATAAGGGGTTATGGCTGACTCCAGTAAAATGTAGGCTGTTCAAGCATGGCCAACCCCTAAAAATCAGACCGAGGTATAAAGCTTTATCGGCTTAGCATAGTATTATAGGTGATTTGTAAAAATCTTTTCAGAATCAGCTAGACCGCTGCATAGACTGACAGAAAAAGGGAGCATCTCAGTGATTGTTGACAGGTTGCTTTTGAGAAGTTGAAATCTTATCTTATTACAGCTCCAATCTTACTTTATCCAGACCCCCAATGCCCTTTCATATTGGATACGGGTACAAGTGATGTGGGGATTGGAGCCGTTTTGTCACACAAAGTAGATGGCCTGGAGTGAGTGGTGGCGTAAGCAATAAAGTAAATATGCCACCACAAACAAAGAATTACAAAGTATTTTAAAAGTACCTAATTTTACAAAAGTAGGTATTTACAATATTTACAGCAATCACATGAAACAAATACAGAAAACAGGAAGTGGAATAAGGGACGTGAGCGGTGCTAAAGAAAAGAAAATAACAAAACCTAAACCCAAAAGTCTAACTTTTAGAAAAACCCTCTAAGCCAACTAGCAAGTGATAAAAAAGAAGTCTTTGGCATCCATGACTCCCTAACTAGACTTCGCTGCCTAATCAAAAGTACAAGGGGTGGCACTTTTGCCCCTAACCTAATGTACTACTAGACAGAGGCAGATACTACGTGTTGCAGTGTATGTCACGTGATGTTTTTACCTGTCCGCTTCTTCAAAGCCTCTTAAAATATAATGTAAATACCGATGAATGTTATATTACATCGAGAAGATCGGATATATAGGATGATGTTTAACATACAAATAAAACAAGCAACACAAACAAAAGGGTATACATGTGAGTTAGACAAGATGGTTTTTTTTTTTTTTTTTGGCAGAACAGCAGCATAGAAAACAAACAGTGGGGGGTGGGGGGTGGGGGTGGCTGCTTTGACACAATATTTCATTGGATAAAGCGATAAATAAATAAAGGTGACTTGACTACCCACCTCTGCAAATAGATATTCATATGAAGAATTAATTTGCAAAAACAGATAACTGTTTTTAACAATTTTCGAAAATCATTGTGCAATCATCATTTTCATTGTGCATTCCAATTAATCTCAATCAAACTGCAGTTGGGTTATTTTGATTAGGTAAAAAAATAACAAAAAAATACAGCAACACAATAAAACAATAAAAACATGATTAAATAATAAAAAACATGATTTTTGACAATTTAAAACTCGGAGTTATGTTTTTGCAAATAAACTTCATATAGAGTGTGAACTAGTGAAATAGCATTTATTGCAACATTGCATTACCTTTTAGAAAACAGATCCATAATTGTGATAATGAAGAAACTGTAAATCTGGACACAGTTTTCAGTCCTACAAAACAGTCTAATAATTAGGATGCAGTTTTTACTGCAGTTTTTTTTAGGCTGTGGTTATAATCTTGGATTGTTTGTCTGAGACTGACATTTCTAGTCCAGGAGAGTCACTTTCCCACAGAGCTTAGTTTGATCTTTAATTAAAGACACCTGAATCAACAAGCCAAGTTCTTTGTCTTTGCATTTACTTTAATAATAGCTAGGTGTGTCGAGTAGGAATGAGGAACCTGCTTTATATACTCACAGACAAACCTGTTTTACACACGTCACTCAAACACAAAAGCAGGAAAGAGGAATCACCTGAGTTCAGGGAAAGAGAAACTGAAGTGCAGTTGAGCTGTTGTGTGTATGTGTCTCTGTATTCATGCAGTAAAATGGCAGAAGCCAGAATTTCTAAGACTGAGTTCATGTGTCCAGTTTGTCAGGATCTCCTGAAGGATCCAGTGGCCATTCCCTGTGGACACAGTTACTGTAAGAGCTGTATTACAGGCTGCTGGGATCAGGAGGATCAGATGAGAGTCTACAGCTGCCCTCAGTGCAGAGAGACCTTCAGTCCAAGACCTGCTTTAACTAAAATCACCATGCTGGCTGAAGTGGTGGAGAAACTGAAGAAGACCAAACTTCCTGCTGACTGTTACGCTGGAGCTGGAGATGTGGAGTGTGACGTCTGTACTGGAAGAAAATACAAAGCTGTCAAGTCCTGTCTGGTGTGTCTGAACTCTTACTGTCAGAATCACCTTGAACAACATGAGAGTTTCTTTAAAGGAAAGAAACACAAAGTGACTGATGCCACTGGACGACTCCAGGAGATGATCTGCCAGAAACATGAGAAGCTTCTTGAGGTTTTCTGTCGCACTGACCAGAAATGTATATGTGTGCTGTGTGTGATGGATGAACATAAAAACCATGACACTGTATCAGCTGAGGCACAGAAGACAGAGACACAGGTATTTAGTACTAGACACTGATGAAATATTGTTAACACTTTGGCTTGTTTATATTGGCACCCATATTAACAGCTTACAGCATTCACACTGTACACACTGTAAAAAAAATAATGTTAAAAAACAGTCAAATGCTTGGCAGCACAGGGTGCCAAATGTTTACCATTAATGGAAATAATGGTTAAAGTACATTTAAAAAAAAAAAAAACAGTCAATGACTGGCAGAAACAGCTGCCAAACAAAAACTGCAAAAGTAAGGTACAACATCCTATTTTTTCTTAAATGTTTTTTTTTTGTTTTGTTTTTGTTTTTTAAACTTACTTTAAAGGTATTGTCTGGATTATCATTGTGAAACATTCTCTGTGAAACTTATTATTATTTATTTTTTTTTTTGCAGTTAACCATCAGCTAACAACAGCACACATACAAAAGCTAATAACTATCACTCCATCGGCAACTCCACAGTTACTGCCTTTAAATAAAGCGACATGCAGCATAACATCAATGCTTCTTGGTCTTCTCCTGGACTGAAGCACACACTCTACTCTTCTCTCTCAAGAATCTGCATATGAACCTCAACAATGATGACAATCGACAAAATATTCAGATCAGCTCTGATCATCACAAAACAATCTTTTTGTTGATTGTCACCATTGTTGAGATTCATGTGCGCTGATTCTTGATGTTTGTGTGAGTCAAAAAGCCCCCATTCAAGACACTTTCTATATAATGATTAAAAAAAAGAACCTCTTACTGTCATAACATCACAAGACTGCTGTAAAAAATAAAAATAGAGAAAGCAAAATTAAAAGCTAACACATTCAGAGACAATACTCATGATGTGACCAGGCTACTATATGATGGCTAACTCATCATCAATAAGTTACCAGGCTTATCTGATCAGATTTTTCGCAAACAGAAAACATACTGTATAAAAATACAGTAGTTTTAAAGAATGTGAAAAAAAAATGTATAAAATGTATAAAAAAATGTGAATTACTGTAATTTGTCATTAATGTCATAATACTTAAAATAACAGCCAAGTAGTTAGTTCAGAGATAATTTTACAGAGTTTTGACTGCAATTCAAAATAAGACAACAACCTGAAAAAATAAGTTATTTTCCATAAAATTAGTTTTTGTTTGTTTGTTTGTTTATTTATTTATTTATTTTTTTACAGTGCATGTCAGCAGAAATGAACAGCAGTTCCAAGAAGAGTTTCACTGCCAAGTCTGAAAATGCATTGTAAACCTTTGTCAATATAATCTTTATATAATCATAAAATTGGCCTTGATTAAGCAACATAAAATAATGGAGTGAAATGTTCAACCATTGTTTGACAACATATATACTTCTATCAGTCAAAATGCAAGTTAAATGCAGTGATAGGTGACTTTCTATATCTGACTGAATCCAGATTTCATTTATTTATAGCTTCACTTCAGTTTATTTTCTGTGTTGAGCTGCAGGTCTGTTAAACAGCAGGAACACTGTCTGTGTGAAGTTCTGTGTCAGTTTCCCTTTTATAATACTTATGCTTGTAGTGTGAAACAGTCCTTATGCTCCATGTTAATTCATGTATGATGATTGTAACCGATCATCCCTAAAGGAGTTTGAACCTACAGCCATTTATTATCAGTTTAGATAAACTGCCTCACCCTACGTTTACTGAATTCAATTGTTCATAGTAGTTTTCTGTGATATTTACTATCACCTGTTTCTCCAGCACCAGCTGAAGGAGATGCAGAAGACGTTCCAGCAGAGAATCCAGCAGAGAGAGAAAGATCTCCAGCAGCTGAGAGAGGCTGTGGAGTCTCATAAGGTGAGTCTGGAGAAGAAGAGAAGTTTGTCTCAGTCTCAGTTCAGACTCACTGAAGCCTGAATCACTGTGTGTCCTAACAGCGCTCTGCACAGACAGCAGTGGAGGACAGTGAGAGGATCTTTACTGAGCTCATACGCTCCATTGCGAGAAGCCGCTCTGAGCTGAAACGGCTGATCAGAGATCAGGAAAAGCAAGCAGTGAGTCGAGCTGAAGGACGACTGGAGCGACTGGAGCAGGAGATCAATGATCTGAGGAGGAGAGATGCTGAGCTGGAGCAGCTTTCACACACACAGCATCACATCCAGTTCCTGCAGGTAACACAGATCTAGAAGAACACCATCATAGTGGACTTGAGCAGATCCTGCTGTGACACAAGACTCACAGAGAAACATTTCATAAGAGCAGAATGTGACAAAACTTCACTAAAATTTCACCTTTTTAACTAATATTTCTTTCTGATTTGAAACCAAACAAAACCTTACCGTGTCTTAAGGGTCCTTGTGAATTTTCAGTGTCACTAACGGCTCCAAGGTTATAAATAATGGTCTAGAAAGTTCACATATAGTGTAAGCGGCAAATACTAGAGTCTGTAGCTCTAATGTAATTTGATGAATATGAGAAGAATGAAGCTGATGCAGTGAAAGCACTGGATTGAGGTGAAATACTAACTATCAGTCAAGTCAAATCTGATGTTGGTGCAGGTTATTGGGTGAAGTGTGGAGCTGATAAGTTTTGATTTGTGTTTTCTGTAGAGTTTCCAGTCTCTCTCAGCACCTCCTGAACCTACAGATGTAAATGACGATCTCTTCAGTTTTCTCATCTCTTTTGATGACCTGAGAGAATCAGTCCATCAGCTGAGAGTCAAATTGGAGGATTTCTGCAAAGAGGAGCTCATGAAGATCTCAGACAGAGGTAAAGCCCTGGAGATTCATCTGCTCTCAGAAATGAGTCCTCCATCATCTCATAGCGTGTTAAAAATTTAAGAAATGTCTTGACATAATACATTTGTATTTATTATAGTTTTCCTATATGTTTCCCATTATTTTCATTCTTATACATTTTTTAAAATGTATATCTTTTATATTTCCACATATAAAATCAACATACAGTATCTCACAAAAGTGAGTACACCCCTCACATTTCAGCAACTATTTTATTATAACTTCTCAAGGGACAATACTATAAAAATGAAACTTGGATATATTTTAGATATATTCTATATTCTAGTATATATTCTAGTCAATGTGCAACATGTATAGCAGTGTAGATTTATTGTCCTCTGAAAATTCCTCAACACACAGTCATTATTGTCAAAATAGCTGGCAACAAAACTGAGTACACCCTAAGTGAACATTTCAAAACTGTGTCCAAGTGTCAATATTTTGTGTGACCACCACTGTTATCTAGCATTGTCTTAATCCTCCTGGGCATGGAATTGACCAGAGCTGCAGGTTGTTGCTGGCATCCTCTTCCACTCCTCCATAATGACATCACGGAGCTGCTGGATGTTAGACGCATGACGCTTCTCCACCTTCTGCTTGAGGATGACCCTCATGTGGTTAATAGGGTTCAGGTCTGGAGACATACTTGGCCACTCCATCACCTTCAGCTTCAGCTTCATCAGCAAGGCAGTTGTCATCTTGGCTGTGTGTTTGGGGTCATTATCATGTTGGAAAACCCCGTTTCTGAAGGGAGGGCATCATGTTCTGCTTCAGAATGTCACAGTACATGTTGGAATCCATGTTTCCCTCAATGAACTGCAGCTCCCCAGTACCAGCAGCACTCATGCAGCCCCAGACCATGATGCTACCACCACCATGCTTGACTGTAGGCAAGACACAATTTTCTTGGCAGGGGCGTCTAGAGGGGGGCACGGGGTGGCACTGTCCAGCACTGTTTATAGTACGCATTGTCCCTTGAGAAGATATAATAAAATAGTTGCTGAAATGTGAGGGGTGTACTCACTTTTGTGAGATACTGTATTGACAGGTTTTAGGATATATGTGAATAAACTATTTACACAGGAGGTTTACATGTATGATATAATAAATTACATATTTACAAATATGTTATAGGGATTTTATTTATGGTTCTATCGGTCTGTGCCACATACGTTTAAAGGGCACCTATTATGCCCCCTTTTACCGGATTTAATATAAGTCTCAGATGTCTCAGCTGTACTTGAGTAATAAAGTAATTATACTACTATTATTACAAGTAATATTACTTTTTTTTTTTTTATTTAATACTACTATAAAATTATTATTGCAATTTCATTTCTTAAGGAATAATCACACACTTGTCTTTCATGTTTTAATTATAACAGTAGACATGTGGTGTGCAGCACTTTATTTACCAAATAAAAAAAAGGATTTAATTTTCATTTGGTTAAAAGAGAAATTAAATTAATGTTTTATGCATGCATTTGATTACCAGAAAAGTTACAATATACAATGCAAATATCTGGGGAAACAAAAAACTAATTTATAGGGCCCTATTATTTTATGAATTCAATTAAGAGAGAAAAAAATCATATGTATTTCGTAAGGCCCTAAATATGTAATTTTTGTTAAACTGTTGAACATACTGAGAACATAGTGACATATTGTGTTAAAATTGGTTTTAACAAGGTCATTAAAATGTTTTAGATTTGCCTTCATAAAACCTGCAGAAACCCTAAAAATGGAGAATGACTTGGAGAACCACATTTGTATACAATAATTAAGACCTGCTTAAAACCATTCCTTTTATTTGTCTCAGTTGCTACTACTACAGGTCCCTCTGCGTGCTACAACCAGTCTCCAGCATATCCTCAGATTTCATCCAAAAAAACTGATCTCATAACTGCTCCTACAGCAAAGGCGAAACCTGAAGAGGAACTCAAAGGCTCTGCCCCAGTTGCTCCTCCAGCCAAATTGTTTTCTATTGGACTGTCTGGAGATTCTTCTGAGAACACCACCAGCACTGATGTCAGCTGGAAGGGCTTCACATCTGGATCTCAAAAAACAGTTTCTTTTGGGTTTGGATTGAAAGATGCTGTGGTGACATCTGCTGGCTCTGGAGCTCAGGCTGAGAAGAAAACAATCAAGGCAGATGCACCACAACATAAGAAAATGTCAGCAGCTCCAGTGGTCCCACGTGACACTGCCCCCTGCAGCACTGAAAAAAGTAATGCAACACCACAAGGAGGGTTGGCTAAAAAAGATGGACAGTGGGATAGTGACACTTGCCTGGAAGGAAATAAGTCTACATCTAGCCATAGCATTTTGTGTCAGACGGCAAAACCAAATATGAAAAACGAGACCTTTGCTGCCCCATCAATTTCTTCTTTTACCTCCAGTTTTGGTAGTTATGTCTGCCAACCTGCTGCGACAGCATTTAAAGCCAATCCAGACAATGCTTTTCAGTTCAGTACAAGAACTGATAAAGCATCCTTAGAAGGCTTCAAGTTTGAGTCCTCTACAACTGAGGCTGAAAAGTCATCAAGCAGTTCAAATTTTTCATTTTCCATCCCAGCCCCCGTTGGTGTATTCAACTCTGGTATTGCAAAATCTGAGGCAAAAACACCAGACAAACAGTCACAAAATGGATCTACATCAGACCTCCTCAAAAATGCTGCTGAAGTTCACAAAGAGGAAGAAAAAGTGGCAGCCCCAAGTTGCTCAAATCAGTCTGTAGATGCTTCTGGTCACTATAATAGTTCCCTCAATACTGGTGAGTCTATTATCCTTTAGTTTTGCCATTCCCTGTGTTATTAAGTCAATATCTTAGGCTCGTTTGAACCTTAACAACTAGAAAAAGCAACATCAATTGAAATGTAACAAAAGCAAACATCTACTACATCTTGCCATTTTGATTTTTGATATCACCTCTCATAAGTAGTGTCCTGTTGCAGTAATTATGGTTGACTTGATTTCTGTATTCTGACGTATTTCTGAGTGAAACAGCTTTAAGAATGTGAAAAACTATAGGGTGGGACTTGTCTTTATTTATAAACACAAATATATAAATTCAAGCCAGGCAGTGATAACAATGTCATATTTGGATGTTCTGGCGAACTGTCAATCATATGCAAGATTTCTCCAGTCATTTACAACCCGAATTCCAGAAATGTTGGGACATTTTTTAAATTTGAATAAAATGAAAACTAAAAGACTT
Organism: Spinibarbus caldwelli; assembly: GCA_039654775.1. Lineage (NCBI taxonomy): Eukaryota > Metazoa > Chordata > Actinopteri > Cypriniformes > Cyprinidae > Spinibarbus > Spinibarbus caldwelli. The sequence continues at coordinate 32,174,272 of CM077242.1, forward strand.
TCAAATCACATGAGCCAATATCTTATTCACAATAGAACATAGAGAACATAATAAATGTTTAAATTGAGAAATTTTACAGTTTTATCCACTAAATGAGCTCATTTCAAATTTGATGCCAGCTACAGGTCTCAAAAAAGTTGGCACGGGGGCAACAAAGGGCTGACAAAGCAAGAAATTTTGAAAAGATTGAGCTGGAAGAACATCTAGCAACTACTTAAGTTAATTGACATCATGTCTGTAACATGATTAGCTATAAAAGGGATGTCTTAGAGAGGCAGAGTCTCTCAGAAGTAAAGATGGGCAGAGGCTCTCCAATCTGTGAAAGAGTGCGTAAAAAGATTGTGGAATACTTTAAAACAACGTTCCTCAACGTCAAATTGCAAAGGCTTTGCAAATCTCATCATCTACAGTGCATAACATCATCAAAAGATTCAGAGAAACTGGAGAAATCTCTGTGTGTAAGGGACAAGGCCGAAGACCTTTGTTGGATGCCCATGGTCTTCGGGCCCTCAGACGACACTGCATCACTCATCGGCATGATTCTGTCATTGAAATTACTAAATGGGCCCAGGAATACTTCCAGAAACCACTGTCGGTAAACACAATCCTCTGTGCCATCTGCAGATGCCAACTAAAGCTCTATCATGCAAAAATGAAGCCATATGTGAACATGGTCCAGAAGCGCCGTCGTGTCCTGTGGGCCAAGGCTGATTTAAAATGGACTGTTTCAAAGTGGAAAAGTGTTCTATGGTCAGACGAGTCTAAATTAGACATTCTTGTTGGAAATCTCAGACACCGTGTCCTTCCAGTGTGTCATCAGCTTTCAGTTCAAAAGCCAGCATCTCTGATGGTATGGAGGTACATAAGTGCATAAGGTATGGGGAACTTGCATGTTTTGGAAGGCACTATGAATGCTGAAAGGTATATGAAAGGTTTTAGAGCAACATATGCTCCCCTCCAGACGACGTCTATTTCAGGGAAGGCCTTGTGTATTTCAGCAGGACAATGCAAAACCACATACTGCAGCTATTACAACAGCATGGCTTCGTAGTAGAAGAGTCCGGGTGCTGAATTGGCCTGCCTGCAGTCCAGATCTTTCACCTATAGAGAGCATTTGGTGCATCATTAAATGAAAAATATGTCAAAGAAGACCACAAACTCTTCAGCAGCTGGAAACCTATATCAGGCAAGAATGGGACCAAATTCCAACACCAAAACTCCAGAAACTCATAACCTCGATGCCCAGATGTCTTCAAACTGTTTTGAAAAGAAGAGGAGATGCTATATCATGGTAAACATGCCCCCGTCCCAACAATTTTGAGACCTGTAGCAGGAATCAAATTTGAAATGAGCTCATTTTGTGCATAACTGTAAAATTTCTCAGTTTAAACATTTGTTATCTATGTTCTATTGTGAATAAAACATTGGCTCATGTGGTTTGAAATTCTTTTAGTTTTCATTTTATTCAAATTTAAACAACATCCCAACATTTCCGGAATTCGAGTTGTAGTACACTTAAACTCCTGAAAGCTCACGCTCATTTGCATATGCTTTTGATTGCCATGCCTAGTATCCACAGCTTCTAACTAGATAAGATGGTCTGTGTCATTATGAGAAATGATTCACCTCAGATATAAACCAGTGTATTTTCACTCTGTTGCACAGATGAAGATTCTGACAGCGCAGTGAGGAATCTGAAGGGAAAGCCGTATTTGGATGGAGCTGATGGAGCATCTGATCATGGTAGGTTGCTCTTGTGAATTGCATTACTGAGACTAGTTTAGGTATCAGGGTTCGACAGTGAGGTCTGGCCATTGGCTGGGACAGCTGACTGAACTTATACTGGCCCAGTTGGGTTTAGCATTTGCACGCTTTCCAGTCTTGCCAATTCTTGACTTTGGAGCTCCAGGGGCCAAACCTTACTTCATATTGAAGTGATTTTACTATGTCAAGTTAAGTCAAGTCACCTTTATTTATATAGCGCTTTTAACAATACAGATTGTGTCAAAGCACTTAACAGTATCAAATTGGAGGATAGAGTGTCTGTAATGTATAATAATAAGATTAAACACTCAATTTTCAGTTAAAGGCATTTCATTATTGAATTCAGAGATGTCATTGTCTAGCTCAGTTTAGTTTAAATAGTATCTATGAAATCAAATTGACGATAATCGTTAGAAATTAAGTGTCCCCAACTGAGCAAGCCAGAGGCGACAGCGGCAAGGAACCAAAACTCCCTCTGTGACAGAATGGAGAAAAAAACCTTGGGAGAAACCAGGCTCAGTCGGGGGGCCAGTTCTCCTCTGGCCAGGGTATTATTATTTATTTTTTTTACTTATTGTTTTAATTAAATTTTAAATGTATAAATGTATTATATTTCTATTTTTATATTATTGCAATTTCTAACAATAATAGTATTATTGTGATGAAGAGTCTGAAGCGTTTGGATCCATTTGCGATAATACTTTAATAATAATAAACAGGCAGGGTCAATCCAAAATCAAGAACAGATACAGGGCTAATGTCAGGGCAGGCAGCAGAGAATCAAAGACGATAAGACAGGCTCAAAAGGGTCAGAAGGCAACAGGCAGACAATCAGAGATCAAAAAACAGTCCTAGGTCAAAACACGGAGAATCAAAGAATCAGAGAAACGCTCAGAATTGTGGCCGGGGCAAACAAGACTTTGCGTCAGCTGAGGAGAAGAGCACAGTTTAAATAGGGGTAGGAAATGAGGGACACCTGGGCAGGTAATCAGGCCAAGGCACGGGGCATGTGGGTAATGCAGTCCAAATGAGATTAGTACTCTGGTGACGGTGCCCTCCGGTGATGATCGGAGAGAGCCACAGAGGTGCGATTTGTGACAGAGCCCCCTCCCTGCGAGCGGCTCCTGAAGCGAGGTCCATCTTGACGCCGAGGTCTACCACGGGGCCTGGGAGCTGGTCTTTCCGGGTGATCCCGATGGAAGTCAGAGATGAGCGTGGGGTCCAAGATATCCTGTGAACTGACCCAGGATCTTTCCTTAGGACCGTATCCCTCCCAGTCAATTAAGTATTGCAGCTCCCTGCCTCGGCGTCGAGAATCGAGTATCTCTCGTACTCGGTAGGCCACCTCGCCATCGATGATCAAGGGAGGGGTGTTGCTCTCCGCAACCTCGTCCTGGTCCCTCTCTCCTCTCGGACCACCGGCAGGCTTGAGAAGGGAGACATGGAATGTGGGAGATATACGATAGTTAGCGGGCAAAGCCAAACGGTAAGAAACAAGGGTTATTTGTCTGAGAATCTTGAATGGACCCACGTACCTTGGACTCAGCTTTTTGCTGGGAAGCCGCAGACGAAGGTCTCGGGATGACAGCCAGACCCTCTGCCCAGGTCTGTATTCGGGATGCTCTCTCCTGTGACGATCTGCTTGTGCTCTAACTCTTCGTACCGCCCGTTGTAGATGCACATGAGCGGCGTTCCATACCTCCTCACTTCTCTGAAGCCAAGTGTTGACTGCCGGCAACTCCGAGGGCTCCCCAGACCACGGAAACATGGGTGGTTGATATCCCAGGACACATTGAAAGGGGGTAAGGCCGGTTGAGGGTTTTCGCAGGGAATTTTGTGCATATTCAGCCCAGATGAGATACTGGCTCCAGTCCTGCTGATTCTGGTGACAGTACGAACGGAGGAAGCGTGTGAGCTCTTGGTTCTGGCGTTCTGCTTGCCCATTGGATTGGGGGTGGTATCCTGAAGTCAGACTGACGTTGATGTTTAAGTGGTTACAGAAGGCCTGCCATACCCGAGAGGTGAATTGTGGACCCCGATCTGACACGATGTCTTCAGGTAAGCCATAGAATCGAAAGACTTGCTCCATTAAGACCACAGCGGTCTCCCATGCTATGGGGAGCTTGGGTAGAGGTACGAACCGGCATGCTTTAGAAAATTGATCAATCACGGTCAGGATAGTCGTGAAATTACGGGAAGTGGGTAGATCTGTGATAAAGTCTATGGCAATGTGCGACCAGGGGCGTTGAGGTATGGGCAGTGGTTGTAGCAGACCGGCTGGTCGTTGATGGGAGGATTTAGAGATGTTACAGATGGCGCATTGTTGAACGAACTGGATGACATCAGCTTGCAGTGTGGGCCACCAAAAACGATTGGTAGTGAGGTGAGTGGTCGCTGTGATCCCGGGATGGCCAGCACTGGGAGTGTCATGGATCCAGTGTAATACACGGTTACGTAGATGCTGAGGTACATAGGTGCGATCGTCTGGGCAGGTTGGTGGAGTGGGTTCGGCATTCTGGGCCTCCATGATCTCAGTCATAATGTCCCATTGAACAGGAGCTATGATCAAAGTGGAAGGGAGAATGGGGTCGTGGCTGGGGCTCCTTTGGGATTGATCAAATTGCCTGGATAAGGCATCTGCCTTGCCATTCTTGGAACCGGGCCGATAGGTGACTTTAAAGTCGAAGCGAGCAAAGAACAGTGACCATCGGGCCTGCCTTGAGTTCAGACGTCTGGCCGCTTGAATGTACTCTAAGTTGCGGTGATCTGTGAGTACTACAAATGGCAATTTCGCTCCCTCCAGCCAGTGTCGCCATTCCTCGAGGGCAGACTTTATAGCTAAGAGCTCTCTGTTGCCGACATCATAATTCTGCTCTGCTGTGTTCAATTTTCGGGAGAAGTAGGCACAGGGAAATAATTTGGCTGGGTTACCCTGACGTTGTGATAGTACAGCACCTACCCCTGTGTTGGAAGCGTCGACCTCTACGATGAATTGCTTCTCTGGATCAGGATGGTGAAGAATGGGCGCAGTTGTGAACTTCTCTTTGAGCAGTTGGAAAGCTTTGATACCCTCTGGGGTCCACTGTAAGCGATTGGTGATCTTCTTGACAAGAGATGTGAGGGGAGCGGCAGTAATACTGAAATTTCTAATAAATCGTCGATAGAAGTTGGCAAACCCCAGAAAGCGTTGCAGTTCTTTCACTGTGGTTGGTTGTGGCCAATTGATGACAGACTGAACCTTGAGATCGTCCATGGTTACCCCCTCAGAACTGATGATGTAGCCCAGGAAGGCCACACGAGTTTGATGAAACTCACATTTCTGCAGTTTGGCATAGAGTTGGTGTTCAATGAGGCGTTGAAGAACAGCTCTGACCTGTTGAACATGAGACTCGTAAGACTCCGAGTAAATCAGGATGTCGTCAATGTAGACAATTAGAAATTGATGTAACATGTCCCGGAACACCTCATTTATGAACGCCTGAAACACTGAAGGACTGTTGGCAAGCCCGAATGGCATGACGAGATATTCATAGTGCCCGTTAGTAGTGGAGAAGGCCGTTTTCCATTCATCCCCCTCTCTGATTCTGATCAAATTATAAGCATTGCGGAGATCCAATTTAGTGAAATATTTAGCCTTGCGCAATTGTTCAAGTGCTGCCGGAACCAGGGGAAGAGGATAACGGTATTTTATGGTGATGTCGTTGAGGCTTCGATAGTCGATACACGGACGGAGACCCCCATCTTTCTTCTTTACGAAGAAGAAGCCCACAGAGGCTGGTGAGGTAGAGGGTCGAATAAATCCCTTAGCTAGTTCCTCCTTAATGTAGGCATTCATGGCTTCGGATTCGGGTTGAGAAAGGGGAAATATTCGGCCCCTCGTGGGCATGGCTCCCGGAACCAGATTTATGGCACAGTCATGGGCTCGGTGAGGAGGCAGCTGTGTGGCATTTTTCTCGCTGAAAGCAATGGCTAAGTCCTTGTATTCGTCAGGCAAGCCCGAGTGGTTGGGTTCAACGGAGTTGGTAGCCAATGGAGAAATCTTGGTGAGGGATTTTAGACACTGTTGTTGGCAATTGGGAGACCACTGAGTTATTTGTCGGTCTGTCCAGGAGATAGTGGGGTTGTGCCTCTCCAGCCACGGGAGACCGAGAATTATGGGGTGATGTGGGGAATCAATGACGAACAGTCGAATGGTTTCAGTATGTAGAGTGCTGGTTTTCAGGGTTAGATCCTGGGTGGTAAAAGTTACACTCCCAGGTCCTAACGGACGTCCGTCTAACGCTGCCACTGCCACCCGGGGTTCACATGTAAGAAGAGGGAGATCGTGCAGTTTAGTGAATGATGCGTCAATGAAGTTACCCGCTGCAACAGAATCAATAATGGCTACTGTTTCAACCCATTTCTCCTTAATCTTTAACCAGACATTTATTTCTAAAGACTCCCCAGAAGGTAAAGAACTCACCGAAGCAGTATTTTGGCGAACAGGTCTGGTGGGACAGGAAGCGCGGAGGTGTCCGGGTTGTCCACAGTACAAGCAAAGATGGTTCCGGAGTCTTCTTTCTCTCTCCTCAGGGTGAAGGCGAGTTAAGTCGATTTGCATGGGTTCGGGGTCAGAGCTGAAGGAGGGTGATACGCTGGGGCGAGTGGTATAAGCACCTCGTCGAGCTCGCATCAAATTGTCTATGCGAATGGCAATTTCCATGAATTGCTCCAGAGTTTTGCCCTCATCGCGACAAGCCAGCTCCGATTGCAGATCAGCAGTGAGTCCCTTACGGTAGAGTAACTTAAGTGGGTTATCTTCCCAGCCTGTTTGAGCTGCCAGCGTGCGGAAAGTTAACGTGTACTCAGCAGCGGTGTCTTTACCCTGACGTAGACTGAGTAATTGCTCACCCGGTTCTCTCCCTCCCGCAGAGTGCTCAAACACCTCTCGAAACTGGCGAAGGAAATCTGCATGTGAAGGAAGGGTCATGTGTCTTCCCTCCCATATAGCGGTAACCCAGTCCAATGCCTTCCCTGTCAGATGAGAGCATATAAAAGAAACCTTGCTGTCGTCTGTGGGGTACAGATGGGGTTGCTGATTAATGAACAGAGAACATTGAAGCAAAAACCCTTTACACTTGGTGGTGGTTCCGTCAAATTTATCAGGTAGGCTGAGACGAGGATTACTGTTAGCCTGATTCAGACTAGAGTCTGGGCGAGCAGACGCTGCGGCTGGTGGAGCCGATGCAGCAGAGGGCGGGGTGAGCGTTTGCATGGTTCTTACCAATTCCTCTGTGAGTAAAGTGAGCTTGAGGAGTTGTTGTTGGTGGGCAGCTAGCATGGAGGCTTGTGAAGAAACTTCGGTAACCAGATGATACATAGTCGCTGGATCCTGTTGTGGCGAAGTCTTCTGTGATGAAGAGTCTGAAGCGTTTGGATCCATTTGCGATAATACTTTAATAATAATAAACAGGCAGGGTCAATCCAAAATCAAGAACAGATACAGGGCTAATGTCAGGGCAGGCAGCAGAGAATCAAAGACGATAAGACAGGCTCAAAAGGGTCAGAAGGCAACAGGCAGACAATCAGAGATCAAAAAACAGTCCTAGGTCAAAACACGGAGAATCAAAGAATCAGAGAAACGCTCAGAATTGTGGCCGGGGCAAACAAGACTTCGCGTCAGCTGAGGAGAAGAGCACAGTTTAAATAGGGGTAGGAAATGAGGGACACCTGGGCAGGTAATCAGGCCAAGGCACGGGGCATGTGGGTAATGCAGTCCAAATGAGATTAGTACTCTGGTGACGGTGCCCTCCGGTGGCGATCGGAGAGAGCCACAGAGGTGCGATTTGTGACAATTATGTAGTTAGGTATTTTATTATATTATAGTTATTTTGTTTAATTTTAAGTTTTATTGTATTTAAGTAGAGGTCTTCACTGGGGTAATTACATATATCAGCAGCAAACAGGTGAGGTTGTCATGGCAACCAGAACATTGCATGCAAATTACTTAATAGGGTTGTGCAACATCTAATTTTGCTGTGCTAAATTTTATTTTATTTTATTCTTATGACAGGGTTATAAGAATGTGAGGGGTGTACTCACTTTTGTGAGATACTGTATTGACAGGTTTTAGTATATATGTGAATAAACAATTTACACAGGAGGTTTACATGTATGATATAATAAATTACATATTTACAAATATGTTATATGGATTTTATTTATGGTTCTATCGGTCTGTGCCACATATGTTTAAAGGGCACCTATTATGCCCCCTTTTACCGGATTTAATATAAGTCTCAGATGTCTCAGCTGTACTTGAGTAATAAAGTAATTATACTACTATTATTACAAGTAATATTACTATTATTTTTTTTTATTTAATACTACTATAAAATTATTATTGCAATTTCATTTCTTAAGGAATAATCACACACTTGTCTTTCATGTTTTAATTATAACAGTAGACATATGGTGTGCAGCACTTTATTTACCAAAAAAAAAAAAAAAAGGATTTAATTTTCATTTGGTTAAAAGATAAATTAAATTAATGTTTTATGCATGCATTTGATTACCAGAAAAGTTACAATATACAATGCAAATATCTGGGGAAACAAAAAACTAATTTATAGGGCCCTATTATTGTAAACAAATTAATAAACTAAGTTATGAATTCAATTAAGAGAAAAAAAAATTCAAATGTATTTCATAAAGCCCTAAATATGTATTTTTTGTTAAACTGTTGAAAATTCTGAGAACATAGTGACATATTGTGTTAAAATTGGTTTTAACAAGGTCATTAAAATGTTTTAGATTTGCCTTCATAAAACCTGCAGAAACCCTAAAAATTGAGAATGACTTGGAGAACCACATTTGTATACAATAATTAAGACCTGCTTAAAACCATTCCTTTTATTTGTCTCAGTTGCTACTACTACAGGTCCCTCTGCGTGCTACAACCAGTCTCCAGCATATCCTCAGATTTCATCCAAAAAAACTGATCTTATAACTCCTCCTACAGCAAAGGCGAAACCTGAAGAGGAACTCAAAGGCTCTGCCCCAGTGGCTCCTCCAGCCAAATTGTTTTCTATTGGACTGTCTGGAGATTCTTCTGAGAACACCACCAGCACTGATGTCAGCTGGAAGGGCTTCACATCTGGATCTCAAAAAACAGTTTCTTTTGGGTTTGGATTGAAAGATGCTGTGGTGACATCTGCTGGCTCTGGAGCTCAGGCTGAGAAGAAAACAATCAAGGCAGATGCACCACAACATAAGAAAATGTCAGCAGCTCCAGTGGTCCCACGTGACACTGCCCCCTGCAGCACTGAAAAAAGTAATTCAACACCACAAGGAGGGCTGGCTAAAAAAGATGGACAGTGGGATAGTGACACTTGCCTGGGAGGAAATAAGTCTACATCTAGCCATAGCATTTTGTGTCAGACGGCAAAACCAAATATGAAAAATGAGACCTTTGCTGCCCCATCAATTTCCTCTTTTACCTCCAGTTTTGGTAGTTATGTCTGCCAACCTGCTGCGACAGCATTTAAAGCCAATCCAGACAATGCTTTTCAGTTCAGTACAAGAACTGATAAAGCATCCTTAGAAGGCTTCAAGTTTGAGTCCTCTACAACTGAGGCTGAAAAGTCATCAAGCAGTTCAAATTTTTCATTTTCCATCCCAGCCCCCGTTGGTGTATTCAACTCTGGTATTGCAAAATCTGAGGCAAAAACACCAGACAAACAGTCACAAAATGGATCTACATCAGACCTCCTCAAAAATGCTGCTGAAGTTCACAAAGAGGAAGAAAAAGAGGCAGCCCCAAGTTGCTCAAATCAGTCTGTAGATGCTTCCGGTCACGATAATAGTCCCCTCAAGACTGGTAAGTCTAAATCCTTTAGTTTTGCTATTCCCTGTGTTATTAAGTCAATATCTTAGGCTTGTTTGAACCTTAACAACTAGAAAAAGCAACATCAATTGAAATGTAACAAAAGCAAACATCTACTACATCTTGCCATTTTGATTTTTGATATCACCTCTCATAAGTAGTGTCCTGTTGCAGTAATTATGGTTGACTTGATTTCTGTATTCTGACGTATTTCTGAGTGAAACAGCTTTAAGAATGTGAAAAACTATAGGGTGGGACTTGTCTTTATTTATAAACACAAATATATAAATTCAAGCCAGGCAGTGATAACAATGTCATATTTGGATGTTCTGGCGAACTGTCAATCATATGCAAGATTTCTCCAGTTATTTACAACCCGAATTCCGGAAATGTTGGGACATTTTTTTTTAAATTTGAATAAAATGAAAACTAAAAGACTTTCAAATCACATGAGCCAATATCTTATTCACAATAGAACATAGAGAACATAATAAATGTTTAAATGGAGAAAATGTACAGTTTTATCCACTAAATGAGCTCATTTCAAATTTGATGCCAGCTACAGGTCTCAAAAAAGTTGGCACGGGGGCAACAAAGGGCTGACAAAGCAAGAAATTTTGAAAAGATTGAGCTGGAAGAACATCTAGCAACTACTTAAGTTAATTGACATCATGTCTGTAACATGATTAGCTATAAAAGGGATGTCTTAGAGAGGCAGAGTCTCTCAGAAGTAAAGATGGGCAGAGGCTCTCCAATCTGTGAAAGAATGCGTAAAAAGATTGTGGAATACTTTAAAACAACGTTCCTCAACGTCAACTTGCAATGGCTTTGCAAATCTCATCATCTACAGTGCATAACATCATCAAAAGATTCAGAGAAACTGGAGAAATCTCTGTGTGTAAGGGACAAGGCCGAAGACCTTTGTTGGATGCCCATGCTCTTATGGCCCTCAGACGACTCTTATGGCCCTCATCACTCATCGGCATGATTCTGTCATTGAAATTACTAAATGGGCCCAGGAATACTTCCAGAAACTACTGTCGGTAAACACAATCCTCTGTGCCATCTGCAGATGCCAACTAAAGCTCTATCATGCAAAAATGAAGCCATATGTGAACATGGTCCAGAAGTGCCGTCGTGTCCTGTGGGCCAAGGCTCATTTAAAATGGACTGTTTCAAAGTGGAAAAGTGTTCTATGGTCAGACGAGTCTAAATTTGACATTCTTGTTGGAAATCTCAGACACCGTGTCCTTTCAGCGTGTCATCAGCGTTCAGTTCAAAAGCCAGCATCTCTGATGGTATGGAGGTGCATAAGTGCATACGGTATGGGCAACTTGCATGTTTTGGAAGGCACTATGAATGCTGAAAGGTATATGAAAGGTTTTAGAGCAACATATGCTCCCCTCCAGACGACGTCTATTTCAGGGAAGGCCTTGTGTATTTCAGCAGGACAATGCAAAACCACATACTGCAGCTATTACAACAGCATGGCTTCGTAGTAGAAGAGTCCAGGTGCTGAATTGGCCTGCATGCAGTCCAGATCTTTCACCTATAGAGAACATTTGGTGCATCATTAAATGAAAAATACGTCAAAGACCACAAACTCTTCAGCAGCTGGAAACCTATATCAGGCAAGAATGGGACCAAATTCCAACACCAAAACTCCAGAAACTCATAACCTCGATGCCCAGATGTCTTCAAACTGTTTTGAAAAGAAGAGGAGATGCTATATCATGGTAAACATGCCCCCGTCCCAACAATTTTGAGACCTGTAGCATTGCAGCAGGCATTTTGTGCATAAAACTGTAAAATTTCTCAGTTTAAACATTTGTTATCTATGTTCTATTGTGAATAAAACATTGGCTAATGTGGTTTGAAATTCTTTTAGTTTTCATTTTATTCAAATTTAACCAACATCCCAACATTTCCGGAATTCGAGTTGTAGTACACTTAAACTCCTGAAAGCTCACACTCATTTGCATATGCTTTTGATTGCCATGCCTAGTATCCACAGCTTCTAACTAGATAAGATGGTCTGTGTCATTATGAGAAATGATTCACCTCAGATATACACCAGTGTATTTTCACTCTGTTGCACAGATGAAGATTCTGACAGCGCAGTGAGGAATCTGAAGGGAAAGCCGTATTTGGATGGAGTTGATGGAGCATCTGATCATGGTAGGTTGCGCTTGTGAAATGCATTACTGAGACTAGTTTAGGTATCAGGGTTCGACAGTGAGGTCTGGCCATTGGCTGGGACAGTTGACTGAACTTATACTGGCCCAGTCGGGTTTAGCATTTGCACGTTTTCCAGTCTTGCCAATTCTTGACTTTGGAGCTCCAGGGGCCAAACCTTACTTCATATTGAAGTGATTTTACTATGATTACATAGATCAGCAGCAAACGTGAGGTTGTCATGGCAACCAGAACATTGCATGCAAATTACTTAAAAGGGTTGTGCTACATCTAATTTTGCTGTGCTAAACTTTATTTTATTTTATTCTTATGACAAGGCAAAGTTCTATGAGAGCAGTAATATATATATATATATATATATATATATTTACTTTTATGCATTTGGCAGACGCTTTTATCCAAAGCGACTTACATTGCATTTAAGTTACAGTTTTTTTGTTGTTTTTTTTTACATTTTATCAGCTCTTGCTTTCCCTGGGAATCGAACCCATGATCTTGGCGTTGCTAGCGCCATGCTCTACTATTTGAGCTACAGGAAAGCTATATACTGTATATATATATATGTACAGTATATACTTCTGTTGGCCCCATTCAGACAGGACAGGATAAAAATTACAATGACAGGATAAAAAGCATGATGAGTGAGGATCAGGGTCTGAGAGTAAAGGGACGCTCAAACAAGCTTTAAATAATTTTCCTGCTGAATGTTGTTCAGTGTGTGACGTGTGTTTGCTCTGCTCCAGCAGGTTTTTCTTTAGGATTTGCATCTGCAAGTTTGCTTTCATTTACAGACTTGACAAAGAGTACAAAGGAATTTACATTTGCCAAAAAAGGTCAGTGCTTAATAATTGTCTTCTGACAATAAATAGTGTTTTTATTGCATACAGTAAATGCAGTTAATTCTGCCTAAAACCCACAGGTCAATGTTATTTGCATTCTAATCTAATTTAATCTTTATTTGACTTTGGAAAATTATGTCCTTAAGCTGATCATATGGTCTTTTTTGGTTGTTTTTAAAGACCTACACATTTCATCATTCAGTTTTCATGACCTGAAGTTTGAATGATGTACATTTCTCCATTTTATAATAATGTATTTTCCTGACAGGTTGTGTTTTCTTGTTTAATGAGCTATTCATAATGTTAATTGTTTTTTTTGCATGTGTCTGACTTAATAGACCCTTTTAGGGCCAACGTCACAATTACGTCACAGCGCTAGCTGGAGGCAAAACAAAGCAAAAACTGGAGGCGGCCCATTCAAACCAGCACATATTTGGCGGCACAAGGAGCTTAAAATATCATCTTTTTTTGATGTTGGGTGTCCGAATCGATGTAGTAGAGGCTTCAATTTGAAATTTTAACGCATTCCCGATGCCACTGCCAAACAAAAAACTGACAACAGCTGTGGTAAAACGAGATAAAACGAGCGGACTGGACAGAAACAATCGTCAAAACTGCTCGCGTTTGCAGCGCACACTTCTTATCAGAAAAGTTTCAATAAAATATTGCCTTTTGTTGTTATGGGTGCGTCTAAAGATTTCTTATGCATCTCACTAAGTTACTATGTCGTGTATGAAATAATGTCTGTGTGCATGTGTGTAAAACAACAAACTGACGATTTATATGCTTAATCATTTGTAACTGTATATACATTGTTGTGATTAACTGTGGCTGGAATAATAATGTAGCTGTAAAAATACTTGCCTGCTGAAATTGAAATATATATACATCTTCATTACTAGATAGACACGGTGAGTTTGTCAGAGTTTATGTAGTTAGATGTGAGTCACTCAACTGGAGGTAATCCTGTCAGATCGTCCATCCTTTGAGTAAAAGCATGTATGGGTCGGCCAATCTGGTTTCGTAAAGATAACCTTTTCAAATAACAATCATGGTCCCGGACATTGAGTGACCTTACATATGCAGGTAAAATCGGAATTTCTCCAGTTATTGTTAAAGAAAACAAGCTAACAGACTTCATAGCAAGCGTTAGTGAAGCGGTCAGGGGAATCTTTCTGCCTCCACCTAAGCTCCGCCCACAGAAAAACGTCACAATGTTTACTAACAGAAAAAGGGTCTATTGGAAATACTTAGTTTTATAAAAGTGCTAGTATATGTTAGCATGCTGCTGCTGTCAGTATTAATGTTGGCAGTGTGATGTTTTCAGCTCATTTTTTTTCTACAGATCCTAATTTTACATGGTCAAATGCCGGAGCCAAAGTTTTTGGAAGTGCAGCGACACAAAATGAAGAAAAAGAGGAGGGCAGTGATGATGATAATGAGATCCACTTTGAGCCGATCGTGTTTCTGCCTGAGGTGAGCGTTTGCTGTAATGCTGTTAGCTGTGCTCTTCATGTCTCTAGAGAAGTGTGACATGTGTTGATGTGTCTCCTGCAGGTGGAGGTGAGGTCCGGTGAGGAGGACGAAGAGATCCTGTTTAAAGAAAGAGCCAAACTGTACCGTTGGGATCGTGAGCTCAATCAGTGGAAGGAGCGTGGCGTGGGAGACATCAAGATCCTCTACCACCCTTTGAAAAAGCGTTACCGTGTGGTGATGAGACGCGAGCAGGTGTTAAAAGTCTGCACCAACCACACCATCAGTCAGACCATCGAGCTCAAGCCCATGAACACCTCAGCTAACGCGCTGGTGTGGACCGCCACTGACTACTCAGGTACAAGTCTCACTCCTCACCTCATACACATATCTCTCTTTCCCGAGTCTTCACATCTGCATGTTTGTTCACACACACAGAGGGAGACGGGAAAGTCGAGCAGCTGGCGGCAAAGTTTAAGACTCCAGAGCTGGCCGAATCCTTCAGACGAGCATTCACAGACTGCCAGAGCTGCATGTTGCAGGCTGACGCCGCTCAGACGTCGGCCCCTGAGGCGCTTTCACGAGAGTCCAACCCTGTGGTGTTCTTCAACATCGCCATAGATGGTGAGGATGCTGGGAGAATCATCATGGAGCTTTTCGCTCACATTGTCCCCAAAACAGTGGAGAACTTCCGGGCTCTGTGTACAAGAGAGATGGACTTCGGTTACCGCCAGTCTGTCTTCCACAGGATCGTCCCGGGCTTCATGTGTCAGGTGAGAATCTACTGTTATTATGTTATTATGAAAATACAGCGTGCATCAGCAGTTGAATTATATTCTCAATGTCAAAACAATCATTATTGCAATTGTTATCTATAAATATAAACACACAATCACACCGAGTGCGGAGCTTTCAATCGAGATCGGCTCATAGAGAAAAAGCCGTCTGTCAGTCAGAAGTGTTTTGTAGAGTCGGCAAGGCTCTGGCCCATTATCTTCCCACCGATGCCGAAACTGAGCCGACAGTGCCGCATTTCAACCAGAATCGGCCCGAATGTGCTTGCTATCTGGCATGTTCATGTTCATTTTTGATGTCCTAGCCTTATGAGCAGTTGATTTATGCTAATCGATGGACTATTATGTTAATAAGTGCCATACATTTGGTTATATTATATTAATATGTTTCAGCATGTTACAATCATCATATAGCTTTAGTTAAGAGCCTATTCTCTAATGAATTAAACAGTTTGTTAACATACAGATTAAAAGCGTGAATGGTCTCTCTCTCCCACTCTCTCTGTTTATGGGTGTGTAGTGTACTGTAGCCTATGCGTGCTTGCATGCGGGGGAGGGGTGCGATTTTCGAATAATAATCTAATAATACCAAGCGATTTTCGAAAATATCATTTTTGCCTGAAATGCCCATGCTTAGTCTTAACACATAGCTGGAAAGACCTCTCAGCTAATCAGATTTCAGCACCAGAAGTAACTATTGTAGAAAATAAAATAAACATTAACTATTATAAAATATATATATTAAAAAAAAAAAAAAAAACATTTTATTCAAAATATTTCCAGGGCACCAATTCCATATAATCTGAAGAACTAAAATAAATCAAACTAAATAGACTAATAGTTATAAATAAACATGAATAAAAATGATGTGAAAATAAAAATGACAAAAACACAAAATGTTTAAAAAATGTAAAATAAAAATAGAAAATAGAAAAGCTGTTATTCTAAATATTAACAAAAAGTAATCAAAGAAACTAGATCTGCTGAATGTCTGGAGCAAGACGGGTCAATATTGAACATTATAAACTAAACATATCAAACACTAGATATAAACCGAGACGTTCATGGCGACGGTCTGAAATAGCTGGAGTGTTTCTGTTTCTAGCTTTGGTTTTTTATGGCTATTTAAACAAGTGTTTGTGTATTGTCCTGCTGTCGCTCAGGGTGGTGATATCACCAACCAGGATGGGACGGGAGGAAAATCCATCTACGGAAAGATGTTTGAAGACGAGAGCTTTGAGGTGAGGCATACAGGGCCGGGCCTGCTGTCCATGGCCAACCGTGGCAGAGATACCAACAACTCACAGTTCTTCATCACCCTCAAGAAAGCAGAGCACCTGGACTTCAAGCACGTGGCCTTTGGCTTCATCAAAGAGGGGATGGATGTGATGAGGAGAATCGGAGAGCTGGGCACTAAAGATGGGAAACCCACGAAAACTATCACCATCTCAGACTGTGGACAGATTAAGTGAACTTTTCTATGCAAACAACTGTTCATCATCATGTTTGAGATTGTGTTTCCTGAACTCTTGTGTAAATCAGGACTTGTATATGCAGTGGTTTTATATTTGTCCTGTTGGTGTGTTATAAAGTGCACAGCACTAGTTGACAATGAAGCTTATGCTTTGCAAAAAAGAAGGAAAAACGGTAACACTTTAGATTACAGCCCACAATTTACAGCGCAAGTAAACATAATTTACAGCGTAACTTTTGTTTGTAATTACAGTGTACCTATAGAGTACATTTGTGTAGGTATAAGGGGAAATAAAGTTTTGGGAATAAAGCGGTTACAACCTGGAACATTACAAATTAACTATACTGTAAGTATTTTAAAACTAAGGGGTACCTATTCTAATATTATGTGGTATGTATGACCTACTATGCTAAACAGTTTTATACTAAGCAGTTTTATATTCGCAAGTGATTTAGCAAAAACATACACTGTGTACCTTTTAATAGTACACATATAAAAAACACTGGGTTATTGTTTCAATCCAAACGCTTTGTTGAGACTGTTGGATAAGGAAGCTAGCTTGATTTGTCCCAATTTGGGTTGATGATAGTAATAAGTAACCCAACGGTGCTGGGTTAGGAGTGTGGAGGACTTGCTTGAGACGAGTCTATCATGTTTGTAGCGCTCATGACAGGGATATGTGTGAAAAACAGAAGAAAACTAATTAAAGCAAAAAGGAGAGAGATTTTTGAAATTGACTGGGGTGTTTTTCTCACAACATTGTGCGATGACTGATGAGCGGTAAAGCCCAGAGCTAAACAGTCAAAATGGTCCTTGAGGACTGTGGATCAAAACGGAAAAAATCAAAGATGGTAAAATCCTGTCGATTTTGCTGTAATACACAATTTAATCTATAAATCTATAATTTAAAAAAGTTATGCTGTAAATTCTGTTTACATACGCTGTAAATTGCGGGCTGCAAGCTAAAGCATTACCAAAAAAAAAAAAGAAAAATAAAAGAAAAATAATAAAAAATATATATATATATATATATATATATAATTAAATTTTATTATTTGCTCAAGTTTACAGGGGCTTAACTGAACAGAATGTAAATCTGTGTATTTGGTTGAAAGATCACTTCACTACTATGAGGTCCCACACAAACCCAGCCATGTTGCTTGCAGTTTTCAATCTCCTGAACTTAAAATAAACATTGAAGCACTGAAGTTAAGTGTGCAAAATGCTTCTGAATCAAATGAAATGAAGGTGCTTTATTTCTCCTATTGTTTTGACAAATGTTTCATGACTTCACTTGCCCATCCAGTCCTGATGGATAATGACAAACAAACTTGGCTTGCTGTCTTTGACAGTGGCTCGAACCCGAGGCTCGGCTTGAGCTCTGAGTTCAACCCCCCACTGCAGTACTATACAAAATGAGAATTGTGTAGATGCGAATTACTGTATCCACTTAACTGGTAATACAGCGACAGGAAAAATGGGTTCTTACTCGTCACATAAGTCAGTCAAAAATCAAAGTAAGAAAACTGTTTCTCCCTTATTTCTCTGCCTGCACCTATTCAACCTCGTGTAACAACACATTAAAGAAACAGAACCAAAATTATACATCAGATAACATAAGAAATACTGAAACATATACAGTGGGTACGGAAAGTATTCAGACCCCCTTAAATCGTTCACTCTTTGTTATATTGCAGCCATTTGCTAAAATCATTTAAGTTAATTTTTTTCCTCATTAATGTACACACAGCACCCCATATTGACAGAAAAACACAGAATTGTTGACATTTTTGCAGATTTATTAAAAAAGAAAACTGAAATATCACATGGTCCTAAGTATTCAGACCCTTTGCTGTGACACTCATATATTTAACTCAGGTGCTGTCTATTTCTTCTGATCATCCTTGAGATGGGTCTACACCTTCATTTGAGTCCAGCTGTGTTTGATTATACTGATTGGACTTGATTAGGAAAGCCACACATCTGTCTATATAAGACCTTACAGCTCACAGTGCATGTCAGAGCAAATGAGAATCATGAGGTCAAAGGAACTGCCTGAAGAGCTCAGAGACAGAATTGTGGCAAGGCACAGATCTGGCCAAGGTTACAAAAAAAATTTCTGCTGCACTTAAGGTTCCTAAGAGCACAGTGGCCTCCATAATCCTTAAATGGAAGACGTTTGGGACGACCAGAACCCTTCCTAGAGCTGGCCGTCCGGCCAAACTGAGCTATCGGGGGAGAAGAGCCTTGGTGAGAGAGGTAAAGAAGAACCCAAAGATCACGTGGCTGAGCTCCAGAGATGCAGTCGGGAGATGGGAGAAAGTTGTAGAAAGTCAACAATCACTGCAGCCCTCCACCAGTCGGGGGTTTATGGCAGAGTGGCCCGACGGAAGCCTCTCCTCAGTGCAAGACACATGAAAGCCCGCATGAAGGACTCCAAGATGGTGAGAAATAAGATTCTCTGGTCTGATGAGACCAAGATAGAACTTTTTGGCCTTAATTCTAAGCGGTATGTGTGGAGAAAACCAGGCACTGCTCATCACCTGTCCAATACAGTCCCAACAGTGAAGCATGGTGGTGGCAGCATCATGCTGTGGGGGTCTTTTTCAGCGACGACTGGTTGCAATCGAGGGAAAGATGAATGCGGCCAAGTACAGGGATATCCTGGACAAAAACCTTCTCCAGAGTGCTCAGGACTTCAGACTGGGCTGAAGGTTTACCTTCCAACAAGACAATGACCCTAAGCACACAGCTAAAATAACGAAGGAGTGGCTTCATAACAACTCCGTGACTGTTCTTGAATGGCCCAGCCAGAGCCCTGACTTAAACCCAATTGAGCATCTCTGGAGAGACCTAAAAATGGCTGTCCACCAACGTTTACCATCCAACCTGACAGAACTGGAGAGGATCTGCAAGGAGGAATGGCAGAGGATCCCCAAATCCAGGTGTGAAAAACTTGTTGCATCTTTCCCAAAAAGACTCATGGCTGTATTAGATCAAAAGGGTGCTTCTACTAAATACTGAGCAAAGGGTCTGAATACTTAGGACCATGTGATATTTCAGTTTTTCTTTTTTAATAAATCTGCAAAAATGTCAACAATTCTGTGTTTTTCTGTCAATATGGGGTGCTGTGTGTACATTAATGAGGAAAAAAAAATGAACTTAAATGATTTTAGCAAATGGCTGCAATATAACAAAGAGTGAAAAATTTAAGGGGGTCTGAATACTTTCCGTACCCACTGTATGATTTTGTATTTGCATGTCTATAGTACCTGTAGAGTTTACGTAAAGCAAGTTAGGTTTCTACAACTCTGGCACCAGAGACATAATGAAATTGCACATTTTTTTTCTTTGCTAATAATTTCTAATACCTTCGATTAAGATTAGCATTAAGAAATCAAGTTGGTACCTTTGGCGTAAATGAAATCACTTTAACAGTACACAATATATTTGTGTAATGGCAATCAGTAATGACAAATAATATCTTGAGTCAACATGATTATTTTAAATTGTCTTAATGTGAATGAAATACTTTAGTTTGGCAAGCAATAAGTCATTGAGAAAAAGAGGAGAATTATGTCAGTTGAACACATTCTGATCATGTGCAACCAATGTACACAATAAAATTAAGTAAATTCAAAGGACCTTTTTTTCAGTGTATGCAGAAGCAATATCTTAAAACAGACAACCAAGAACACCTTGATGTAGTTTCCCCCCTTCAATAATGCCATTCAATAAAGGCAAGTTGATATTTCAACATCTTTAGAGTCATTTGTTACCCCTGTAACAGTATACTTCACTTGATCTCCACACATGTATGTTACATATAAGCTGTGGATGCACAAAGAAATGACTGTGATTGACCTGATAATGAATAAAGCCATGCTGATTTAGTCTTCAAAAGCTGGCCAGTCATCACTGAGTAGTGCTTTCTCAACACACAGACTTCTCAACAGTGGGAATCAATTTTCTATCTGCTCTTTGTTTCACTTTGAGCACAGGCCTTCTTCACCTTCTTTTAACTTTTTGACTTGTATTTAAGAGTAATACAACAGAAACAAGGAACTAGTCATAATGCAAATTATCACAGTCCATTAAATTATTATTATTATTATTATTATTATTATTTTGTATAGAAACAAACATATATAAACAATTTCCGCTTGTGGCAAAACTTGCTTTCATCCAGAACTAAGCCCTTGCTCCACCAATTCTCATCTTTCTTTCTCTTTGCTTTTTTTTTTTTTTTTTTTTTGTATAGATTTAATACATTCTTTTACTTGGTGATGCATGTGTGTCTTTAATAAATTTTTTCTTCAAACTTGCATTCTCTCATATCCTTATGTGGCATGAACAATCTGCCTCTTTTGTGTTCTATTTCTTCACTGCTACAAATAACATTAAAAAAAAAACAGCTATTTAGCTCTGCACTATAAAAATAAATATCACTGCACTAACATAATTTCATTAGTTTTTTTCTGCTGTCACCTTGTGATATCCATTCTGTTATCTATTGTCTGTGGCCCTAATAAAGATAAACCTTGTTTGTCTATGTCCTATGGGAAAAAATATCAAATAGCAATAGAGAAAAATGGCTTGTAAATATATATTTCACCAAGAATTCAACTCTGCATCCCGCTGACACGTTTTTATAATTTGTGTGTGTGTTTTTTTTTCTTTTTATTATTATTATTATTATTATTATTATTATTATTATTTTAATCTGTATTTCCCCCCCCCCAAAGTTTAAATAGGACTCTTATTTCGGTTTGGTTATGTGACGTCATTAGGACGCGCCGCGATGCTGGGTCTGTTGTGATTCGGCTGAAGAAAGGTTTGTGGGTTTTAACTGTTTAAAATCATTAAATGAGACGCAAATTTTTCAGTCCATTTGATAGTGTTAACAAGCGATATATAATTAATTATTTATTATTAATAATGTAATGGTTTATCTGTCATTAATGAACGTTATTTTGTGTGAGCGCATGTACTTATAAGTAACAGTAAAGGAGCATCTCATTTAGCTGACTAAATCATGAATCAGCTTATTATAAGCACAAATTGGGCCGCTGGCATGTAGTGATGTGAGAAACGCAGCTTTTGATTGAAAGCGCTGGAATCAGTGCTCGCTCACGACACCCGCTGGTCAGAAATGAGAACTTTCACAGACTGATAAATGTCTTCATGAAAGTGTAATCTATTACATGTAACCTAGACTAGAAATAAATAACTAAATATGCAGTGTCTGCATAATTAATACTCTTTTATTAATTTGTAGTTGGAGTTTTTGAAAGCCATTAACACTGACTGACTAGGGAGCTGGTTGAGACGCAGCTAGAGATTTAGTTTCGATTTTTTTTTTTCTATTAAGCATTCTTATTTCTAAAATGGCAGAGTCTAAACACAGAAAAAATCCTGGTCAAGCAACTGAGATCCACGTGACATCCTATTATAAAGATGACGTTAATTAAAGAGGAGAGTGAAGACATGAAGATTGAAGAAACATTCAGAGTGAAACAAGAAGATACTGAGGAACAAACAGGTTGGTTTCCATTCTCAAAGCTAAACTGTGATCCTTATTAAGATGTTTCCCTCTTCATAAATAATTATTTTTAAAGAATGCCATATAAGTGGCTTAATGAAAAAGCTTTTATTCCAGACTATAGGGATCCACAGATTTTTTTGACGACAAAATATTGATTTTAATAAACATCTTATTCACCAATTATGATACAGATACAAACATTTGTCACTTGCTCACTTATTTTAATTTTATTCAATAAAATATATTAGTTTTGAAATCATCAAATCGTTTTCACTGAACATGGATTGGATCTATTTAACATTCAACGGGACAACATTATAAGAGAGGCACAAGATAAAAAAATATATATAATAAAAGTAAATAAGACAACATGGCAACCTTCAGAAGTTATTTTTGGTATCAAATAGTTCTTATCAACAATATTAATTAATTTTTGACTTATTATAGAATATTACATATTTCTTTAATGAACTCATTAACAAATAATTCTAGTGTTGTTGCTTTATAAATCTAGTATAAATTTTACTACTTCAGAAAAAGATTGACTGCTTCCCCAAGTGCAGTCTGACAAACTACACAGGGCTCAATGCTAAGGAATATTTATATCACTAACAAATATATTACACTATAACAAATGTATAACACTGCATGTTCTTCACTGAATAAATTAAGTAATATTCAAATATAAAGCTGTTGGCACGCTGCTTTACGTGTATGCACTCCAGATGTTTTGTGCACACAAAAAACTTCTCACACAGTGAGTGAGTACAGAATTGACTTCTATTTCACGTCTTCTTGCACTTGAATATTTTACTCCGTCATATGTCATTACGGCATTTCTACATCATTGCACATGTGCAAAACTTTCCAGTTTTGGTTTCAATCTGATCGAGTGTTCATATGTCCTATTGAACGGATTAGAAAAGGTTTATCACACTCCTCTCAAACCAACTGAAATTTAGGTTTGGGCACTTTTAGTCTTATTATTATTTTCATTGAGATTGAACTTTTAAACTGATCATAATCGTAATACGATGCTCCATGTAAACACACCTAGTGATGGTTCCATCCACTCTCTCGAGCGGCATTCATGCTGGCTATGGGCCATCTGGCTGTCCTTAGTGTTTGTACAGATTTCTTTTTGTTTTGGCAAGTATATAATTTTTTTACCCAGAGGAAAATGTTGGTTTACTCAACAGACGTTATACAACTCAGTGCCTGTACATAGTTAATTAATGAACTATTGGTTTGTTATATCAGCCTGTTTTGTGCTATAGCCGATATGCCGGTGGTTTTAAATTGATCAAAAATCAGCTGATAAATACTGGCAGTCAATGCATCAGTGCATCTCTAGTTCAGACTGCAGGTAAAAGTGGGCCAAGTCCGATATTTGTATTTTTTTTTTATTTTATTTATTATTTTTTGCTCCTATGTGTTTCAGGTGTTTTCATAATTGTGTAAACAGGACAAACCACATGGAATCTGATTTTGGCTATTTCCATATGAGGTACAAATCAGATACAGATTGAATATTTTACAGTGCGATTGATTGAATTGTTTGAATGATGCAGTTAAATAGTTTTTGCCAAGAATATAGCCATTGCAACTGACATAGCGTTAAATCATAAATAAATATTTTACAGTGCAACCTCATTCTGAACAATCGTGTCAGAATTCATGCACATTTATGTCACTCTAGATCGACCTTTGTCACAATTCTGCACTGACAATAGTCACTCCAGTGATTTTACATATTCCAGTGTAGAGCCCTGCATGGGCCTCAAATATCAGCCCTAGCCCTGCCCTTGTCCGACAGCTTATCAGAATTACCGGCCCGAGTCCGACCTGAGCCCGTCTTTTTTTCCCCCTTCTCCCAAAACAGCTTATAGGCCTACTACTGTTTCAGCTATTAAAATAGTTCAGTTTTGTATGTAATGGTAAATTGATTATATTTTGTTTTCGTTTTATTATTAAGTTAATTTAGGGGGGAAAAAAAAATTGGAGCATTTTTTGTTCGTTAAATGTAAGTTTTTGTTTTTTAAAGTAGCGACCAAGTGGGCAGAGTTGATCATAGCCTATGTTTGATCAATTTAGCCTTTTCACAAATCATCACAACTTGCCTAAATTAAAATCTATAGATGTAAAACAGTTCAAGCATATCACAATGTTAGTTTAAAAGTTTAACCTAGATAAATGTGTGCTATTAGGCATATAATAATCATTTGTGCGGAGAGTGGAAACCACTAAAAATACTCAAAGGTAAGAGTAATACATCATTCAGAACTGTAAAGGGTCTACTTATATTTGTGTGCACTCACAATATCAACAAAACAATGTGCTTTTATAAAATAAAGAAAACAAACAGGATGCGCTTTCTGCCGTCTGTCCTAAACAGGAGCACTTCAAAATGATGAACCAAAACTCAGCGAATACTTGCCTCACAGAAATTATAAATATATCAATAGAAAGCTTTGAATTACTACTTTAAAACAAAATAATTCAAATTGAAAACAAAAACTCTTTCATTATGTAATCCGTAAAGATGCATCTATCTGTAAAGGCACGTCCAATGAGGAGATGGCGAGTCAGGATCGTCAACTTCATCTTTGCGAAACTAGCTCATAAAACACTAGTTTATTAATAAATAGTTCAAATATTTCTTTACTATCGGTAACACTTTAGAATAGGGAACTTTTATTCACTATTAACTATGATTTTTCCCTCAATAAATTCTTAATTTGCTGCTTATTAATAGTTAGTGAGGTAGTTGTTAAGTTTAGGTATTGGGTAGGATTAGGGATGTAGAATAAGGTCATGTAGAATAAGGCATTAATATATGCTTAATTACTACTAATAAATGGCTAATATTCTAGTAATATGCATGCTAATAAGCAACTAGTTAAGAGACCCTAAAATAAAGTGTTACCTAAATATCTTATTCAGGTCAGTACAAAATAAACAATAACATGCATTTTGTAAGATCCCTCTTATTTTGGTAAAACAATTAACATTTTGCAGATTCTGCAAGGTGTAGCCTATGTAAACTTTTGACTTCAACTGTATGTTGCTGTGAGACAGTGCTGTTTGTTAATTTAAGGCAAATGATACCATTGCTACAGTATAATGACATTAGAGCTGTCACTATATCAAATTTTTCTCTACACATTTATCGTAGCCAAAAGAATTTATGAATGTTGCGACTAACAATAACTATCATTAACAGAATAATGATATATCATGATAATGTTATCAGCTGAATCCATCTTTACTACTTCTTTTTTTTCAACCAATGCATTCAAAAGTAACAGTTAAACTTAATTTAAACAGTTAAATCAGTTTGAAATAACTTCCTTCTGTTAAATGATGTTGCTTCAAATCACAGAATGAGGCAGAAAATTATTTGGTAGTATTCTATAATGTAATAAAGGTGATGTTGATTGGATTATACATTGCATTATACATTATTTTTATGAAAATATACAAGATGGCTTAAAGAACCTTATAGTCGCAATTGTGTGTTAATTCTCTTCGTTTAATTAGTCAAATCATCCCTATGTGCATTTTATTCAGCTACAGTGATGTCTTTCTTTGAAAGTAATTTTTTTTTTTAAAAATTACACTTTATACTGAAAGCACTGAGGGATGTAAATATAATCAGGCATCAACAGTTATCAGGTTAATGTAACTTTTCAAGGCTAGCAAAATAATTTAAAATAATGTTCATGATTATTGTCAATATTGGTATATAGTAACACCCCTAAATCACATATTTTAATGCAGAGGTGTGCTTAATTGGGGTTGGAACTAAACTCTGCAGTGGTGGGTTTGTCATAAGCATCGTTAGCTAACTATGGTCACAAGTTGCTATGAACTCTAGTGGTAACGATGGAATTTGCGACCATAGTTGCTTTTGGGACTGGACTGTGGCCCTCCAGGAGAAGAATTGGACACCCCTGTTTTAATAAAAATAATGCAAACACTGTTTAATCACTGGTTTTAAAGATAAAAAAAAAAAAAAAAAAATTATATATATATATATATATATGTATATGTGTGTGTGTGTGTACTGTATATATGGTCTGTACTCACAGCTGGCAGGTGTTTTTCCTGCAGCTTTCTTCATTTTTTTTTCTTTCTTGAAAGCCTGATTTCAGACTTTATTTATTTAACCTTTATTAAAGATTAGACACTAAGTTACCAATCACATGTTGTGTCTGCAAATATTTCATGATATCCTTCAGGGGAAGCGTAAACAAGGAGAAAAGCAGAGAACCAAATACTGAGCCCTGTGGCACTCCATTCTTGTGTTTGATGAGATGATATTTCTCTGTGGCAAGGTTGTAACATCAGTATTTCTGTTTGTAAATATTTAGAGTTTAAGTACTTAAGTATTTAATTAAAAGTTAAAACACTGTACTGTCTAACACTGTTGAAAGTCTCACAGACCCAAATGATTCACACACATTTAATCTTTCCAGTAACTGTGGAGCAGTGGCTTAAGGGGCGGTCAAACTGCACTTTTCGTTCCATTGACTTCCATTCATGCGCATACAAATACATCAGACCCAAGCCCGTGCGAAAATTTTTGCATTTCGCTGCGTTCCAAAGTTCAAGCTTGGTGAACTCTGGCCTGTGAATTCGCATCACATGATACCGTGTGACCAATGGCAGATCGATACGCCACAGCATGACCTTCTATCTGAATTAAAAGAACATAAATTTTAAACTGCAGCGCTGCAGGAAAGAGGAGTAGATTGCATGTTTTTACATTTTAGATGCATTATAATTTGTTACGTGTTGAATTTAGGTTTTTAAAAAGACGCTGCACAGCGTGACGTCAGATCATGACCATTGCTGCATGTGAAACAATTTTACATGCTCAAAGTCTAGTGTGACCACAGCTTTAATCTTACATTATTAGTTAGTATTTACAATTATGCATTTAGCAGACAATTTCATCCAAAGTGACTTATAATGTTTCGTGTTAGTGTGTGAGAGAGTGCATTTGGTTTATGGGTGTGGAATGGTTAAGTGCTTGTGGGAGAGATCAGTCTTCATCAGCTTCTTGAAAGTTGTGATCATCTCAGCAGTTTGGGAGGAGGTTAGTAGCTCATTCCAACAGAGAGAAGCAGGAAGGATGAAGTTTTTGGAGAGTGCTTTGTTGTGGAGGAAGAACAAGGTGTCATTTACTCAGTGACCATAGCTGATACGAGGTAGTATACACTTGAAGAAGTGAATTGAGGTAGGAGGTGCTGTTGCAGTGGGAATCCTGAAAGCCAGTGTTTAAATGTTAAATATGATTCTGACCGCAACTGGGAACAAGTGGGGTGAGATCAGGAGGAGTGTGATGTGGGTTGTCTTCGGCTGATTGAAGATCAGGCATGCTGCTGTGCTCTCGACCATCTGCCAAGGCTTAGTCGTGCTGGCTGGAAAGCTGACCAGTCTTGAAACGAAAAGAGCTTGGACAAGCAGCTGTGCCTTGCATTTTGGAGCTGCTTATAGAAGGAAAACCCATGTGTCTTTATGATTGTTCCCAGTGAAATTGTGTAAATGTAGAAGCAAAGAGAATTGTGCACTGAACCTTGAGACACCCCAGAGATTAGCTGATGTCACTTAAACTCCCCTCCTCTCCATATATATAACACTTCTTTCAGTAGCTTAGCGTAAAGGTTTTTTTTTTTTTTTTTTTCCTCCAAGGTATCCCTTCTCTAACACACCCATTTCAGGTCTTTGAGTCTCTGCTAAAGAGCTGATGACCTCAATCAGGTGTGTTTGATTAAGAAGACATGCAAAATGTACAATGCTGGGGTAACTCCAGGAACAGGGTTGAAAACCCATGGCTTAGTGAGTACAGGTTCTAGCTGTATGTTGTTAGTTTTGATGCCTTTTTCTTAGTTCCAAAAACTGGGGTTAACTTTGTTTCTTTTTTTCACTTTAGAACTGATGCCACTGAAAGAGGAGAGTGACATGCTGACTGATATGGAAGAGAAAGATCAATATGAGAAACCTGATGATTTCATAACTGGAGATGAATCTTTTAGTTGCTCACAGAGTGGAAATACTTGCTCACAAAAGATAGCTCAAAAGATAGGAACAAGAAGTTATTTTGCCTGCTTTCAGTGTGGGAAGAGTTTCAATCAACATGAAAACCTTCAGGTCCACCTAAAACTTCACACTGGAGAGAAGTCTTACACATACCCTCAATGTAGAAAACAAGATGGGAAACTTAAAGTCCACATGAGATTTCACACTGGAGAGAGCCCTTTTACCTGCCAACAGTGTGGAAACATATTCACTCAAAAAGGAAGCCTTAACAGGCACATGAGAATTCACATTGGAGAGAAGCCTTACATATGCCCTCAGTGTGGAAAGAGTTTTGATCAACATGGGAACCTTAAAGTCCACATGAGAGTTCACACTGGAGAGAGCCCTTTCACCTGTCAACAGTGTGGAAAAAGTTTCAGCCAAAAAGGAAACCTTAATTTTCACATGAGAGTTCACACTGGAGAGAGCCCTTTCACCTGCCAACAGTGTGGAATACGTTTCACTGCAAAAGGAAGCCTTACCAGGCACATGAGAATTCACACTGGAGAGAAGCCTT
The DNA here is from genome assembly GCA_039654775.1 of Spinibarbus caldwelli. NCBI lineage: Eukaryota > Metazoa > Chordata > Actinopteri > Cypriniformes > Cyprinidae > Spinibarbus > Spinibarbus caldwelli. Next base: position 32,202,822 of record CM077242.1, read on the forward strand.
ACACATGCCCTCAGTGTGGAGAGAGTTTTGAACAACATGGAAACCTTAAGGTCCACATGAGAATTCACACTGGAGAAAAGCCTTACACATGTCCTCAGTGTGAAAAGAGTTTTGATCAACATTGGAACCTTAAAGTTCACATGAGAGTTCACACTGGAGAGAAGCCTTACAAATGCACTCAGTGTGGAAAGAGTTTCGATCGACATGGAAACTTTAAAGCCCACGTGAGAGTTCACACTGGAGAGAAGCCTTACACGTGCACTCAGTGTGAAAAGAGTTTCACTCAAAAAGGACACCTTGAAGTCCACATGAGAATGCACACTGGAGAGAAGCCTTTCACCTGCCAACAATGTGGAAAAAGTTTCAGCCGAAAAGGAATCCTTGACAAGCACATGAAAATTCACACTGGAGAGGAGTTTAGATCCACATGGACGTCTTAAAGCCCACATAAAAATTCACACTGGAGAGAAACATTTATATTTGGTCAGCGTGGGAAGAGTTTACGATATAATGTATCCCTTAATTACTACATGCAGATTCACTTAACCCTTCAAAGCTGTTCGGGTCTTTTTGACCAAAAATGACATTTGCTGAAAAAAAAAAAAAAAAAAAAATTCCCTTTATCGAAATGGCATGAGACTTTGGACGGTTCTCAACACTTGCTAGCTCTACAACTAAAAAATTAAATTGGATTGATATATGGTTGTATGTTAGTGTGAAAAAAAAAAAAAAAAAAATCACACTCAAGATGTTTGGGGTCTCTGGAGACCCCACATTGAAATGAATGGGGAAATGATAAAATTAATACTTTTTCTTTATGATTTGTCAAATAAAATCACTAAATCTGCCACAAAGCAGAACACAAAATACACAAAAATGAAGTGGCAACCCTTCTACTCATCCACAATGTGGAACGCTCTTGGTCGCACACACACAACCACCCCCCCTCCCACCCCCTAAAAATCACCCATAGACATCAATGGGAGACTATAAAAATACTGATTTCTGTTACATAATTTGTCAAAAATGACAGTTGCAATGCAGAAAACACACAAAAACTGAACTGAAGGGGTGACAACACAGCATATCCATGATGGAGGAAAAATACACACGACCCCCACCCCACTCATAAGACATGAAAAAGTGGCATGACATAATTTGCTTTCTCTTAGATAATTTGTCAAATAAAAATCAGTTCCAATGCAGAACACACACAGAAATGATGAAGAACAAATGCAAACACACACACACCAATACACACATGTAACACTATATTCAGATTTGGCTGTAATTTTTGCATGTAATTGAAATATAAATAAAAAATTATTTAGATTATTTAAAACTATTTATGAAGAAAATATCTATGCGTCTCCTATGTGGAAATGACAAATGAACCATTGAGTAATGCTCTAGAGCCATCTGGTGTAGTTGAAATTGTATGCTTTTTTTTAAAGGGGTCATATAATACGATTTCACCTTTTTAACTTTTATTAGTGTGTAATGTAGCTGTGTGAGCATAAACAACATCTGCAAAGTTATGAAGCTCAAAGTTCAATGCAGAGGGAGAAATTGTCTTTTACAGAATTAGCATAGCATCGCCTACAGCGAACGTCTGGTAAGGGACTACAACAAAATACTTCCGGGTTACTGACATCATAAACCTAGATAAACCCCACCCCTGGGAACATGCAACGAAGGGGGCGAGGCCATGCTGCGCTGCTTTAGAGAAGAGGAACTAGGGGTGTATGTAAAAATCTATTCAAATACTGTATGAATCGTGATTCTGTCTTCTAATGATTCTAATGGATTCATAAGTTTCAAAACCAATGTTCTAAAGCAGTGGTTCTTTATACTGTTCCTCGCGTCGCCCTGCTCTGCATCTCTCTCTCTCTCTCTCTCATTCAGATCAGCTCACATAGCTATGACAAGCGTTAAACATGGTCGCGCATGCGGTTGCCGTACTGTATTAAAGCTTTAATCATGATAAAACCGTATATTAAAAGCTAACATACGCAGTAGCATAATAACAACGTATCTAAAAGTATGAGACAACAACAACCAAAAAACATAGGCCTACCATTAAGAGCCGTGCTTGCACAGGTTCTGCGCGATCCTCTCCACTAATATCCTCTGCATCTCAATCGGGCTCAAACTGATAAGCAATATAGACGACGCCATTGTTTACAATACAACCGGAGCACATGCCGCTGAGCTGAGGGGCGGGACGTTTAGACGCACACTAGATGCGGTTTAGCCAATGACAACACACTCGGCCAGATAACCAATCAGAGCCCATTGTGAATTTCTGAGGGAGGGCCTTCACAGAAACAAGAAATCAACCGGCCATTTTTATGCTAGCTGAAAAGCAGTGTACAATTACAGGTAAAATATGTGAAAAATAATGCGATTTTTTTTTTTTTTTTTTTTTTTTAAATGAAGCATGAACACATTGCTGTGCACCCCATAAACACAATCAAGCCTTCGAAATAATCCATTAGACCACCCATTTAAAAGTGTTTGTTTTCAAGTAGATGGAAACAGTTTCCCATTAAACAATGGCACATTGGCCATGTTATCTTCATGAATGAAAATGAGAAATGTCTTTAAAGTGAATTTTCCATAAAAAGTTTTTTTTTTCTATAAAAAACCTATTTTAAAAAGTTTTAATTTATATAAATTTAAAAAATACCATGAATTCTCCCAAAACTGCACAACTTTAGAGTAAAAATATTAATGAACTCAGTAAAATTACATTTATTTATTTATTTTTTTTATTTGCTTGTTTGTTTGTTTTTAATTTTGTTACAATCACATTTGGGCCTGACAGCTGGAGTGTACACCCCACACGAACAGCTTTAAGGGGTTAAAGGTGACCTATTATGCCCTATTTACAAGATGTAAAGGATGTTCCCAGAGTGTGTATGTGAAGTTTTAGCTGAAAATACCCCACAGATCATTTTTATAGCTTGTTAAAGTTGCCACTTTTAGGGTATGAGCCAAAACATGCCGTTTTTGTGTTTTTTCCTTTAAACCTCATATACTGTTTGACCCAAAGAGACTTTTCCTTAGTCAAAAAACATAACATGGCATAATTTTTTGCAACCTTTTCTACATTATCTTATCTATACACCTACAAAAAAAACTGGGCTTGATTCAGTTGTTGTTTAAAAAAAAAAAAAAAAAAAAAGTCTTGAAAGTGAATGGGAAAAGCGTTAAATTACAAGTTTGTTTTGTTTTTTTCATTTGTCAAATCAATAAATCTTAAAATTTCCACGCAGAAATGAAGGCCTGGCACTAGAGCACAAATGCAATGTAAAACCGACATGCTCACTCTCATACACACACACACACACACACACATTGGGTTTCCATGTTTTATGGGTTCATTCCATAGGCGTAATGGATTTAATACTGTATAAACTCTATTTTCTATCGCACTACACCAACCCTACACCTTTACCTACCCCTTACAGAAAACTTTCTGCATTTTTAGATTTTCAAAAAACTTCATTCTGTATGATTTATAAGCGTGTTTTTCTTCGTGGGGACTAAAAAATGGCCCTCTGCTGGATATATATGGTCAAAAAACATTCTTTCTAAAACTTTAATTCCTATAGTTTATTCTCTAACCAACAGATGGCAGAACACCGCCTCTAACACCTAGATCAATATCCAGAAACAACTTATATTTAATTTAGATAAATAATAAAGTGATTTTTTTTTCATAAAAATGTAATATTTTATCCACAAGCTAACGGTAAAGTTGAGGAATTTTGGGGTAAATTGGTAAAAAAAAAAAGTACTTTATATCTCCCGCATAAACTTGCATAAACAGCATAAACATATAGATGAGAAGTAAACAACAACAACAACAAATGTGTATATATATATATATATATATATATATATATATATATATATATATATATATTGTGACGAGTCGGCTGCCTCCCCCTTATTATCAGCAGCACCCTGTCCCTTAATCGCCGCCCTTCACCAGGCTCCCGACGGGAGTGGGTGTGTGAGAGAGGAGGGGCGCTGTACAGTCAGGTCTGGCGGCGTGTGATGAGGCACACCTGAAGGGAATGAAGCCTCATCACCGCCGCTGTTAAATGCCGAGTGCGCCTCTCCTCGAGAGACCGGTCTCTTTCCCGTGCATGCACGCTGGTGTCCTCGTGGGTCCAGGAAGGGTGAGTAGAGGGATTCCCGCGCCACCAGAGTCGTGAGCTGTCGGACCCGCAGTCCGGACGAGAACCGCACCCGCTATGCGGCTGACGGGCCAGGATGCCGGGCCGTTCTATCCCCTCAAGCGCCGTGGGCCAAGGAGGACGAAGAGGAGCTGAATCAAGCCGCCGCCCCTCGCGCCCCGGACCAAAGTGGGGAGCACGTGCGGCCGCCGGACTCCGCCCCTTACCTGGACCCTTCCTTCCAGAACACTGCCCCTCCTGCACGAACCCCGCAGCACGACGAGGACACCAGATCCCCTGTTTGGTTTGGACACTGTTTTTCCCCTTTGGACACATTTATGTTATTATTTCTGTTAAATAAAAGCCTCTCCGTGGCCTGACGCCCCACCCACTGTGTCTGTCGTTTGCTCCTCCCGCCACAATATATAATTTGTATTATTAAAAATGTGTATGTGTGTGTGTGTGTATATATATGTGTATATATATATATATATATATATATATATATATATTTATTATTATTTTTTTTTTTTAACAATGTCAATGAATGTTTGGGGTCATAAATGAGTGGGTGGATTTTTACCATTATTGGCCGGTTGTTTTCACACACTGCAGCCACACAACTCTGTTTAAACACCTTATACATTTTTGCATAATAGGTCCCCTTTAAAAGAGAACTGATTTATATATCACCAGTGTGGAATAAGTTTCACTGTGTAAAAATTTGCAGAAACAAAGCTAATTTTAAGGTTCACATAACCTTAAAGTGGTGATGACGTTTTTTTTTTTTTTTATGATTTGCACAATAAATAAATAATATGTGGGAAAATTATTTTCAACAATCATTCTGACCGTCTCTCTAAAACGACCTGTTTTGAAGGGGGGCATGTCCTTTAAGGCTTGTCGTGAATTGACCACTGTTATGATTGGCTAACGTCATTGCATAGGAAACAGTATCAACGCCCCTCGCTACTGCATGTGAGTGTTTTGACAACATAAAAATAAAAAAAAAGACTCGAGCGCATGGACTGTGTCAGAAAGCAAACATGCATCTGTATACTGTATCCAGTGTAGAAAAGATAGTGGTAGCAATTGTAATTTCTATTTGCTTTTGACATGACAACACTCGCATTCAGCATGATCAAGTGTCAGCCATTAAGCGAGTAAACGCCAGTGGGCGGGGCCTCTGGTGAGAAGATGACTGCTCTGGAGGCAGTGTTTATGCAAATGTTTGTGCCCAGGTGATTTCACCTTGTACCTCATTTCCAAAACGAGCCATTTTTTGGAGCTTGACTAAATAAATGCTTTGTTTATAATGAGGAAGATGTTTTAAGCTATGAAACTTGCAGGATGTTTTAATGGTACAAAGACCTCTTATATGCCAAAAGATCAAGGCAAATTTTATTTCTCATGTCATGACCCTTTTAAAAGAATCATAAAATACAGTTTCATATGTTTCTTGAGGTTAGCTTATGAATTTTTTTTTTTTTTTTTTGCACCAATAAAGGTCCAATGTTTGTAAAAATGATAATTTTTCATTCTCATTTTTACTCTCTGTGAAAAACACTCAACTTCAAGGGGCGTCACCTCTTGCAGACACGGAAATAAACAGCCACTGCTGTGATTCTCTAACTTCATCACACCATATCCATGCTCTCCTTTGCAGCATGTTGTTTGTTTTGATACTCAAGATGGTAAGTACTGTGATAGGGCCATATATGTTTGAGCTTGAGTTGGAAGAAGTGGAAACAATGCAACCACAATGATTGCAACGGTCTGTTTCAGCATGGTAATTGGTTTTGCTTGCTTAATTTTCAGTACTTGTCATATTACAAAGAACACTACATGTACGCAGATGTGTACAGATTTTATCAACACTCAAACAATGTTTACAGTGATTCACAAAGTAGTCAGTTTTAAAATGTTAAATGATACCAAGTTTTCCCATATTGGCCATTTTGAATTTTGCTTTAAAATGTTGTATTTTACAGATGCATTAGCATATCATTACGAAACCCGGTATATGTCATAGGGACCATACTCTGGAGGTACCCAAACTTTTGTAAAAGTGCCACCTTCTGGTCAAAATTCATAATAAAATAAAAAAATGCAAATAGCTTTTGATTAATTCTATCTATTTTCATGAAACCAGTACTGATAGATTCCCTAGATAATCCCGAAAACATTGATGCCAATTATGCTAAATTTGGTCAAACTGACAGTCTGCCATTTTTAATTTATTTGAAAACCTACTTTTTCATGCTCCTCCTAGACCAAGGGTGTCAAACTCTAGTCCTGGAGAGCCGCAGCCCTGCAGAGTTCAGCGCCAACCCTAATTAAAACTCACCTCTCCAGGACCGACATTTGCCACCCCTGTCCTAGACTGATGGTAAAAATCGGATCAGATCATCTTCAGTCCTTTCTGGCAATCAATTAATTAATCAACCAATAAATATACAAAATAAAAAATATTAAAAGCTTTTCGATAGACCAAACAGTTCTTGAATAACGCATCAATGAAACTGCCAAGCTGATTCTGAGGCTGCAACTGTGCAAATTTTTATGTATCATTGTCACCTCACACTGACCACACCATAATAATTTGATAACAGCGCCTCTTATTGGTCAAAAGATATAAGAAATTAAATCATATTACTAGTGATTATATTTGTGATTTTTCAGCCATTTCGCTTAAAATACTCTAAAAATGTCTTGAACCACTCATTGTCGCAGTTGGTCTTATGCTCCCAGACGTGCTGACATGACTCATTGCTGCTCCTTTGTCCTTGGCCTCCTTAATTGCTGTTTGGAGGTATATTTTTTTCCCCGGGTTTGTGACATCACAAACCCAGAAATTTACATAAACCCCGCCCTGAGAAAATGCAACAAAGGGGGCGAGGCCATGCTGCGCTGATTTAGAGAGGAGGAAAAGTTGTTTCCATGCCGTCAAAACTAGGTGTGCACAAGAATCTATTCACATATGAATCGTGATTCTGCCTTTAATGATTCTAATGGATTCACAAGTTTCAAAAGCAATGTTCTAAAGCAGAGGTTCTTAATACTATTCCTCGCGTCGCCCTGCTCTACATCTCTCTCTCTCATTCAGATCATCAGTTTATCAGCTCAGCTCCAACAATGAACTGTTCCAATTAAACACTTTATGTGTATAGACAGACATTTTTCACATAGCTATGAGAAGCGTTAAACATGGACGCGCATGTGGTTGCCGTGCTGTATTAAAGGGGTCATCGGATGCCCATTTTCCACAAGGGGATATGATTCTTTAGGGTCTTAATGAATACTTTGGTTAAAATTTCTCAATGGTAGTGTAAAAAACACCTTTTTTACCATGTCAAAATCAGCTCTGTTTTTAGCAACCCATTCTAGTCCATGTTGCTTTAAATGCTAATGAGCTCTGCTGACCCCGCCCCTCTCTTTCATGGGGTGATGAGCAGTACTGTTTACTTTAACCGTGAAACTTGCTAACTAGCACGTTATTAGGAATGGCGATTTGCAAAGACTCATAAAATACCCTTATACTCTCTTCTTCTGTAGATGAAGCTGGATCACGAATGATTTGCGCGAACATAGACGCATTTAGGCAGATTGGGATCAACGCATTCCCTTCAAAACGAAAGTAACGTTAATCCTCTGCGTCTTCAGCGGCTCAGATGTCAGGAGTAAATGACGACTGCTATGTTCATTATTACATCCAACAACAAAACGCCTCAATCGCTTAATTGGAGACGTTCTTGTCTTCCCCCTGCACCGGAGTAAACACAATGGCAGACTGTTGACAGCTCACTCAGGGCGGTAAGACATTCTTGTCAATCAACTATCATGGGAGCGGTCTGATTTGAGAAAGGGGATTTTAAAATAGGGATTAAAAAAAAAAAAAAAAAACACTGGGTTGGTGTTTTATCATTATAGGATGGATGTGTACACACACTTCCAACACACATTTATGTTCAAACAACTTGTAAAGTTAATTTTGCAGCCAATGACCCCTTTAAAGCTTTATTCAGGATAAAACCGTATATTAAAAGCTAACATAAGCAGTAGCATTTACAAATAACAGCGTATCTAAAAGTATGAGACAACAACAAACAAAAAACAAACCATTAAGGGCCGTGCTTGCACAGGTTCTGCGCAATCCTCTTCATTAATATTCTCTGGGTCTCATTCGGGCTCAAACTGATAAGCAATATTGACGACACCATTGTTTATTGTACAACCGGAGCACATGGTGAGGCGGTTTAGCGAATTACAACACACTGAGCCAACTAACCAATCTGAGCCCATTGCGTATTTCTGAGGGAGGGGCTTCATAAAACCAGGAAATCATCAGATCGTTCAAAGGAGAAGGGACAGAGAGGTGTAGAATAAAGGTAAATTATGTGAAAAATAATGCTATTTTTATTTATTTTTTTTTAAAACAAAACATTAACACATTAGACTGCACCCCATAAACACAATCAAGCCTAGAGAAAAAAAAAAGAGTCAACCACCCCTTTAAAATTGTGGCATATCACAGCAAGACAGATATTTAATATTTTCATTCTGTACCAAGTACCAATATGAACCAATGAAATGGAGTGATACTGGAATGACTGTATGAGCTGCTCAGTATTTAAAAATGCAGCAATGGAGATGGTCAGGTAAGTTCAAATGGCCACAGGAGTTCACGTGTACATGGCAAAAGAAAATAAAAAGCCAGAAGCCAAAGTATAAAGTGGTGATGGATGCAAATAAAAGAAGTGTTCATGAAGCTGGACAATCAGATTTGTCCCACATTGATCTGTAATGTGAATGTAGCCTTCATTTCATACAGATACATATTTTCTGGTGCCATTTTAAACTGCAGAGCCATTTAAAACACTTTACACACAAAGAACACAAACAGGGTCTCACATCTGCATGAGTGTGGCAAATGAAAATTTTTGTTACAATGATCACAATTAATTTGCCTTCCTCCAGAGTGAATGTACAGGCGATTTTTTAAATAGCTCCTTTTCATTAACCTTGTCACACTCGCAATTTATTTTCAGAATGAGTTTGCAAATGGCGTTTCAGGTCTCTTTGATATGTGAAACTTATCTTGCACTGAAGACACTTGTAAGGCTTCTCTCCTGTGTGAAGCCGCATGTGAGTCTTAAGGTTTCCTTTAAGTGTGAAACACTTTCCACACTGAGGGCAGGTGAAAGGCTTCTCTCCAGTGTGAATTATAATGTGAGTGTTGAGACTTCTTTTATGACTGAAACTCTTTCCACATTGATGACATGTAAGACAGTTCTCTCCTGAGTGAATCCTCATGTGGCAATTAAGAGTTTCTTTACATCTCAACCCTTTTCCACACTGACCACATATGAATGGCTTCTCTCCAGTGTGACTTCTCATGTGGGCATTAAGACTTTCTTTTCGTGAGAAGCTCTTCCTACACAGTTTGCAGCTGTGAGGGTTCTCTCCTTTGTGAATTCTCATGTGGGCATTAAAGTTTCCTTTATGAGTAAAACCTTGTCCACAGTGAGTGCATGTGTAAGGCTTCTCTCCAGTGTGAACTCTTAAGTGGACTTTAAGGTTTTGTTTTTGAGTAAAACTTTTTCCACACTGTTGGCAGGTAAAAGGCTTCTCCCCATTGTGTATTCTCATGTGGACGTCAAGGTTTTGTTTATTAGTCAGCCTCTTTCCACACTGATGGCAAGTGAAATAACTGTTATATTCATTCTTCTGACCTCTTTTTCGTGAGGAAGCCTTAGTCTTTGTGGATTTTTCTCCAAACATGACATCAAGTTGCTGGTCTTTCTCTTCCATTTCAGTCAGTTCTTCACTCTCCTCTTTCAGTGCCATCAGGTCTTTAAAAAAAAAAAAAAAAAGACATTCAAGTTAACCCCAGTTTAATGGGCCAAAGCAACAGACATCAAAAACAACATAAGGATCTCAACCAACATGTATGCTAGATTCTATACATACATACATACATACATACTATATACATACTAAGCTACTGAAAGAGGTGTTACCTGTATTCTGAGAACTTCTCAATATTTTTAACTTGTTGCTTTTTAAGGACACGCTCAAGTTGGCGGTTATCAAGCTCTTTATCATTTCACCCAGAATAACTGGTTTATTATAGGCCAATCCCAAATCTGCCATTAATATCTAAAATATTATAAAAAATATTGTCCTCCCAACTATGTTCAATTTTGCAGAGAATCAATATTTAATTTCTCTTTTCTTGCTATTAGATCTGTTCGACAACACCGACCACAACATTCTTTTGAACAGATGGAGAATTATGGTGGCTTTATTAAATAAGCATTATCACAGTCTTGGTCCAATCTATACAACTGCTACAACTTTGTGTAAATGCAGCGGCATCTCCTCAAACACAAGTATTGAGTGCCACAGGGCTCCGTATTAGGTTCTCTGCTTTTCTCCTTGTGTATGCTTCCCCGGGGGTATGCGAATAGATTTAGAAGTAGGATCAGTGTCGATAATTAACAGGATTGTCAAACAAAAAGTTCCTGTTTTTAATATATTATGAGAAATAATTGTTTTTCTTGAATATCAAACTTTGCTGATACAGATTTTATTTGATCATGTCTGCAATGACTGACAATGGTTAGGACAAAATATGTATTTGTGACTAATCTCATTTATACATTTACATTAATTCATTTGGCGGACACTTTTTTCCAAAGCGACTTACAGTTGAGGAATACAGCAAGTGATTTATCATAAGATGGCAATAAATAAAATCTCATTATTTTGCAAAATATAAAACTTTCACCCACAAATTAATTGTTTTGAGTCTATTAATATAATAACGACCACATGATTTTATTTAATAGTATTTGTTTTTGGTACCCATCCTTAGTTTAGTGAAGGGGTACTTGATGGGGTTTTGGGGGGTACTTAAAACAAAGGTGACTGTGGACAAAATGTGTAATAGGACAACGTGTAGTAGCAAACATACCAAAATACGCTCAGTGGGATTTCTTTTTTATAGAAAGTTTAAACATACTGGAAAATATTTAAACGGGATGACAGCGGGATAGAATGGTAAAATATGGGAGTATCCCAGGAAAAACAGGAGGGTTGACAGGTATGGTCAGCGTGCTTTAGTTTTGTTTAAGTTACTTCTGTATTGTTTTTCCTAATTTAATGTGACATCTTGTAATAAGGAACACCCAATTTGGAAGCAGGATCTTCTCAGGTGCACTTAAAGGCAGCATTAGTATTGGTCTGGCCATGTGATCTCAACCTGTGTGTCCACATGAGGCGACACGCTCCATGTCAAATTTTAATTAGGACACTCATATGACATTCTTATTCATGTAGAGGTCAACATTTTAACAAGGATCAATTTCAGCAGACTAAATTCAGCTTTGAGAATGGAAACCAACCTGTTTGTTCCTCAGTATCTTCTTGTTTCACTCTGAATGCTTCTTCAATCTTCATGTCTTCACTCTCCTCTTTAATAAACGCCATTTTTATACTAGTATGTCATGTATTTCTCGTAGTTGCTTCACTTGGACTTTTTCTGTGCGTTTGAGAACAATTAACAGAAAGAAAAATAAATCCAAACTAAATCTCTGGATGCGTCTCAAAAAGCTCCCTAGTCAGAGGGACAGCTAATGACCCTAAATAACTTTATTAGCTGTAAAACACTCAAAGCTACCACTATAAATGAATAAAAGAACACACTTTATATAAAGTCCATATGTATGTATTTATGTCATTACACGTTTGTGTTCTCGTTGCATTTACACAGTTTTGAGCAGCAGGTGTCATCAGCGTGCCGTGATTCCAGCGCTTCCAAACAGAGACTCATTCTGCTAAGGATTTGGTTCAAAAAGCTCCGTTTCTCCCAACACAACTTGCCAGAGACTGAATTCGTGTTTACAACTGCTTCACGATATAGGGAACGAAATGAGACGCAGCTAGCGTTTGTTCCTCGTGTGGATGGGTTTTACTCACAAATAATCGTTCTGTAATGTTAAATAAAGCATTGCAATGTTGCATTCAATAATAAATAGCTCATTTTACATCGCTAGTAAAACCTATAAATAGACTGAACGCTTTGTGTTGATTTATACCCTTTAAATGCTTAAAAACACAAACCTTTCTTCAGCCTAAACACAGGCGCAGGAGCGCGGCGCAGCCTTATGACATCACATTGCCAGCACAAAATAAAAGTCCTGTAAGAAACTTACAATTCTGTTAGGTATTCAGAGTTTTATACTCAGTGATAAACACTGCCCTTTAGCAGGTCTGCAGTCACAGAGATGCGATTTGTTAGCAATAATAATAGCTTCTTAACAACAGCAACATTTTCTTTCAGATGTTCCTGCTGATTATTATGTGCTGTTCTGTTGGCTGTTGACAGAGTAAGTTATCAACATCAACATTTATTGATCAAGTATGCATAACATTCAAGGAATTTTCTGCCGGTATGAGGCATCCCACACATAAAAAAAACAAAAAAAAAACACCATAACGTATGAATATATTTAAAACACTGTACTATCGCAAGCTGCAAGCACTGCATTGCATTTAGAATCAGAATCAGCTTTATTGCCAGGTATGTTTGCACATACGAGGAATTTGTTTTAGTGACAGTAGCTCCACAGTGGGACAGAATGACGGCGACAGGACAGGACACAGGTAATAATAAAGAATAATGTACAAATATACAAAATGGACAGTATGCAAAATAGCACAAACACAATATACAAAAAAATAGACAATTCAGTATGTACAGGTATGTTAGGAGCAAATTTGAAATGTAATAAGTATGTGTGTTAAATAAATAATAAAAATAAAAAGTAGATAGTGTTGTGTGTTTCCTGTTTATTGTTAAGAGTTCAAATGTTCATGAGATTTACTGTTTACTGTTGTAATTTGACTTTGTTGTTGTTGTTGTTGTTGGCTTTGTGTCCATGCATCAAAACTCACAAAGTGCATGCAGTAAATGATTATCTGGCGTTTACAGGCTCTTAAAGAGAGAGAGTGGCAGACAAATGTTTCTGTAAAATGGGCAATTGTAATAATTCTGTCTAATTATTAAATAATTATTTATGTTGATTAGCTCTAGAAAAATCAGCTGTATTTTTGACGCTCAATTGTTTTGTGTGGATATATTCATACATTCAAATATTTTACTATGGTGAGTAAGCAGGGGGTAACCGCTGCTTCACAACCAATTTAAAAGCTCAGACTGCCACTATGGTGTGAAACGTGAAAATAATATACATTACAAATATAGGAGATTGTTGAAAAGTGGCGTTAGGGCCTCATCCCTTCACAGGATGATGTCTACTGCTGCGGGTCAGGGCTCCAGGTAACAGCAGCCCTTCATTTGGTAACACCAGAGCTGTAGGGTGTAGCACAAAAAAAAAAAAAAAAAAAAGAAACACTGAAACTACATACAAAAGGGCATTGACTACAAATAGAGATAATCTCCTTGTTTGTACATAAATATAAGAGGATTGTAAAAACACTGCTTTGAGTAACAACATAATTGTGATAATAATAATAATAATAATAATGTAAATACCTTATAGTCAGAGCAGCATGGTTCCTTTGATAACCTGATGTCCCACGGTAGCTCTTGTCCATGAAAGAGACTGTGATCATTGTTCTCAGTGCCTAAATTTCCTCTTAAGCTAGATCTTGGTCACATTCACTCCTAATAATAAAAGGAGAGCATGGCTAGAATTGTGGCTAAATTGTGGAGAATTGTGGAGTAAAGCTAATCTCAAGAGACTGGCTTGGTCCATAGAAGTTACCTTCCAGGACAGGAGAGAAATTCTTCAACAGAAAATCAAGATCCTCTGCACCATGTTCCAGGAGATTCTCTTTCTCTTTCAGATTAAAGATGATGAAGCATCTCACTGCCTTGCCTATCAACACAAACAATATGAAAATTAATATTGATACTTAAGCATTACTACAGCTCCATAAAACATACAGAATAGCCATCAAAGAAAGCTGACATAAAAGGCTATCAGATCTGTTTTGAAGGTGTTTAACAGCAGAGTGTTCAGTTTCCTTTATTGCCTGAAGCAATCATGGAGCTAAGATTTAGATGCTGTTATTTTCTTTAGCTTTGTTTAATTTTTTTTCTTTAGCTCTCAAACTGCACAAGATGCAAGAATGACTACCTTAAATAATAGCAACATTAAATTACATAGATTTATATGAAATTACACACTAACACCGAATATTGTATTATTCATCTATTAGCATACATGTTAAAATGTTGAAAAGTGTTCAGTGTTTAAAATGTACATAACATGGAATTGTGATATTCACCTGAATCTTATAGAAGTGTACTTCATCCTCTTCTGTTTGTGTCATTCTCTGTTGCTGCCTGTCTGCTACAAATTGCTGAATCTTCCACCTGGTTTGGGTCTTATTGCCCTTGCCACCCCACTGACAGCCTGTTGGGTCAGGTTATTTATAGGGTTGGGTCATTTGTATCACACCCGGCACTGCCTGTGGTAGAAAGTCCATTTTTCATTTGAAACAGTATATCTTGAACCTTGAACTTCACAAATGTCATCTCATATTTAGTATGATAAGGTGTGTTGAACTTGAGCTTGGCTGACGGTGATGAGAGCAGCTTTGCGTTGTATACAGGCATCTCTGCAAAGTTTATGCTTTGCACTCACATGGTGGAACTTTATAGTTTTGTGTTTAAAGTCTGAACACCCTGTTGCAAATTCCTGTTTCCTACAGTATCTCTACACTACAATACTCACTATATATTTGGTCTTTTTTGTACCTTAGCCAGGGAAATTCTTGCATTTGTTCTGTATGGATTGTTTTTTACTGTGAGTTTCTAGTTCTGAGTATGCCATCGCTCCTTCAGCTTACCACTCTCGTGTGAATTTTTGCAAACGTCTGAGTCAATAGACTGCTTCATCATTAGCACTTAATGCACCTCACGGCTTCCTTCAGTCTGCTGGGGTACCTGAGAAGATGAGGGAACAGCAGGCAATGTATCTATATCAAATAATTTATCACTAGTTAAAAAAGTATTATTTGTTGTATCTTGTGTGTGCGCGCTTGTTAAGCTATACTTGTGGGCCAAATGTCCTCATTTATAATCTGAATAATCCGACTAGACAACCGACTATAAGGATATTTGTGTGTCCTCACAAGTTAAAAAGTCTCATGAATCAACCAAATCACATATACAGGTGCATCTCAATGAATTAGAATGTTGTGGAAAAGTTCATTTATTTCACTAACTCAACTCAAACCGTGAAACTTGTGTATTAAATAAATTCAATGCACACAGACTGAAATAGTTTAAGTCTTTGGTTCTTTTAACTGTGATGATTTTGGCTCACATTTAATAAAACCCACCGATTGATTATCTCAACAAATTAGAATATGGTGACATGCCAATCAGCTAATCAACTCAAAACACCTGCAAAGGTTTCCTGATCCTTCAAAATGGTTACACAAAAGCCTATACAATCATGGGGAAGACTGCTGATCTGACAGTTGTCCAGAAGACAATCACTGACACCCTCCACAAAGAGGGTAAGTCACAGAAGGTCATTACTGAATGGTTGGGTGTTCACAGAGTGCTGTATCAAAGCATATTAAGTGAAAAGTTGACTGGAAGGAAGAAATGGGGTAGGAAAATGTGCACGAGCAACAGGGATGACCACAAGCTTGAGAATACTGTCAAACAAAGCTGATTCAAACCCACTTCAGACCTGACATATCCCCAGTGAAGACCTTGACTTAAATACAATAAAACTTAAAATTAAACAAAATAACTATAATATAATAAAATACCTAACTACATAATACTATTATTGTTAGAAATTGCAACAATATAAAAATAGAAATATAATACATTTATACATTTAAAATTTAATTAAAACAATAAGTAAAAAAATAAATAATAATATCCTGGCCAGAGGAGAACTGGCCCCCCGACTGAGCCTGGTTTCTCCCAAGGTTTTTTTCTCCATTCTGTCACAGAGGGAGTTTTGGTTCCTTGCCGCTGTCGCCTCTGGCTTGCTCAGTTGGGGACACTTAATTTCTAACGATTATCGTCAATTTGATTTCATAGATACTATTTAAACTAAACTGAGCTAGACAATGACATCTCTGAATTCAATAATGAAATGCCTTTAACTGAAAATTGAGTGTTTAATCTTATTATTATATATTACTGACACTCTATTCTCCAATTTGATACTGTTAAGCTCTTTGACACAATCTGTATTGTTAAAAGCGCTATATAAATAAAGGTGACTTGACTTGACTTGGGAGAGCCTCACAAGGAGTGGACTGAAGCTGGAGTCAGTAATCAAGAGTCACCACGCTCAGACGTCTTCAGGAAAAGGGCTACCAAGCCACTTCTGAAACAGAAACAATGTCAGAAGCATCTTACCTGGGCTAAGGAGAAAAAAACTGGACTGTTGCTTAGTGGTCCAAAGTCCTCTTTTCAGATAAAAGTAAATTTTGCATTTCATTTGGAAATCAAGGTCCCAGAGTCTGGAGGAAGACTGGAGAGGCACAGAATCCAAGTTGCTTGAAGCCCAGTGTGAAGTTTCCACAGTCAGTGATGAATTGGGCTGCCATTTCATCTGCTGGTGTTGGTCCATTGTGTTTTCTGAAGTCCACAGTCAACGCAGCCATCTACCAGGACATTTTAGAGCACTTCATGCTTCTTTCTGCTGACAAGCTTTATGGAGATGCTGATTTCATTTTCCAGCAGGACTTGGCACCTGCCCACACTGCCAAAAACACCAAAATTTGGTTAAATGACCATGGTGTTGGTGCGCTTGACTGGCCAGCAAACTCACCAGACCTGAACCTCATAGAGAATCTACAGGGTATTGTCAAGAGGAAGATGAGAGACACCAGACCCAACAATGCAGATGAGCTGAAGGCCACTGTCAAAGAAACCTGGGTTTCCATACCACCTCAGCAGTGCCACAGACTGATCACCTCCATGCCACGCTGAATTGAGGCAGTAATTAAAGCAAAAGGAGCCCCTATCAAGTATTGAGTACATATACAGTAAATGAACATACTTTCCAGAAGGCCAACAATTCACTAAAAATGTTTTTTTTTTTTTTTTATTGGTCTTATGAAGTATTCTAATTTGTTGAGATAGTGAATTGGTGGGTTTTTGTTAAATTTGATCCAAAATCATCACAATTAAAAGAACCAAAGACTTAAACTACTTCAGTCTGTGTGCATTGAATTTATTTAATACACGAGTTTCACAATTTGAGTTGAATTACTGAAATAAATTAACTTTTCCACGATATTCTAATTCATTGAGATGCACCTGTATATATTTAACCCACTTCAGACCTGAACTGCAAATTTGTGAAAAAGTTTCTGAAAAAATAAAAGTAAATTTTCCCAGTTCTTAAAGGCTATAAATGAGACCAAATAATACTAATAAAAATGTCACTTTTTAATTGTAAATCAGGTGGAAACAGTTGTACTTCACAAACAATACACCAACATGAAAAAATAAAATAAAATAAATAAATAACAATAATACAAATTGTTGGTTTCTTCTCAAGGTCACACACATGAACATTATAACATTTCTTCATTTTTCTTTTGAGGTTTTTGTTTTATAGATTGCATTTATAACAAACATAACATCTTGGGAATTAATCAGTATGGTCATGTTAGGCATTTACTGTGCATATCTTTCTCTTTTAAGGTCACAAACATGAACAGTATAACATTTCAACTTTAATTTTAAGATTTTTACTGTATAGATTGCACATTTGTTTATTTATAACAAACTAAACATTTTGGGAATCAAAGTGGTCATGTTGCAGACATTTTCATTGTGTGCATCTTCGAAAAAGTTTCTCTTTGACACAAAGCAGTCGTGCACCTTGCACTTAGAAGACCCTTGTTTTCATGTTGCTTCTTTTTTCTCAGTATAATTTGGCATGTGGTCCACATATCTGTTTGGGCTCCATTACCCCTCTCTTTTGCCCAGCTACATCATGTGGAGTTGGACTGGTACTGCCTGTGTTACATTTGCTTGGCCGCATTCGTTATTTTATTTATTTAATTTTTTTAACCATATGGCCTCCCAGTGCACACAAGCACTTTAATTTTGAATTCAAGTTGATCCATGATTTTTTAGTGGCTGAGTTCCCTTGTTTTCATTGTGACACTCAAGCCAGCTGTTCACTGCAGTAACATCAAAGGCATGAGAAATCATGTGCAGTGGCCATTTGTGGGACATGATGTCAGTCCTGTAAAGGCTGATCGGTTGTTCAAGCTTATCCACCCATCCCATGGCCTTGTTGTGTTTCAGGGGTGGCCAACGTCGTGAGGTAGTCATGAAGTAGTTATTGGAAACAATCATGTAGTTAAGAACCTGGATTCTCTGGCACAGGTGGGTGACAACAGAAGCTTAATGGCCAAAACGTACTCGGTTACTTTCGTAACCTCGGTTCCTTTAGATATGGGAACGAGTACTGCGTCTGTAAGGCGCTTGTATGGGAAAAACTCTTTTTTTCCTCTTCAACTGAAGCGTTTTCAATCATGCAATGAAACTGCACGTCCATTGGTTCGTGCAGTGCTATAAAATCGAACCAATGGCTCAGCGGCAGTGCTGAGCGAGCCTATGGCTATGCAGCCCGCCATAGCCCACCGAAATGGACAGGGTCTCTGGCTATATAAGCGGCCGCTTCGCCGCCGCATCTCAGATTTCTTCGAATGAAGCGACCGAGGCATGCAGCTCATAGTACTCGTTCCCATATCTAAGGGAACCGAGGTTACAAAAGTAACAGAGTACGTTCCCTGTCGATATTTTCACTCGTACTGCGTCGTAAGACGCTTGTATGGGAACCAGTACAATCACGCCATGCTATGATGGGGAACGACTCAAAACCAAGACTCATGGGAGAAGACCCAGGGGAGTCAATCGAATACATCAAGCACAGGCTGAGTCCTCAGGGTCATCCGTGGCCTGGGTGTCGTACCGTAAGTATACCTAGTGTCCATATAATATGGACCGCCCGAGTGAAGGAGGGACTTGAACAATGTTGGTCAAGTGAACCCATAAGACTGCTTAACTAGCTGGAGGTGGCAAACTAAGCAGAAAGGACTCTGGCCTGCAAGGCAGGGACGTCCAGGTTGTAAAACCTTAGAAATGTGGATGACGAGGACCATCCGGCCACCTCACAAATTTCCGAAATGGACACCCCGCTGGACCATGCCCAGGACGAGGCAATGCCTCTGGAATGGGCTCTGACTCCAATGGGGCACTGCAAGCCCAAGGAGGAGTATGCCAGGGTGATAGCCTCCACTAACTACCTGGAAATTCTTTGCTTCGTAACAGGGCGACCCTTAGCGCGGTTACCGAAGCTGACAAAAAGCTGCTCTGATCTCCTGTATGAGGCAGAACGCTCGATGTATACCCTCAGGGCCCTGACGGGGCAGAGCAGGGACAATTCCTGGTCATCCATCAAAGGGGAAAGCGCTATGACCTGGGCTCTGAATGGAGTGGAGAGCACCTTAGGTACATAACCCAGCCTTGGTTTCAGGACGACCTCTGAGTCGATAGGCCCGAATTCGAGGCAAGCAGGGTTGATGGAAAGGGCCTGTAGGTCTCCTACTCTCTTAACCGACGCCAGCACTAACAGCAGGGAGGTTTTAAACAAGAGTGATCTGAGGCTCGTGGATTGCAATGGTTCAAACGGGGGGCCTTTCAAGGCCCTTAGTACAGTTGGTAAGTCCCAAGGTGAAACTGTACGAAGACGTGGGGGTTACTTCTCCTGGCGCCTCGTATAAACTGGACCACCGCACTATTCCTGCCCACCGATCGACCAGCAATAGGGGCATGGAAAGCCGCTATGGCTGCCGTGTAAACTTTGATGGTGGATGAGGAACGCTGATTATCCAGCCTCTCCTGCAGAAACGAAAGAACCACTGATACATCAGAGGTAACAGGATCTAAGTTGCGGTCTTGGCACCAAGCCGAGAAAATAGACCATTTCAGAGCATAGAGGCGACCTGGTAGACGGGGCTCTAGCTTCTGCCATAGTGTTCAAGACACGCTCTGGGAGGTCGAAAGGCTCCCGTTGAGCGGCCAAACATGCAGGGCCCATAACTCGGGCCGTGGATGCCACAGCGTGCCATTCGCTTGAGTGAGGAGGTCCTGTCTCAAGGGAATGGGCCACGGGCTGCTTCGAGCAGCTGGAATAACTCCGACACCCATGGCTGGTTCCTCCAGAGGGGGGCTATTACAAGAAGCCTGTGCCATTGTTCCCTGACTCGTCTAAATACCCGCAGTAGCAGAGCAATTGGAGGGAACGCATAGAGCGAGACGTTGTTCCTCAACAACATGTTCGCTCCTTGGTTCATTTTGCCCAGCACATGCGTCGCCTTCAGTGAGTGCAGATTGATCTGAGCCCCAAGAAGAAGGTTGTTCGCCAGGGTGCAGAGGTGCTTCGAGACGAGGCCACCCTGGTGATTTATGTATAACACCACGGACCTACTGTCTGAGCGTATTAGCACATGGTGTGCCCTTATGTCCAGCAGGAAGAATTGACAGGCACGATACACTGCTAGCATCTCTAGGCAGTTGATGTGCAGACCCGACTCTTCTTTGTACCAAAGACCGAAGGTCAGTTTGCCTTCGCACAGCGCTCCCCAACCCTTGTTGGAAGCGTCTGTCATAACAACCTTCCTTCTGTGTGCCGTGTCTAAGATCACACCCCGCTTCAGCCAGAGGGGGTCCCTCCAATGGGCCAGGGCTGATACACAGGCCTGAGTCACTGTTATGCGATGGCGACCATGACGCCAAGCCACGGATGGAACCCTCTGCTTCAGCCAGAACTGGATGGGTCGCATGTGAAGCAGGCCCAACTGAAGTACTGGCGAAGCTGCTACCATAAGGCCCAGCATTTTTTGGAAAGCCTTGAGCGGGTGGGCGGTCCCTTCCTTGAAGGAGGCCGCGTGACGCTGAATCGTCATGGCTCGTTCCACTGAGTCGATAACTGTCCCCAGGAACAACACTTGCTGGATGGGTGACAGTATGCTCTTGGCAAAGTTGACCCTGAGCCCCAAGCAATCTAAGTGGCTGAGGAGGAGGGTCTTGTGTGATGTTGAAACTGCCTCTGACTGGGCCAGAATGAGCCAGCCGTCGAGGTAGTTGAGGATGCGGATTCCCATCTGTCACCGAGGGGAGAGAGCCACATCCATGCATCGCGTAAAAGTGCGGGGAGCCAGGGACAGCCCAAACGGGAGGACCTTGTTTTGATATACCACCCCCTCGAATGCAAATCTCAATAATCGTCTGTGATGGGGGGCTACCTGGATGTGAAAGTATGCGTTTTTCAGATCCAGAGACATGAACCAGTCCCCTGGGCATATTTGCAAGAGGATCTGCTTCAATGTGATCATCCTGAACGACCTTTTTCCAGGATGTGATTCAGGAGTCTGAGATCTAGAATTGGTGGCAGGCACCGTCTTTTCTGGGGAAAGTAGCGGAGGTAGTAGCGGCTGTAGAAGCCTGACTCGCTCTGGGCTGGAGGAACGACTTCTATGGCTCCCTTTACCAGCAGATTCATCACTTCTGCGCACAGGACCTGAGCGTCTTCGCTGCGCACTGTGGTGGTGACCACACTGCGGAAGCGTGGTGGTCTTCGAGCGAATTGGAGTGAATAACCTCGTCTTATCGTAGCCATTACCCAATCTGACACACCGGGGATGGCCTGCCAGGCCTCGGCCCGTGTGGCGAGAGGTTGAATAGGCTCTTAAGACTGGCTGCATAAGGGCAGGACACTTATGGTAGGCAGAAGAGGATATTTGCTCTCTTTTCGAAAATGTATGTGTTTTATTTTGCTATCACCACGGTTGGACGTGCATTTTGTCTGCTATCACCACGGTTGGACGCCCGGGCACTAGAGTGGGCCCATGGGGAACCAATAACACACTTCCCTCTGTACCCAGCGCTGAGCGGGGTGACAAGAGGCACATTAGAGGCTGCTTATGGGGTGGTCCAGCGGTAGCGAGACTCGGGCCCCTACTCTTTCTGCCTGGCTGATCAGGAGGACTTCAGAGGCGGGAACGCCCTCTATCCTTTCGATCCTTAGGTCGGGGCTTGGGAGTGGCCGGCGTTGGCTTGGTGGGCTGCTGAGTCGGCGCAGGCTTGGGGCGACTAGAAGCAGCAGAAGAGCTGGCACGTTTCGGGAGGAAGTGTCGCATCGCTTGAGACGACATCTGAGCCTCCATAAAATGCTCTGCAAAGCCCTCCACAGCTGGCCGAACAGGCTGTTTGATGAGACCGGAGCATCGAAGAAGGGAACTTTATCTGCCTCTTTCATCTCCGTCAACGTGAGCCAAAGGTGGCGTTCCAACACTACCAGGCTGGACATCGACCGCCCGATGGCCTGGGCAGTGGCTTTGGTGGCTCGCAGCACCAGGTCCGTTGCGCTTCTCATCCTTGAGTGAACCTGGATAGAGACCGGCCTCCTCACTGGTGAGCATCTTGGCCTAGAAGACCTGGAGCACAGCCATAGAGTGCAGCGCCGAAGCCGCTTGTCCAGCCGCCAAGTAGGCGCGTCCAGCGAGTGGAGACGTGGCTCTGCATTGCTTGGACGGATGGCTCGCCCTCGCTTTCCATCCGATAGCCGTGGGCGGGCAGAGATGCGCGGCCACAGACTCATCCAGAGGGGGCAGGTGCTTGTATCCCTTCTCTTCAGCGCCATCAAAGGAGGTGAGGGCGGAGGAAGCAGAAGGACGGATGCGAGACGAGTAGGGGGTGCGCCACGATATAGTGAGCTCGTCGTGGACTTCGGGGAAGAAGGGGGACGAGCAAAGGCGAGGGGCTTGCTGGTGCCCCGGGAGAAACCACTCGTCCAGCCTGTTGCGAGACGGCTCCTCAGGCGGAGACCACTCGAGCCCGAGCTCACTGACAGCCTTAGTCATCACATGGACGAGCTCCTCATCCGTTCTGTGTCTGGCGCTGCGTGAAGAGGACGGTGGCAAGAGGGCGGGGTCAGACGCCGAGCCCGATAAAGGCTGTCATCCATCTCATCGTCAATCCCACCGAACGAGATCATGTCGCTGGCAGCCACGGAGGGACATTGATCAGCTTGAGTGAAGAAGACCGGCGAATCCTCTCTCTGCAGTGACGGCGAGGCACGCGGGCACTGAGCCGACGTGAGACCGCTCGTCTCCGGCCGCTCGAATCCTCTGTCCCACTGTCTTTTCCTCGCAGGTCCCTGGAAGGAAAAAGACGGGAGGTTGCAAGGGGCGGAGTCGCTTTCTGAAAAGAAAGCTATCCGTGAGCGCAGAGAGGCGAGACTGAAACTCTCGCAATGAGAGTAGTCAGCCTCGCTGAGCGCAGCGTCAGCGTGGGATTTTCCCAAGCATGACACGCACTCAGCGTGACCGTCATCAGCATGCAGTGGAGTCCTGCACGTCTTTCAATGACGGTGCAGCATTTGAAAAAAAACGCCATCAAAATTTGCTCTTTTGTGAGGCTCTTTTAGATAGTCGCCGGATGGCGGCAGGGGATAGACCGGGATCTGCGAGCTGAGCGCTGAAAAAGGTCCAATCGGGCTGCTGAGGCGTTTCAATGGCGAATCTCGGCGTCAGCGAAGAGTCAGCGAGGAAGAAGCTTTGTCGCTGAAGAGAAGAAATCTGAGATGCGGCAACGAAGCGGCCGCTTATATAGCCAGAGACCCTGCCCATTTCGGCGGGCTATGGCGGGCTATGGCGGGCTGCATAGCCATAGGCTCGCTCAGCGCCACCGCCGAGCCATTGGTTCGATTTTATAGCACTGCACGAACCAATGGACGTGCAGTTTCACTGCGTGATTGAAAAGGCTTCAGTTGAAGAGGAATAAATAGTTTTTCCCATACAAGCGTCTTACGACGCAGTACGAGTGAACATATCGACAGGGAAACCTATTTTCTTTACTAAGAGAGCTCTGGTGTGGCACCATGATAGATGAGGAAATCATAAGCAAGCACAGAGGAAATCTTGACTCCCATCACATCTTGACTTCCCATGGCGTAGCTTTCCCTTTGACATACTGGAGCACAGAAAGTTTTCCCCTGACAGTCACAATCTGCTCATCAACTCAGAGGTCTTCCTCGTCGTAGCTGCAGGCAGCCTTTCCTTATGGTCAGGTGAGAGAAAATATCATTAACCTGATAAGAAACCAATGGAATCATTGAGATGTTCTCACTAATATAGCGAAATAAATAGACTAATGTGTGTTAACAGACTGGATCAACTGATGTTGGTAACATGTTGACAGCTGGGGCACATGCAGGGTAATGCTGACTTGGAAGGGTTCTTAGAGCAGCCTATGCCCCATACCATGTAGAACGGTGTCAAGTGTGTTATTAAGTAGTCCTAAATTTTATATTTTTACAAGAGTTTATAAGATTATGTATGCCAGGGAGGCCCCCCTAGCAATACACATTTTGTATTTCTCCCTCATTTAACACACCTGATACAACTGAGCTCATTAACAGAGACATGAATCAAGTGTGTTAGATGAGGGAGACAATGCTGTGGTGCTCCAGGACAGGTTTGAAAACTTCTGGTGTATGCCATGCACATGTATGCCTAACGCCTACGCTGACCAAAGTTAATGAGCCATTCTTTTACACACTTTTATTTAGTTTTTATCTTTCAGTGGGTTCTGTCAGACCATTTTTGTTAATTTGAGTCAATACTTAGTCTCTTGAGGTGACTTGTGTCAGGAAGAGAAAGTAAGGTGTAACAGAAACCACTGTCAGTGTAACTCACGGCATTATCCACCTCTTTTGTTGCACAGCTTGGAAGTAAACCTAATGCCATGATTTACGAGAGGTCTGCTTTAGGGCTGCAACAACTAATCGATAAAATCTTCAGCCGGTCGCGTCAAATTAACGTTACAGAATAACGAATAACGCATTTCTGTGGCCAAAATGCATCTAAAATAGTGGAGGAAACAGAATGAGATGTTGCGGGAGAAGTACATGATCCAAGCTGCACAAAACATGAGAATTCTTTATTTGAAGCTTTAATGCATTAGCGTAATGAATTGCCTTGTCAAGCGCTTTGACAGATGTGTGTGCGTGCTCAGCGCAAACACTTTCAGTTTACGGTCCTATCCATATCTGTAAATGTCACAAATTCACGCCAGCATTTCCATTTTTGCATAAAGTTCCGTCCTGATCAGTCTGTGTTAAGTTTAAATCTTTGCTGAATGAGCGTGAGCGCGGCGGGCGCGTGTAGAGAGATTAATATTCAGCGCAAAAACATTCATTGTGCTGAAATATATGTTGTTGAACGTTAAATTATGGTTTACAAGTCAACACGTAGTGCACGTATTTTATGAGAGTAGGAACTGTAAAGGGATAACCTCGTATAGTTGTCTGAATATAAATATCAGATGCTTCATAGCCGCCTTTTACAGGATAAAGAAATTACAGTAAACGTGACTCTGATCAAAGAGTTGGTTAACACTGAGTTTGTGTTTTTATTCGTCTTTATTTTTATTATTATCTTAATTTTTGATGAAGAGATTTAAACTATAGGCCTATATACAGTGCTTAACAAATCTATTAAAACAAATGTATTTAAGGTTTATAACAAATAATGTAAGCTTTGTGCCACTGCTGCTCTAAACTAACAGTATTGGTGTTTATTAAAATCATTTTTTAGCTATCTGTATTGGTTAGTCCTCCAATATGCCTTAGGCCTTTAGTAACAGTAGGCTATTTCTAATGCTATAATATAATTATTTCTGATATCTATGAAAGAATGAAAGATCTATGAAAGATTTTTTTCAGATACCCAATTACTGTCAAAAAGTAGCTAAACAATGCCAGCAAGAATGCATGCTGTTATGAAAGGCAGGAGGCTATTTATTTATTTATTTATTTATTTTTTTATGTGAATACATATTCAGTTCTTTCAGTTTTTTATTTGCCCAATAAATGACAATACATTTTTTTAGATTTAAACAATTCTTTGACAGATTCCTAAAATAATTATGTTTTCTCTTTATTATGACAGGTGGTCTAATAAATTGTTAAGCACTGTATGTTTTCATAGCATTCAGTTGGCACGTTTGTTTGAAGGACATTGGGCAGAATGTGGAAGTGTTTTTGTCAATAAAATAAAAAAGAAGAAAGTTTAGCTTTTTAAAAATCCGATTAATCGATTAATCTAAAAATAATCGGCCAACTAATTGATTATCAAAATAATCGTTAGTTGCAGCCCTAATCTGCTTCCAGTAAAAGGAGCCTAAATGAGTATAAGAGCTAATTAATTAGACTGACGTGTGAATGCATATTAATTCAGCTGCAAAAGTTTGATATTGTTTATGGTTGTAGTTTGAAATGTGGGTCTTCATAAATGTTGAAACAATTGAAAACCCACAAAATATTTGCAATGTATTTGTGAAGTTAAGGTGACCATATTTTAGTTTTCAAAAAAGAGGACAGTGGGGGCAGGATGCAGACTTGTGGGGTTTGAGTTTGAGGGGGTTAAACAGGGTGTCTACAGATATGAACAAGTTAAATTTAAGACTTTTTAAGACCTTTTTAATGCCACCTTATATGAAATTTAAGACCAAACCTCTGATGGAAATCACATTATTTTACATACGTATAATGTAATATTTATTTTTTTTAATGTAATATATTGCTGTCAAAAATTTTATTTATTAATATGAATAAAGCAAACTTTTCACATCAGCAGACAATATCCCATACAAAATATCCCCACAAAAGCACCGCAAGCCCAAGATTTCTAGTAATGTAAACAATTTATTCTGAAGTAATATTTTATCTGTTCTATTAGCTTTTACATTTATCTGCATATTTTTTATATTAACCTCAGGATGTTATTTAGGCCATTTTTAAACCTTATTAAATGTATGCAACATATTTCATGTCAAATTCTTACAGTTGATCAATAGATTAAATTTACACTAGGCTGTTATCAAACAAATTAATTTACATTGCACAATTACAACTGCAATAATGTTATGAGATTAATGTTTTAAATGCAATTTTGAATATACAAATAAGAGATGTTGGGGGGGGGGGGGGGGGGGGGGTACATAATAATAATAATAATAATAATAATAATAATAAGTTTAATTTATATAGCGCCTTTCCCAGGCTCAAGGATGCTTTACCAAAGCAGGAACACAATGGACAGTCATTTCACATAGTCACAAACAGTCAGCACAAATAATCAGTTAAGCTGGACAGTAGACATTTCCCCAGTCCAAAAACAAAATGAAACAAGATGAATGCAGTTTCATATCATGATACGGCAAAGACACATAGAAACAACATAGCAACACATAACAACATAGAAAATGCATACTTTTACATACAAATACATACAAACAACATAGTTTTAAACATACTAACCCTGCCAGTAGGTGGCGGTAAGTCACTCAATGAGTGAATCATTATTGAGTCATTCATTCAACCGTTCGCTGAATCATTCAGTAAAAAACACCGCTGTGTGATGCTTGGAGATTGCGCAATACTTCTGCTGTGATCTTTGTTTGGAACTATTTTAGTGGAACAGAACAAAACGGTCAATATTGTGTCTAAAATGTAAGTAAAGCCCCGGTCAGACTACACGATTTTTTTGTCGGTTACGACAGTCACTGTGTCAGATTATGCGATTTTGACTCATAAAATCTTGTCGTGTCGTGAACAAGAAACATGTCAGACTATACGATGCTACCCGATGCCGTCATTAACGACGTGTGTGCTGTCATCGATACAGTGCGAGACGAGACAGAAGGTGCTATGAGCGTAAGCAAACAATGGCTAGCAAACAGCGTGTTTTGCCCTGTCTTGTCATCAGAAAAGCCCAAAAAAAGAAAGAAAACCTGACAATGGACACAAATCTGGATTGCATGAAGAGGATGGTATGGACTGTCAAAGAGAACTGAGGTAAAATAGTTTTTATTTTACCTTTTTCAGTGTGTCGCGGTAGTCCCTCATCATAAATGCAGGAGTATTGTTGCCGTAGCTCCACGAACATTTCCTCCATTGTAAAATTACACCTAGCAAGACCGATACCGTTGTCTCTCTTTCGTTACGGCTTGTTTGAAAGTTTGTACAAAGGCTCTTCTGTGCTCCTATTGGCCAGTGTCACTGATGTGATGGAACTTGTCGTGTACGACGGAAAAAAAAAAATTAAACATGCTAGTCTTTCTGTGTTGACGTCGTGGAGCGTCGTGAAGCATCGCAGAGATGTCGTGCACTATGACACACTACACGAGATGAAGCGATTGAATTGTGCGTCCCGACGCTCATTGTCGTTTACGAATCCCCACGACACCCTACATCAAGCAGATCGTGGCAAAATCGGCCTAAAATCGTGTAGTCTGACCGGGGCTTAACTTAATTATGTGACTACTTATCTACTTGTTTATTTATCTAAAATCAATGTAATATTTGCAATCGTGAGAATATTCTGCAATTATCTCCCTTGTCATGGTATGTTGCTTAACTACATCATTTTATAAATAAAAAACTCAACATTATGAAATTTTACCTCAGTATGTTTCTCCTGTGAGTTTCTTTATGTGTCCCATTCAGCTCTTTTGCTCATTTCATACAGTCATTTACATTTATGCATTTAGCAGACGCTTTTATCCAAAGCGACTTACATTGCATTCAAGTTACAGTTTTTTACATTTTTATCAGCTCTTGCTTTCCCTGGTAATCGAACCCATGATCTTGGCGTTGCTAGCGCCATGCTCTACTATTTGAGCTACAGGAAAGCTCATTTGATTTGATTTCTCCATAAAAATCTCTTACAAAGAAACAGACAGCGCGACCTTGATACCAGAAATACAATATCCATTATCAATCGCTGTTTACGTTGAATGTAATAAAATCAGAAGAATCATTCTTGCATTTCGATGCTTCATTGGGTTTTTTTTTTCTGAATTTTTTTTTTTTTTTTGTCACATTGGCTATATGTCCGTGGGAAATCTGTCTGTCCAATGATTGTAAACAGCCACAGGTCCGTCAGACTGGAGAAGTTTTTGTGGAATTGGGACCGAAAATATTTAAGACCCATTGAATCTGAATTTAAGACATTTTAAGACTTTTTAAGGCCTTTTATTAGGAAAATTTTATTTAAGACATTTTAAGACTTTTTAAGGACCCGCGTCCACACTGTTAAAGTAGCCCCCAAAGTAGTGCAATGACCATATACCAAATATCAAAACTCAAAATATGTCATTTCCATACCTAAAATACATATTTTACAGTCACCGTTATGCAGATTGATCATAAACAGCTAAAAGGCTTCCTACCAGTGGCCATCCTTCACAAAACTTAAAGGTGCTGTATGTAAGTTTTTGACTCTACTAAAGCATAAAAAATACCATAATATGTTTGCAGATATTTAAGAAACATAAGTTAACATACTTGTTTATCTGAAAAACAATGCTACAGTCAGTTATTCTCCTTTGAAAATGTGCGTTCCGGCCCGGAATGTCGGTCTGTGTTTTGCTTTGTGAAACCCGACCACTGCCAGTTTACCCAATTGTATTTCGGCACGCCGGGTTGCAAGTTGGCGGAAAACACAGCGTATTTTATGTCATTCATCGTCATGTGCGCTCGTTCCAGTTTGTGCCG
Organism: Spinibarbus caldwelli; assembly: GCA_039654775.1. NCBI lineage: Eukaryota > Metazoa > Chordata > Actinopteri > Cypriniformes > Cyprinidae > Spinibarbus > Spinibarbus caldwelli. Next base: position 32,232,658 of record CM077242.1, read on the forward strand.
TTAATCTGGCAACCTGCGTGTGCAGTCAAGTCTGAGGAGGATGGGCCGGGTGAAAAAAACCCTCTCCAATATTTTGAATTTGGATTGCAATACCTGGTTCAACCGCTAGCTGTCAGTCCTACATACAGCACCTTTAACATCTACCACAGTTTTATCACAGGTAGAATCCAAAATGTTTCAATACAAGCATTTCAGTCAAATGTAATTCATGCATTATCTCAAACCTTTAACCCATGGGAGAAAATCAATCCTCGGCAACAGTTTAAAATCACCTCAATACCATATAAAAATGCAGATTTTGCAACCCTTCATCTAAAGTGATTTAAATACTCTGCGCATATATATATATATATATATATATATATATATATATATATATATATATATAGGAACACCTGATCAATGACAGAAATTAACCTTCTTATTAAAAGGCAATATTTGACTCCTTAAACCTTTGTAATGCCTCTAAATACTAAATGTATGTCATCTTTTGTGCCAAAAAAAAAAAAAGATTTATAAAATTGTATCAAAAATTTTAATTAAACAGTAAATTCAATTAAAGTGATAAGATACAATCAGAAAGAATAAGTTACTAGTCAAATGAAATCAGCATCAAAACTTCATGTTTGCACGGCACAGAAGAGCACAAATATGGCATTAAGGAATATTAGAGACTTTTTGACAAGATTCGGAGGTGGCATTAATGCATTCCATAATAACAATGTTATGAAATTAATGTTTTAAATATAAAGTTTTGAATATAGAAATATTAAACAATTTAAATGACTCAATTTATACTTTAAAAAATAAAACTGAAACCGCCAGTAGGTGGCAGCAAGTCACTGTCTTTGTCACTGAATCATTCATTCACTCGATTCTTTCATACGGCTGATTCATTTAGGAACAAAGCAAGTGACTCTCTTTATGAATGGGTCATTGAATCATTGACTCACTAGACTTGTTCAAAAACGCAGACTCATTTGTAAACGAAACAGCACTGTGTTTACTTGGACATGTGCAGGATCAGCTGTGACTTTGTTTGAAATTATTTTCTTTGATGAAATAGAGCACAGTCAGACAACAGTGTTCCTAAAATGTAAGTCACTTAATATTAACTTATGTATAAAATCAAAAATGTATAAAACTGTTGTAAGTTCAATTTCACATTTGCAAACTCCCTTTATAATCATTAAAAAGCTGTCACTCGTCTTAGTTCATTGCGGTCTCAAAAACTCCCATTTTAATTAATGAAGCTCTCCACACTGCATAATGAATCTACTATTTACATTGTCTCTTCACTTTGTTTGTTATAATGAATGACAAACTGCAGTCAGCTTTCATGATCTGTGCTGTGAGGAGCAGGATGCGCAGCGATAGAGAAGCTTTTCTATTGGCTGCAGTCTGCAGGTATTATGGCCAATCACAAAAGACGGCATTGCGTAGCGAACCATAGACATAAATATATCGCGCTAGGTTTATGTGCAGAACTGGGATCACTTTTGTAGTCTTTTAAATGGGTAAAATATAGAAATCACTTAAATTTCCAAATAAACCTAACCAGCTGGTAATGAAATGCCGTCCCCCCTCGAAATTCACTCCCCGGACTCCGTCCCCCCGCCCTCGCCCCCACCATTTCCAGCTCTGCCCCTAACCATCTCCTTTAGATTAATAATGTTGTGTATTATGTAAAACTTATCATGCAAATGGAATGTTAAAATTCTCTACTTATGATAATTCACGAACTAAATAACGGCGATTCGCCAATCAGAACTCGGTACTGTAACAAGCTGTAACAAGCTCCCGTAATTTTTCGCACAAAATGGTTAAAGTGCAATTTTTAAAGTTCTTAAAAAGAAGACAACAGAAAGTATGATTTTTCCTTGATTAGAATTTATAGACATTCCCCGACATTGTTATTGTGCTGTATGTGTGACTGTGAAGGATTGAGTCGATAGCAGAGCTGAGCTGACATTATTGAGTCATCGACTTTGCAAAAACCAAACAAAAACACATCTTGAGAGTCCAAAAGCATTCACTGCATGATGGAGCCTATAGAATACAGTTAGAATGCCCTTATAATTCAAGCAATGAAAGAATAAAATACCCATGTATGACTTATGTTTTTATATTCATTGCACAAGCAATGTACTTTTCTGAACATCAGCACATGTGTGTGAGCACAAATGTGCTATTAATTTTATACAACAGTGTAGAGCAGGGGTGGGGAACGTCCGGTCTCCGGGCCGTATGCGGCCCGCGAGATAGTTTGATCCGGACCATCAGTCAATTCAAAATCCCTCCTCCTTCTTCAGGAGAAAAGAAGAAAAAAAAAAAACCCTAGACAGTAATTATTTTTCCTGTGATATAAAATGACAAAAAAATATATATATAATAAAAATAGAAATATAATAATATAGATAATATACAATAATATAAAATAAGTTTGTCCGGGTCACAGTCAGTGTGACCGTGCAACATGCATGTAACATTCGCGGTTGTCATCTCTGATAAGCATCATGGCTACAGGCAAGAAAAGAAAAGTAGATGCAGAATGTCGCACTTTTCAAGAAAAATGGACAAACGATTATTTTTTTTGTTGAAGTCAAGGGCAAGCCAGTCTGCCTAGTTTGTGGGGATGCGCTTGCAGTGATGAAAAAGGCCAATCTCGAGCGTTGAGCGTCTAACAGCTCGAAGCATGCTAAACTGAATGAGTTGCAAGGACAAATGCGCTTGAATAAAGTCAACACTCTTCGGCAGAGTTTGGGTGCCCAACAAGCAGTTTTCACAAGACCGCATTCTGACAGAATGTTATTCATACAAGTTTTGTGGTGAGCAAGCTAATAGCTAAGAAACTGAGACCTCATTCAGAAGGAGAGTTCGTGAAAGAGTGTCTTGTTGCCGCTGTGGAGCTGCTAGCGCCACACAAAGTAAAACTTTTCCAAAGTGTCAGTTTATCTCGAAGAACTGTCGCAGAACGAATTACTGATATGGTGCAAGACACTGAAAAAACAGTGAATGACACAGCAAAAAAATTTGTTTTTCTCTCTGGCCTGCGATGAAACAACAGACATAACAAATACTGCCCAACTAGCCATCTTTGTGCATGGAATTACTGCTGAGTTTGAAACGACAGAGGAATTGCTGTCTTTGCAAGCCATGCATGGCACTACCAAAGGTGAGGATTTGTTTGAGCAAGTTGTTTTGGCAATGAACAAATTTGAATTACCATTTGAAAAGTTAAGTGGCCTTGCCACAGATGGAGCTCCAGCCATGCTTGGCCCCCAAAAGGGACTAACTGCATTGGTCAAAAAAGAAATGAGTCGTCTCAGTCTTGATCCAAGTGATTTAGTTGTATGCCACTGTATCATACATCAAGAGAGTCTGTGTGCACATTCCCTGAAGCTCCACAGTGTAATGACAACTGTCGTTTCCACCATTAATTTCATCAAAAGCAGAGGGCTAAACAGCCGCCAGTTCAAAGAGTTACTGAGTGATCTTGAGTCTGAATATGGAGATCTGGTTTACCATTGTGAAGTGCGATGGCTGAGTCATGCAGATATGCTCACACGGTTTTACAATTTGAGGGAAGAAGTAAAACAATTCATCGAGATTAAGGGAAAACCTGTTGTGGAACTCAGTGATGAGAAGTGGCTGTGTGATTTGGCCTTTATGGTGGACATAACCAAGCACCTGTCAGAGATGAACGTCAAGCTCCAAGGAGCATCTCAGCATCTCAGCTCTCTGCTTTCAAACGTGAAATCATTTGAGGCGAAATTAAAGCTGTGGCAATTGCAACTGGAACAAAAAGAACAAAAGCCTACCATGACAGCTGAGTATGCTGGTGAGTGTGCAAAACTGCTTCAGGCATTTGGCGAGAGGTTTCAGGACATGAAAAGTAAACAAAATAAACCAAAGATATTTGCTACGCTGTTTAATGTGGAACCATCTAAAGTACCTGACAACCTACAACACGAAATAATTGAGCTGCAACAATGACGAGCTCAAAGCAAAGTACAACAATCTCCCTCTGCATGAGTTCTATAAACTGTACGTATGTTCTGAGGATTTTCCCATTCTGAGGAGACATGCACTGAAGTTTGCATCTCTGTTTGGGACGACCTACTGCTGTGAGCAGTTCTTTTCAAAACTGACTCTTGCAAAGACTCGATTCGGCTCAAGACTGACTGACCCAAACTTGGAAAACCAGCTGCGAGTAGCTTCGTCATCACTGCCATCTGACATCAGACGCCTTGCCAAAGAGAAGCAGTTCCAACCATCGCATTAGAGAGGTTAGTGATATGTTCAATAATTTAGTATGGCCCTTAAAGGATGTTACAAAAATGTAAATGGCCCTTGATAGAAAAAAGGTTCCCCACCCCTAGTGTAGAGCAACCCGCGGTGTTTCGTTCCTTGAATGAATCAGTTTTTGAACAAATCGAGTCAGCCAGTGATTAACAGTCCATTTAGATGGACTCACTTGTTTAGTTTTTAATTGAATCAGCCGTTTTGAACAAATCGTTTGATTTGAATGATTCAATAAATCATTTATTAAAACAGGGACTTGCTGCCACCTACTGACGGTTTTATTGTCATCATTATTCATCCATGACAGTCCTAAACCAGACAAGATGCCAGCACTACCAGCACAAAAACACATTTAGTAAAATATTGACCAAAATTCCCCCATTTCAGGCATCAAAAGGAAAAAGCTTATAAATAATAGTTCATTTAATAAGGCAAATTTTTCATTAAATAAAAACCTTTTTTTTTTAAATTACACAAATTTTGCAATCATTATGTAAATTTAGCTACAGGAGCTCTAAATGCTCACAGCTCAAAATGCTTTTGAAATTCACATTACACATAATTCAGAATATATTCCTGCTTTATCACAACACTGTTTGTGACTTTAACTGAATATTGAGCCTGAGTCACACACTCCATCTTTATGTGATTGCTGCACTCTCCATGAAAATGAACTGATCTGAGAAGTTATTCAGAAGTTACTACACTGCCCTCCAAAAGTTTGGAAACGCCCTAGAAAAGTGGGGTTTTGGACAATATTGGCATGAATCCTTTTCAATTTGTGATAATTTTGCACTGATAAGGGATAACACAAACTACGAAAACATATTTTATTACATAAACAGTTTAAACATAGAAAATACTTAAATTTTCGATTCATCAAAATATCCACCATTAGCAACTATTACAGCTCTGCATAATCTGGGCATCCGAGCTGCTTAATTGGCAATCAATTGTTGAAGCTATTAAGGTGTGCTGACCCAAAAATCTTTTAAAAACATGTAACCAGTAACCAGGCATCACAGCTGGCAAAGGGGCATGTCTGACTTTGACATATATATATTGCCATTATCATGTAATCAAAATGAAAATTATTATTGCTGGTCTTCAATGATAATGTCAAGTTACTTTAATGTATTTGCACCAAAACATTTTATGCTATACCAAAAGGATTTACACTGATATCATCCAAAACCACACTTTGCCAGGGGTGTTTCCAAACTTTTGGAGGGCAGTGTATATGCTGGGTCAAAATGGATACAACATGATTCATTCAGATAAACGTAGGGTTTGTTTGTTGCTACTCATTATTAAGTTTGCTTTTGAGTGTTAATTAATGTTAACTGTCAAATATGCACTATAGTTAACATGGCCATTATTTAGCAGAGGGTATGCATTTGTGAGCTGGCTGTTGAATTCATTAAATGTACCTGACATGCACACCAGGGGCCTCGTTTATAAAGTGTGCATGTGCTCAGATATGATCTTAGAGTGTGCGTATGCTTAAATACACACCAATGCTCATATTTGTAAAAACTGTCTTTGATGTGAAAAAGTGCTTAGCGTCACGCAGGGTCTGAGCAAACGTACGCACTTTTTCTTGTCGGAGTACTGCAGGTTTTTGGAAATGTAAGCTGTTCTTGCAGCTCGCTGTTCTAAATTAAAGGATTTGGACGATGACTGGTGATCTTTTACATGTTAATGACATTAATTAGGGGTCTTTTACAAGGCAGACAACTGAAACCATTCAGTTGTGCGCAAGTTCAAGATCATCTGTGATTTCACATCAGAGAGAGAGGCGTACGTGTGTTTTCTGTGTGTACGTTCATTCTATGAATCACACGTACGCATATTTGAGAGATGATCATGAGATCAAATTACGACAGTTTCTGCGCAACATTTTATAAATGAGGCCCCAGAATACATTTTTAAAAGCCAGAATCTGCAGTTCTCTGTATCTGAGATAGAGCAAAGTAGCTGTTTGTCTAAACCAGAAAGTAGAAGGTGTGTAAATACTGATTAGAACTTCGGGTTCTATGTGGAGTTCAAGTATGTCTAATTACAGTAAGTGTATGCACATCTGTTTGAGCTTGAAAAGACATTTTACAATGATGGGAAAGGATTAGATATATGTGAATATGTCAGAATGACGGTTATTGGACAGTTTTGGAGGTGTGCAACTGAGTTGGAATGCATGTCGATGTAATGTTCTGAGTTCTGATCTGTGATGTTCTAACAAGCTTTTCAGATGCCTGCAGTATATCATGTTCTGTTCTGAGAAAAAGAAAAGAAAAGTTAGGACAGGAATTAATGTTGATCAGACAAAATACCTAATAATAAAAAGGTTAAATTAGGAAATGAAAGATGTGATCAGCTGGTTGCATGTCATGAGTTTTCTTTAAATATTTCAGTTTTCAGGAAAACCTGTGTGAATTATAGGGTTCACGTGTTAGTCATGCCTTTGATATTTACATGGAATTTATTGATAGTAAAATGCACTGCATTGTTTATTTAAAAATGGTAGTATATTCTAACAGGTTTTCATACACCAAACAAGACCACCTCCCTATGTTGCAACTGCAGAAATGAGGTCAATTACATGTAGGTCATCATCATGAGCAAGTAGATCAGAGTTTCAGAGGGGGAACACAAGTTCAATTTCTGCATTTGAATTTAATCTTTAATGTATCAACTTTTCCTAAAATACCGTTAAACAGTAGCCTAATATACAGTTTGTAGGACTACATATTTTTCACACCTTATTTTTAACGTACGAGTGGCTAACTATCTTTCTAACTGTCTGTCTATACATCTATATATTTGTAAGGAAAATCGGTTTTGTCTCTTCCAACTAACATTAACCACTCCCTTTGTAGTATACAGCATTCATGAAAATTGATGTTTTATTTTTATTTATTTATTTATTTATTTATTTTAATAAATTCGGACAAAAATGTTACCTTTACTCAGAATATAAGATGACAAATGTTTAACTGATGAGTAGCAAATAAAGTATGAGTAGCAAATAAAGTATAACCTAGAATATGATATGATTAAATTTAACATGCATGACAAACCGCTGTTACACCAAATTCTGTGACCATCGTATTCTGTGACCCTAGGAGGCGCTGTTGTCACTGTTTGGCTTGAACTGTATCACACAGGCGGATTGGGCACGCAAACAGCGTACAGGCTCAAAGCGCCCGTGCACATTGTATGAGCGCATCAATACAGTCTGGTCGCGTGCGCCGAATGAACTGTTCAATACAGATTTCTTTACATCAACAAGCATGGTTTTTAAACAGGTCTCTGAGTGTTGTTGCCTTCTCTACCAGTTTCAGTTTCTCTGCCTTTAGTTACCAGTTATCTATCTATCTGTCTATCTATGTGTGTATGTGTGTGTGTGTGTGTGTGTGTGTGTGTGTGTGTCATGTAAATATATATATATATATATATATATAGCTTAAGGGAAATTGTTTCACACAGAAAGATTTTTATGTTCTCCAAATGTAGTGTACTTTAAAAATAAATAAATAAATACACTAAAAACTTTTAAAAGTTTTAACATGAACAGTACAGCTTTTACAATATTTAACTGGCATTTATTTATTTTATTTATTCATTTTCTCTCTGTCCAGTTGCTCTCTCTTCGTTACTGAGTACATTTGAGACGTGTACAGTTGAAACACCTTAAATAACTTGCGTACACAAGAACCCCGAGCCATGATTTTTGCTCCACACATGTGTATTAGTGTTCTCTTTGATCGTGGGAAATTTGAAATGTGTGCATTTTTCCACTCCGAAGATATCGGCAAAAGTTTTTTTTACAAGGTGAGATTTTCATTTCACCATGTCCCTTCCACAATGAATAGCTTATTGTTCTTTTATGATTGTTAAACTTAACATATATCATTGCAAACGTTACTCTGTGCTCTAAAAATAGACATATTTTATGACATTGTGCCATGCAAGGTCTTTTCATAATCTAGAGAAATGTGCGAGCATGTCAGTGGGGTACAGTTGAGACACAGTGTATCAACTGTACCCGGATCGGTGTCCTATTGCTTCACATGCTGTTTAGTTGTACAGTGTTATGATCATAGAATTCACATTTACACATATACTACACAAAATGATAATTGTGATATTTCAACTGTCTATTATTAATGGACATATGAAGAGTTCAGATGCAAAAGCTTCTAAATGCCGTCTGAAATTTTCTTATAAAATGAGCATTTTTATCAGGCTCCTATATTTATGTTCAGTTATTTCACTTTAATTGCATAGAAAAGGACCTATACATTGCCATTAGAGTAAAATTACTGAACCTAAACATAGCAGTCTGATAAAAATGCTCATTTTAGATGAAAATTTCAGATGGCACTTAGAGGCTTTTGCATCTGAACTCTTCGTATTTTCTAACATGAATGTTAAAAGGATTACATAGCATTTTAAGAAATATACAAGGTGGTAAAGTGGGTACAGTTGAGACACTCTTTTTAGGATGCTATATGTGTTGTATACAGTAACAGTACAATCATAGAAAATAAAATGCATACAGAGGCTGTGTGTGTTTGTGTACTGGTATTACCTATATTATGGAGACCAAATGTCCCCACAAGTATAGTAATACCAGTAAATTCACCTTATGGGAATATTTTTTTATGTCCCCATGATGAAACAAGCTCATAAATCATAGTGTTAAATATTTGTTCCTATTTTGTTTAACTGAATCTGAATTAAATAAAGCAAATAAATACATTCATTTTTAAACTGTAATTATTTAATACTGTAATTTTGTAATTTATTACATTTGCAATAAATGGTTAGCCAGCTTTAGAGCGTTAAGAATGGGACAAAAATACACTTCATGTTTATGAGCTAATTGTGGAAAATATAAACTACTTATAGCTATTATCAACTTATGATATTTTAGTACACAAGCAAAATAAATGCCATGTGAAAAATCACTTCATTTCAGCATCTAGTTTTTGTGTAGTGATGAAAAAAGCAGGAAGTGTCTCTACTGTACTCAGTGTACCCAGGTTCCTGCTCGTGCTCATAATTGACTGGAGAAGTGGATTGGTTCCTTCTGCGTGCTTGCATCTTTTAATAGTCACATCCGTACAAGACTGAGAGAGCGCGGTGTGTGTTAAGAGGACGCAGAGGTGTTAGCATCTCATTCCTTTTCAGTTGTTGTTTGAAAGCTGGTCGAGATACTTTTACAAACAACACTTTGTTGTTGGCTCTTCTATCTTTATCTTTTCTGTTGTTGCTATTATTATATGGAGTGTTTGTGTAGAAATGCTGATTACTCATCAGGCTTTTTAAACTAAATAAAAATCATGAGCATAAACATGCAATGTGTACAAGAGCCCGACCCCATGAAGCCCTAGCTGTGCAGTGTGTCAATTTTAATCTCCCCCTCCCCTACCTATATATTATTAGTGTTTAAGGTTTTTGTTAAGTTAAAGGTACTGTTAACCTGATATTACCACTAATTGTTTGAAAAAATAAAGCATTTTATTGCAAATTAAAGCATTGGTTATATTCATATGTATGTAGAGTATAGAATATAGATACAGTGTTTGTAAATTTATTTTACATTTGTGGTAAAAACCAACCAAAAAAAAAAAAAAAAAAGCTGGATGGAAGGACAGATAAGTTGCCCGAAATGGTTTGATGCGATTTTAATGAGATTTTGGCAATACTGCGATTAAACTTTACCTCATGTAAACGCAATACTTCGATCTAAATAATGCGATTAAGCTCATAATCGCAGGAAGCATAATCGTATTAACATAGGTGGCCTACGCCGATTTAAATCGAAATATACAGGCATGTAAACACCTTAATTGCAGTTTTGCCACTCTGAACAGAGTGCGCATGCGCTTGTGACATATGAATGACATGACACGCACCTGTAATAATACGCAGATTAAAAACGATGGTGGGAAAGAAAGCATCGCATTTCTGGGGAAAACTCGCTGCCACCAGTCTCTGTTCCTTACCCTCATCCACAAATGGCGAGTAGAACGCGACGGCAGCATAGGCAAACGAATTGTCATCACATTTCTATGGCGCCGAAAAAGCATGGAATACAGCCATACAAAAGTGTTTTGCATTAGACGTAAATAAGTTAAAACAGTGGCCAGTAACACACCTGCTCTTTCTGAGTCCATCATTTGTGCTGTGCAGTGGGGTATGTGAATAATGGCAGTAAAAAAAATTAACCACAGTTCTTAGCGAATAATAATAATAATGGAAATTGCATGTAAACGGGAGTAAGAGCTTTGCTCTTGACATGTAAACATCATAATGCAGGGGTTAAAGCAAAAAAAAATCCTGAGCCTGAATTTTTTTCTGTTGGGGGGGGGGGGGGTATGGCAACACATGACTGTGGCAACTTTAACATTTGAAAGGATACTATGGCAAAGTTATTGCTTTCCTTATTCAAACTGATTTTTTTCATGAATATATGGTTGACCTGAAGAATGAAAGCTGTATCATACACTTGGAAAATGATGAGCTATATCACCGCTTATTGACACTAGGGGAGTGACAATACACTTAACTCGCAAGATGAGACAAAATATAGATACTTGGTTCACTATAAAGAGACAATATTTTAATATTATTTTAAAGAAATTTTCAATGACAAAATATTTGTCTTTTAATTACAAAAAGTAAAACAATGCAGTTGTATTTTAAAATATTTTAACTAATCTAGGGCTGTAACTAATGATTATTTTGGTAATCAATTAATCTACTGATTATTTTGACAATCGAGTAATCTGATATGTTTTAGTAACACAAACAAACCTAAGTGAAAACCAGGCTTTAGTACAACTATTTATATATAAACTAACGATGAGGCAATAATAATTGCCTCAAATAAAATATCAAAACCAAGTAATTACATGGTTTTATTGAACAACACTGTTAAAATACATCATGTAATATGCCTATACATAATATGAACATAACCAACTGAAGTACATTATGTATTATAACAAATACATACAGAGGGCGCCAACGGCCTGTTTCACTTTACAGTGTGATTAAACGACGTTTAAATCCATTAAATTTTTATATTTGGCTACATGCAAATTCAAACACTTTTATTTTAATATCACGATGTACAATAAATAGCATATTTAGAAATAGGTTGATGTATTCTCCTGTGTTGGCAAAGGTTTATAAATTATTTACGTTACAAATCTAGTGAGAATGCACACTGTTTTCCCAAATGAACATTAAGCAATTCAAATTCACAGCATATGCAGAGGAAGAGTTTAGCCCCTTTCACACATACAGTCTTTACTGGTAAATTACCAGAAAGTTCTCATTAAAAGATCATGTGTGAACAGGACCTTTTCAAAAATCCCGGTAAATTTGTTCTGGCAATCATATCGTTCTTATGGAGATGACATGATTAGGGCTGTGACGGTCGCCGTGACAACCACGTCACGTTGTCTACTGCCACCGGCGGTAGTGCACATGACGTCACAGACTCTATAACAAGCATAATACAAAGTTTGTATACAAGTGTAATAACAGTAACAATTGAAAAAGTCTATGCTAATTCACAATTTACCTCAAACGCCATACACGGCGTTTCCTTTAGATTGGCACATTTGAGCGCAGGAAAATACAGTTTATTCTGCATTCAGCAAATTTATTTCATGCTGAGCAATGGACCTTGTTGGGAAACCAAATACTACATCGCCGATCTGGAGCCATCTCCATTCATGTCAACCATCCGCGTTTGTACAAGTGTCTCCAAGTTCACGTGATCGCAAACTGGTCAGGTTGGTATTGGTGAGGCTTTCTCCAGACTGGCCAAATACAAAAGAGACAGCGGTAGATGCTAACATGAAATGTGGCAACATACTCCGCGATTCCCATTCCACAGAGAGCGCGTGCAGAACGGATTTAACACGCCCGCTTGCTTGGTGGCGGAACAGTGAACCGTGTCTAAACCGGACACGACAGGTGTCACGCCGCGTCGCAACCAGACAGGTTGAGTCTGTCTACACAGGACATTTGAACTTTGTCAGTATGTAATAAATAGGACGAGGCAGTTTATTATGTGGGATTTGTCATGTCGCATCCAGTGTAGACTGCATCACTGATTATAATGAGTTCTATAGAGTTTTATCTTGTCGCGCCGCACCGCTCGCGTCCGGTAGACAGGGTATATTTAGCTTTCTTATTTAAGGCTACTTTCCTATTTAACTATTATTTATTGGATATTTATTTTAGTGATTTGCAGGCTACATGTTCACTGGAAGTGCTAAAATAAACACGTTTGTTAATAGATGATCGAACCTCATTTATTTTGTTTTTTTTTTGCGTTTCAAAATTTTATATATATTAATATCACAACACCGCGCCACCGGCGGTAGTTGGTCCATTACCACCGCGGTGGTAAAAATCTGCCACTGTCACAGCCCTAGACATGATTACTCTGAGCCGTTTACAAAGCTCCGCTGCTTTTTAATTAGTTTTTCTATGTAAATATGCGCTAGATGGACATCTTTGACCATTGCGCCTCGCAGCTTTTTTAACGTGTCATACTTCTCCATTCATCAGGGCTGCCACTCTGCGATTGGATTCTATTATGCGCGTCTCGTGTTTATAAGAGCAGAACATTCTGATTGGCTAGTAATGTTCATTTGGTTGAGAGTGAAAGCTGTGCTCCTCTCATACCATTGGTAGGCGAACTCATGGACTCGAAAGTGATAAAGTTTTTTTTTTTTTTTTTTTTTTTTAAATGTAGGATTATTTTTTTCCGCAGCCAAACGCTGCACGCCGGAGATCGAACTTTAAGCCCTGCACTATGTTTTTTTTTTTTTTCTTCTTCTTCTTCTTTTTTTGTACTGGCCTTTTCAGTGCCGCCTTTGCACTTTCTATTATACATTTTTGATATATTATTTTTTACTCGCATATCTCCAACAATGACTTTTCTTTTTTTCTTTTCTTTTTTTTTTTTTTTTTTTTGAGCAAGGTGTCGTTGTCAGGGGAGTCAAAAGACAATTACTTCATCATTGCCAATTAATTTCAGAAATGGAAAATAAGGGACAATTGTGATTCTTTATCTTATTCTTTAAGAAAATAGTTTTTATTCTTGTAGAAAATAAGTGTTTATTCTTTAAGAAAATAAGGGACAGAATAAGGGACGTTCCAAATATTTGTACTGTACCATAACGTAAGCCCAAGTCTGCCTGCGGTTAAAAAGTTCTCAGAAATAATCACAATTGTTTTGCTTAACCTATTTATGTACAATTATTCTAAAAACAATTTTAATGTCATACAAAAATGTCATTGGCCTGAGTAAATTGTACCATTATAGAATTGTGACATCACACGTGTAATTTAGGAGGTGAAAATACTGTGAAATTACAAATGGCATGTAATTTGAAAGTGTAACAACGAAGGACTATGAAACATCAGTCAATCAAGCATTTTTTTTTTAAAGAATGGCACTGAAAGTTTTTAATTAAAATATTATTGCAACTATGACCTAACTAAAATGCATATTTTTCAATTAAAGAAAACTTAAGAGTGTGGGCCGCTGCTTGAATTTGTATTTCAATAATGCGGTCCAAGTTTGAGAATAGCCTACGCTAGAAGGATTTATATATATATATATATATATATATATATATATATATATATATATATATATATATATATATACACACATATATATATACACACATATATATATATATATATATATATATATATATACACACACATATATATATATATATATATATATATATATATATATACACACACACATATATATATATATATATATATATATATATATATATATATATATATATATATATATATATTTAGTAATGCATTTTTCCCTCTCTATTTAACAGCTTTAATTTACAATTAAAGACATATTCCCTCAGGTAGATTAAATGTTTTCCTGCTGTGCTGGATGTTGGGCTCATGATCAATAAGTTGTTTGCGTTCGCCCAAACTGATTTTGTAAAATAAAAAAGCGAACAATTAAAGGCCATTGCACAGAGTCCGATGTTTTCGCACGTTAAAAAAATAAAGACGACCTCACGTTGTGTCAATCACGTTTACACACTGCCTCCGAAACTTTCGTCCATCATAAAAAAAATCGGATCAAGTTCGATTTTCTGCGTTTTCACATCCGTAGCATGCATTTTGATAAGAAAGGATGACGAATACGAAAAAACGGAAAAACGCAAGCGAAAATTTCTGACTCTGTGTGCAATGACTTTAAGGGTGCAGTTAGCGCGAGTCCTGCTCGCTGTGAAGCTGGAGCAGCCGGCAGAGGATTCCGCTTGGTCTTAAAGCCTTTTTCAAACGCCTACGTTCACAAATAAAACAAAGATTTGCGCAAAAAGAATGATTAGTTATCAATTGAGAATTTGTTGCTGATATGGTCTGGTGAAAATAATAATATGGGCTGTAAGAAAATAATAAATAAAAAGAGTGGGGCTGCTATGAGTGCAGGTAGCCTAGGAACAGCATTCAACCCAGTGACATGACAACACCGGCCCTCGCGGCCCTCCGGGAATCCTCCCGGTGCTCCCGATTAACCAATCCGGGCCTGGCTTCAACGGACAAAAACACACACAATTATGACAAATGCGCGGTTTTGGCGAGTTACCCCATAAACGTATTCTTAAATGAGTTATAACTTAAATGAGTTATAAAGTCTTAAATAAAAAGTTGGGAGAATCGAATATGTGTCAGTTCTGCATCATGTGCATCAGGTTTTAAAGAGACAGCGCTGATTTTAAAGTGAAATCTGCTGAAGTCTGTCTTTGATGGAAATCAAAGAATAAATGAAAAACAGAAATCATCACTGACTGCTATAGTCGCTGATTAACTTTTGTAGCTTGAATAAGAATAATCTATTTAGTTTATGCATATACAATTTATAGTTTATGTGAAGATTGTTTTAAAATCACAAATTAAAAGTTATATATTTCAGAGCCTATTAAATGTTAAAAATAATGGCTTTTAATTATACTGTGGTGTTGAATGGCTATAATTAATAGGTAAAATGCATTTAATAGAGACACTAGTAGCAGTATTGGAATCAATACTTCATTAATAATAGGCTACTTGGTAAAAAGATGCCATTAAACACATATTTAAAATATACTATCTTTATGTTGTTTCTACATTCATTTGGAGGTTCAATGTGAAATTATGATGATATCAATATATGTAAATATGCGATTAATTATGTAATCATAGAATTATATGATTAATTACAGCAAAATGTATTTGTTTTTGACTGATAGAAAGCACTAACGTTAACCTTTTATAGATGTTGGTGTTGGTAATATTAGTTTATTTTACTGCTAAATATGCATTTCAATTTATTTTACTGCTATTACTGCTATTTTACTCTTTATTTAAAGAGGCTGTAGCATTTCTATCCCAAAAAGTAGCCAAAACTTAAAAAATTAAGTGGATATTTGAATTAAATGTTTGGTCAAGATTAAACAAGGATTTGATCGTCCTGTAAGTGTAACAACAGCATTTTTTTTTTTTTTATGCAAGATTATATAGTGCCTTTTTTGTGTTACATGGGATAAGTGTGTAATACTTTTAAATATTGTCTAATATTAAATATTGTTCATTAATATTGTTCTTTTTACTTAAGATCTGCTTGTGTAAACTTTGAAGAGTAAAAAATGCCATAAAAATGCATATGGATTTCTACGTAGGCTATACGATACCAAAAAGTATGCATTTGAAAAAAAAAAAAAAAAAAAAAAAAAAAAAGCAATATAGAGTATATTAAGTATGTAAATATATTAAGTCATGTAGTTTAAGTACATTAAATTTCAAATAAAAAAGCAAAGGCAGTTGATAACGTTTATTAAACAAAAGAAAAGCAACTGAAACAGCGGTCACCGGCCGATGAGGCGGACTCTGGATGGGAAAATGGCAGACAGGTGAGCGTAGTCAAAGGCCAGGCAAAATGGTCGGTAGGAAAACAGTACGAGAAAGATCAACAAATCCAGAAGGCAGAGGCAAACGCAGCTTGAGCAGACCCGAGAGTAAGGATATCTGAATACTGAAAGAAATACAACTAGCATTTTAGACCAAATCAGACCACATACACTCTGTATATATGAATTATCAACTATTCTGTTCATTCAGTTTATAAACAGAACAAACTATTGTCACAGATGGAACGTTTGTTTGAATATTTACGCATCTTATTCAGCTAGGAGAAATAAAAAGCAATACTCATGTATCCTTACATGATGAAGAATGAGATGGCCCAACGGTCAGTTGAAATTTAAAAGGCTGATATTCGATGATGACCAGTACATGTTGTACAGTGGTTGTCCAAGCAGCCTAAGCACAACTTTAAGCAACGGCCCTGAATGATGGCTTAATGGCAACATTGTGACAGCCTTGTAACCTTCACCAACAGCGTAGAAACCTCAACCTTTTAGCAATGTTGGTACAATGTTGTTAGAAGTTTGCTAGGTTGAGGCAACGTTTTGTGTTTGTTGGGCAGTTGTTGTGCCTCGGGGAGTGAATTTCGAGGGGGCACGGCGTTTCATTTCCAACTAGTTAGGTTCTATTGGAAATTAAAGTAATTTCTATATTTTATCCATTCAAAAGTCTACGAAAGCGATCACAGTTCTGTATATAAAATGTAGCGTAATGTAGACTAAAAACGTAGCGGGATATGGTTAGCTGCGCAATGTCGTCTTTTGCCATAATACCATCAAGATTGCAGCCAATAGAAATGCTTCTCTATGGGTGCGCCTCCTGCTCCTCACAGGACAAATCGTGAAAGCAGACTGCAGTTTGTCATTCTTTATAACAAACAGAGTGTAGGGGCGATGTAAATAATAAATTCAATGTGCAGTGTTGAGAGCTTCACTAATTAAAATGCAAGTTTGTGAGATCGCGATGAACTAAGATGGGTGACAGATTTTTAATGATTTTAAAGGGAGTTAGCAAATGTGATTGATTTTATACAACAGTTTTATACATTTTTGATTTTATACAAAAGTTAATATTGAAGTGACTTACATTTTAGGAACACTGTTGTCTATTTTGCTCTATTTCATCAACTAAAATAGTTCCAAACAAAGTCACAGCTGAGCCGCAGCGCATCTCCATTCAAACACAGCTGTGTTTCGTTTATGAGTGAATCTGCATTTTTGAACAAATCTAGTTAGTCAATTATTCAATGACCCATTCATAAAGAGAGTCACTTGCTTCGTTCCTAAATGAGTCAGTTGTTTGAACGAATTGATTCAATAAATGATTCAGTAACCAAAACTTTTGACTTGCTGCCACCTAATGGCGGTTTCGGTTTCATTTTTAAAGTATAAAGTCATTTAAATCGTCTAACATTTCTATATTCAAAACTTTATATTCAAAACATTAATCTCATTAATTAATAACATTAATAATAAAATAACCAATAATTAATAATCAATAATTAATAACATTGACATTATGACATGCATTAACGCCACCTCTGAGTCTTGTCAAAAAGTCTGTAAATATTCCACATTTGTGCTCTTCTGTGCCGTGCAAAAATGAATTGTTGATGTTTAATTTGACTGGTAACTTATTCTTTGTGATTGTATATCTTATCATTTTAACTGAATTTACTGTTTAATTAACATTTTTGATAAACATTTATAAATCTTTTTTTTTTTTTTTTTTGGCACAAAAGATGACATACATTTAGTAAAGTTAGAAAAAAATGGCGTTACAAAGATAAAAAAATAAATAAATAAAAAAAAAATGAGTCAAATATCACCTATAATGGGAAGATTCATTTCTGTCATTGATCAGAAGGTGTTCCTATTTTTTTTTTAAGTAGGAGCACAAGTGCTCCTGAAAAGAAATGTAAGCGAGTCCTTAAGAATGTCATGTTACCTTTTAAAAACTAACTGCAAACTTTTTTTTACAAAGTGTAAAAATCTAGAGTCCCCCCAGTGAATTTCCAACACTGATGATATCCCCTGGCTCGTCACGTTTTAAAACAGAAATATTTCCAATATTGCGACGCACCCCCGCCTCCGACTTGTGGTGAATAGGCTTGTTTGAGATGCGCCTCGCCTCGCCTGAAATGTAGGCGAGAGCAGGCGGCTGCAGTGAGGGGAGGAGTGAAATAAGCGCAGTCAAGACGGACAGTTCTGCCCTCTCGAAGTGGAACAGATACCTACGAGATCAAAGGCAGATATCGCGTTATTCTCACTCATGTGCTGTGCTGCTGATAATATAATTTCAGTTTGTTGCTTTTATATGAAAATAAATATGATGAACAAGACACTCAACGTGCTTACTATATAATTCCATACGAAATGCTTATTTATCATCCATTTCTACTTTAATACAAACATGTATTTTAGATCGTTATAGAAATATGACAACAATCACATATCTTACACAGAGATTGCACTTAATAGTGTTTGGGAATATTCATGCATAATGTAAATACATAATCGCATGAAATCAGATTAAAAAAAAATGTAAAAAAAAATACATTTTAGTAGAGAACGCAGCATCACGGTTGTCTGAACTAATGAGCATTAAGCTGTGTCGTCAGTTAGTCGTTCCCTATCATGCTTTTGGTCAGCGCAGTCGGTAGAGAGCAACTGCTCGCGACTGCTCAATCCGACACAGCCGCCTGCCGTCGCGAGAGTTTTTTGGCATACGTCAGCATGACATCAGAGCAAGGCGGACGTAACTTGGACACTTTTCTAACCGGCATGCATCTCGCGGTGATCACCGGTGATCGGTTCTGCGCAGATTTTTCTCATCTCAAACAAGCCTAATGTTTGTGGTGAAATGGTGAACCCGGAGCGGAGTGATTATTGAATGCTTGGAGTGCAGAGGGGAAATTGTTGCCGTTCCACTCCGCTCACATACTCTGGTTACATAGTTACTCCCCTATGGAAGGCTGATGGGGCCAAAAGTCTTCAAATGGAACGCGTGAAATTTAACCGCGTTGACACGTACAATTTGTCTGCGTTAAAGCGGCAAATTTAAACGCGTTTCTTTTGTACGTATAGACACGCACATTTTGACCTTGTTAAGGCGGCGATTTTTGCCTCGTTTATTTGGTAAGTGTAAAGACGCACAGTTTGACCGCATTGAGACGACGTATTTGAACGTGTTTCTCATCACGCACATTCTGGCCGTGTTAAGGTGGCAATTTTGAATTTAAGGGATTACAATCTATATGACCCTCATGTTAATGCTTTCTTTAGTTTATGGTGTCATTAAGTAGACCTAATAAATGTAATAAGATGTAAAGAGTTTTGTTGTTTATTTTATTTTTATAGGATACTCTTTACTCCCAGGTCAGTGTACCTTCTGTTCATTTGAACAGAAATTAAGGCTAGATTTGTCTCTTTTTTCATGGGTTAAAAATTAGAATATGCTTTAATATTAATTGTTTTATCTTTAAATATGTTTTGAATGTGTGAGCGGCACTGACACACCTTGTATGCATGTACATCCCTTCAGTTCATAATTCCAAAGTATAGCCTATAATTTGGATTTAAGACATTGCAGTAGACTAATTATTACTGTGAAAACTTAAGTAGGCCTAAAGTTTTATTATAAATTATTAATAAAAATAAATATTAGTTATTTTTACTTGGAGTTTTTTTTTTTTTTTTTTTTTTACATAATAACAGTTAAAAGTGTTATATTTAAAATAAAATATTCAATAAAAGAGTGCTGCTGCGCTCATAGTCTAATTACACCATTTACTGTTAAATCCTGTTAGGTGCATGACAAGGTTTATAAATCTGGGCCTGTAAGAATTAAATTATGAAGAACCACTGATTGGAGATGCATTTACTTTTACTTTTACTTAGCCTCATAAGCCTTCTGCATGCTATATTTTTTCAGCGGCTTTGAAAAAGCGGTGGGGGGACAGAATCGACTTTGGTGGGGGCATGTCTCACCCACCCGTACCACCCGCAAATTACGCCTATGATTATTATTATTAATATTATTATTAATTATAAAACTTTGCTTATGTTTTTACTGCAATAATTCCCCACGTTGTCTTTTGAAGAATGCCTATTGCTGCATTTTGAAGTCGTGCATGGATTCTATTTTCCACGCTCACATACAGTGATGAATGGGCTTAAACCATCAGCTTTGTACCCGCAAGGGTAAACTGCACATCTGCATTTGGGTTTCATCAGGCAAATCAGTCCGATCAGGCAAACACTTAGCCCCTGTGAAATGATTCTGTGAGTGGGCTGTGGGTTTGTTGTCTCTGCAGTATTAAAGCAGGCAAGTCTGTCGAGCAAAATGAATTTAAGTGGATATAATAAATATTTACTAAAACTCGTGGTCATGTGATGAAAATCTATGACGTTTCTTAAAACCTATGAACAGGATTACCGCTAGCAACTGAGGCTATAGCTAAAGTTAAGCAAAACAAGCAATGTGCACTGATGTAGTATGACAAATCATGACATAAGACTGACATCACACACAACGTAGCAATGCATTATCCTCACGAACAAATATTACGTCTGACGTTTACATACGTATATGGCAGTGTACCATTACTGTCATGAATCTGGTCCATTTGTTCGCCACCAGAGGTCGCTTAGTCGTCACATTGACTCTCACACCACACAGACTGTCACGCATTACCCAGGACTTCATTTCCCAGCAGCCATTTCCCTAATCACATGCTCACACCTGATACCCATCACACAATCACACACACTACTTAAGCCATGTACTACCTCAGTCAGATCGCCGAGTATTGTACGCACATATCCCTCTTCTAGCAATAGCTACTCTACGGAGCCCTCTTAGTTGTCTTAGTCTTGCCTTGCCTGTTTTCCCGTGTTTTGATTCTAGCCCGTGTTTCCTGGATTATCCCTTGCCTTGCCGTTCGGACTCTGTTTGCACCTCGTTTGGATTATTGCTGTGTACCTGGATTTACTCTCTCTGCCTTGCCCTGTTGGACACTGTTCGCCGCTCATCGACCCACGCTTGCCCTAGGACTACTCTGTGTCTTGCCTGTGTTATACCTGTTTGCCATTGCCTGAACCTTGCTTGTCTTCTGACTATGCATTTAAATAAAAGCCTGCATATGGATCCGCACGTCTCACGTGTCATCAACCCCGTAACAATTACGACATCCTTCACGAACAAACTTGACGTCTGATGTTTGTATACGTTGGAATATACAAACGTCAGACGTAATATTTGTTCGCGAAGGATGTCGTAATGGTACACTGCCATATACAGTGGGGCAAAAAAGTATTTAGTCAGCCACCAATTGTGCAAGTTCTCCCACTTAAAAAGATGAGAGAGGCCTGTAATTTTCATCATAGGTATACCTCAACTACGAGAGACAAAATGAGAAAAAAAAAATCCAGAAAATCACATTGTAGGATTTTTAAAGAATTTATTGGTAAATTCCTTGGTAAAATAAGTATTTGGTCACCTACAAACAAGCAAGATTTCTGGCTCTCACAGACCTGTAACTTCTTCTTCAAGAGGCTCCTCTGTCTTCCACTCGTTACCTGTATTAATGGCATCTGTTTGAACTCGTTATCAGTATAAAAGACACTTGTCCACAACCTCAAACAGTCCAACTCCAAACTCCACCATGGCCAAGACCAAAGAGCTGTCAAAGGACACCAGAAACAAAATTGTAGACCTGCACCAGGCTGGGAAGACTGAATCTGCAATAGGTAAGCAGCTTGGTGTGAAGAAATCAACTGTGGGAGCAATTATTAGAAAAAGGAAGACATACAAGACCACTGATAATCTCCCTCGATCTGGGGCTCCACGCAAGATCTCACCCCGTGGGGTCAAAATGATCACAAGAACTGTGAGCAAAAATCCCAGAACCACACGGGGGACCTAGTGAATGACCTGCAGAGAGCTGGGACCAAAGTAACAAAGGCTACCATCAGTAACACACTGCGCCGCCAGGGACTCAAATCCTGCAGTGCCAGACGTGTCCCCCTGCTTAAGCCAGTACATGTCCAGGCCCGACTGAAGTTTGCTAGAGAGCATTTGGATGATCCAGAAGAGGACTGGGAGGATGATGAAACCAAAATAGAACTTTTTGGTAAAAACTCAACTTGTCATGTTTGGAGGAGAAAGAATGCTGAGTTGCATCCAAAGAACACCATACCTACTGTGAAGCATGGGGGTGGAAACATCATGCTTTGGGGCTGTTTTTCTGCAAAGGGACCAGGACGACTGATCCGTGTAAACGAAAGAATGAATGGGGCCATGTATCGTGAGATTTTAAGTGAAAACCTCCTTCCATCAGCAAGGGCATTGAAGATGAAACGTGGCTGGGTCTTTCAGCATGACAATGATCCCAAACACACCGCCCGGGCAACGAAGGAGTGGCTTCGTAAGAAGCATTTCAAGGTCCTGCAGTGGCCTAGCCAGTCTCCAGATCTCAACCCCATCGAAAATCTTTGGAGGGAGTTGAAAGTCCGTGTTGCCCAGCGACAGCCCCAAAACATTACTGCTCTAGAGGCCAAAATACCAGCAACAGTGTGTGAAAACCTTGTGAAGACTTACAGAAAACGTGTGACCTCTGTCATTGCCAACAAAGGGTATATAACAAAGTATTGAGATGAAATTTTGTTATTGACCAAATACTTATTTTCCACCATAATTTGCAAAAAAATTCTTTAAAAATCCTACAATGTGATTTTCTGGATTTTTTTTTCTCATTTTGTCTCTCATTGTTGAGGTATACCTATGATGAAAATTACAGGCCTCTCTCATCTTTTTAAGTGGGAGAACTTGCACAATTGGTGGCTGACTAAATACTTTTTTGCCCCACTGTACGTATGTAAACGTCAGACGTAATATTTCTTCATGAGGATAATGCATTGTGTGTGATGTCAGTCTTATGTCATGATTTTTTTCTCTCTTTAGTTTAACGCGGGTAGAAAAACCAACAGCTTTTGGCTCTTAGAAATGTTTTAGCACGCTGCCACAGGACCTTTTCTGACTGCGTGCAGCTGGCTTCTTCTAACCACACTGATGAAGATGGGGGCGCCCGTGCAATCAGTTTTTTTTTTTTTTTCCCTGCGGAAAGAGCTTAAAATGCATTATATAAAAAACAATGAGGCAATAATGATGGGTTAATTAATAATTATATGGTTTCATTGAGAAAAAAAAAAAAAAACTGTTAAAATACATAATGTAGCCTAATACAAAATAAACAATTTAGATATTTACATTACGTATTGTTACAAATGCCTGTAAAGGGAGCCAAAGGCCTGGTAACCTAATACACTTACAGAACGATCAAGTCCTTTAATATTGACCAAACATTTAGGCTAATTCAAAAATTGACTTAATCTTTAATTTTTGGCCACCTTTTAAATGCTATAGCCTCTATCTTCAAAACATGTGGACATCACAACCCTTACAAAAAGTAACCATTGTTTTATCGTAGTAAAACTGCTTAATTTTCTTTTGTGTGATTTCTGAATGTTTGAGAGTATAAAATCAAGCAGACAACTGTATTAATAAATAATAGCCATAACTGCCTAGAGCTAAAATTGTAATTTGTAAATAATACAATTTAATTACTATTTATTTATTTACTTTTATATTTTATTAAAGTTCTATTTTGACCCTTATTGTCACAAGTCAGGCCTCTGTGGCTCTCTCCGATCACCACCGGAGGGCACCCTCACCCGAGTACTAACACTCTCATGGACTCCATTACCCACACACCCCATACCTAGGTCTAATCACCGCCAGGTGTTCCCCATCAACCACACTTTATAAGCCACACTCTAACTCTCATTCAACGCAAAGTCTTGTTTAGTTCCGTCTGACATTTCTGAGCGTTTACCTTGCCTGCTATTCTGTGTATGATCCTGGACTGCCTTGACCCTTGGAATTCTCTGCCGCCTGCCCCTTTGTTTGTTGATTCTGATTCGGATCTGATCCTAGCCTGCCGCCTGCCCCGACCCAAGCCTGGTATACGTTTACGATTCTGGTTCTCTGTGATATCCCAGATACTGTTTATCGACCCCTGCCTGTGTTCTGATACTGATCTTTAATAAACACTGCAAATGGATCCGACTGCCTCTGACTCCTCATTACAGAAGACTTCGCCACCCCAGGACCCAGCAGTGTTAAATCCGCTCTCCTCTGAGGTATCAGCCCAAGCCTCGATGCTAGCCGCACATCATCAACAGCTGCAGAAACTCACCTCACTCACCGAGGAATTAGTGAGGACGCTGCAAATCTCCGCGTGGCAAGTCCACCATCGAACCCCACGCCGCCACCAGCCACGCCCACAATGATTCCCACTCCTCAAAACCCATGACTCTCGCTTCCCGACAAATACGATGGGTCCCCGGAAAAATGTAAGGGCTTTCTTATGCAATGTTATCTCTATATCAACCAACAACCTCTCACTTTCCCCACAGATGACAGCCAAGTCTCGTTTATTTGTTCACTGCTTACTGGCAGAGCGTTGGAGTGGGCTACCACAATGTGGGAGGGAAACCGCATGTCTTTTCCCTCTTATAACAACTTCCTTCATCAGTTCCGCGAGGTTTTCGAACACTCGGCCAGTGGAAAGGAAGTAGGAGAGGAGCTGCTTGCTCTACGTCAGGGAAACAGCACCGCGGCGGATTACACCCTTGCTTTCCGTACTCTCGCTGCTCAGACCGGTTGGGAGAACGACCCCCTTAAATTGCTCTACCGAAAAGGACTTAACGAGGAGCTTCAGTCCGAACTGGCCTGCCGTGACGAGGGGAGAACCCTAGAACAATTCATGGAACTGACCATCCACATTGATAATTTGATGCGCTCACGACGCACTCGTCGTTCAGCCCTACTTCAGCCCATCACCCAGAGACTCCCAGAACCAGAGCCCATGCAGGTCGGTGTCACCCGTCTTTCCGCTGAGGAAAGGGAGAGACGCATCCGTCAACACTTGTGTCTGTACTGCGGGGAATCGGGGCATCTGAGGGCTGCCTGTCTCGCTCGCCCATCCCGGCGAGATTCCACTACGGTGAGTGCTGACTACTATCACAGTACTTCTTTTGGTATCCCCATCACTATTAGCAGTGACGAGGGAGGAATCGAGACCATAGCCATGATCGATTCGGGGGCAGCGGGGAATTTCATTGATATTTCATTTGCCAATTCTCATAACTTCTCTCTCATTCCATGTGAATCCCGGGTAGCGGTGGCGGCACTAGACGGACGACCGCTGGGCTCTGGGAGGATCAAATACCTGACTTCTGAATTACGACTTCAAACCGGAGCTCTACATACCGAATCCATTAGACTGTTTGCCATTGAATCTCCTCAGAATCCTGTCATCCTGGGCTTACCGTGGCTGGAGAAACACAATCCCCGCATCTCATAGTCGACACAGCAAATTCTCCAATGGTCAGAGTTCTGTCAGCATCACTGCCTGACTTCAAGCGCCAGATCAACTGCTCTCCCCGTGGAGGAAAAGCCCGAGTTCAAAAATCTCCCCGAATTACCCATCGAATACCAGGACCTGTCTGAAGCCTTCAGTAAGGCCAAAGCCTCCGAACTTCCTCCGCATCGACCTAGCGTCTGTGCCATAGACCTCATCCCAGGATCGATGCCCCCTAGAGGCAGAATCTTCCCACTCTCACAACCCGAGTCAGAGACTATGAAGCAGTACATAGAGGAGGAATTGTCAAAAGGTTTTATTGTACCGTCGAAATCTCCAGAGTCAGCGGGGTTTTTCTTCGTCAAGAAGAAGGACGGAAGTCTCTGACCCTGCATTGATTATCGAGCACTCAACGACATCACCATCAAGTTTCGCTATCCGTTACCCCTGGTACCAGCCACCCTAGAACAACTCCGCACCGCCAAATACTTCACTAAACTTGACCTGCGCAGTGCATACAACTTGAATGGAATTAGAGGGGGAGACAAGTGGAAGACCGCTTTCTCGACCACATCCGGGCACTATGACTATCGGGTTATGCCGTTTGGGCTTGCCAACAGTCCTTCTGTATTCCAGGCATTCATTAATGAGGTCTTCAGGGACATGCTGAACCAATTCGTCATCGTCTACATTGACGATATACTGATATACTCTAACTCCCTTGAAACCCATGTTAAACACGTCAGGGCAGTACTTCAACAGCTCATCAAACACCAACTGTATGCCTAGTTACAGAAATGTGAGTTCCACCAGACACAGATCTCGTTCTTGGGCTATGTCATCAGCCCTGAGGGGGTTACCATGGACAACAGTAAAGTGCAAGCAGTGCTCAATTGACCTAAGCCCACAACCGTAAAGGAACTTCAGCGTTTCCTTGGATTTGCAAATTTTTATCGACGCTTCATCAGGAACTTCAGTGTGGTCGTGGCTCCTCTCACATCATTACTTCAAGGGGGTAAACAACGTCTAAATTGGACACATACCAGCGAGCAATCCTTCCAGCAGCTAAAGGAACGGTTCACCTCAGCCCTCATCTTACATCATCCCAATCCAAACCTGGAATTCACAGTAGAAGTGGATGCTTCGAACACTGGAATCGGGGCAGTTCTTTCTCAGCGTCATGGTAATCCACCCAAACTATTCCCATGTGCTTTCTACTCCCACAAACTCAACTCAGCGGAGAGGAATTACGATGTGGGTGATCGAGAATTGTTGGCCATGAAGGCCGCCTTTGAGGAGTGGCGGCATTGGTTGGAGGGGGCAAAATTACCATTCTTCGTATTAACAGATCATCGCAACCTCGAGTACATCAGGTCCGCCAAACGACTCAATCCGAGACAGGCGAGATGGTCCCTGTTCTTCTCCCGCTTTGACTTCAAAATAACTTATTGACCCGGATCCAAGAATGGCAAAGCGGACGCTCTATCAAGACAGTTCGACCATCTTCCCACATCAAAGACGACCGAACCCATTCTGCCTCCCACAATCATTCTAGCATCTGTACAGTGGGATATTATGACTGAAATTTCCGTAGCCCTCATTAATGATCCAGCTCCGGCCGAATGCCCGCCTGATCGAACGTACGTTCCCGTTGCTCTACGTCTAAGGGTCCTGCAGTGGGTCCACGAACTCCCCAGTGCCGGTCATCCAGGTATCAATGCCACCGTTCAACTCGTCTCTAATTGCTTCTGGTGGGCAACTCTACAATCAGATGTAACACGGTTCGTGCAGAAATGTGACACTTGCAACATCTCCAAGTCATCCCATCATCGACCAGCAGGTCTTCTCCATCCCCTTCCCATTCCCCAACGACCTTGGTCCCATATCGCCATCGACTTCGTAACAGATCTACCTAACTCCAATCACTTCACCACCATACTCACAGTGATCGACCGTTTCTCCAAAGCTTGCCATCTAATTCCTCTCACGGAACTACCCACAGCATTCGAGATGGCTGAAGCATTAATGCAACAGGTATTCAGGTTTTATGGCCTCCCAGAGGACATTGTTTCCGATCGGGGCCCGCAGTTCACGTCACGGGTATGGAAAGCTTTCTGCCAACAACTAAACAGCAATGTCAGTCTCAGTTCAGGATTCCACCCTGAATCCAATGGCCAGGTCGAGAGACTGAACCAGGCACTCACCTGCTTCCTTCGCTCCTACTGTCACAACAACCAGAATGATTGGAGCCGATATCTACTCTGGGCAGAGTACACACAAAACTCACTCAAGAAACCTGCAACGGGACTTACTCCTTTTCAATGCATTCTTGGATTCCAACCTCCACTATTCCCCTGGTCAGGAGAACCTTCAGAGCTTCCAGCTGTCAACGACTGGCTAAGAAGGAGTGAGGAGACATGGAACACAGCCCACGTACACCTACAACGGGCAGTTCGGAGAGGCAAGGACCAAGCTGACCGTCGCCGTAGAGCAGGACCAAGTTTTACCCCTGGCCAGTGGGTATGGCTCTCAACCCGAGACCTTCGTCTCCGTTGTCCCTGCAAGAAACTCAACCCTAGGTACGTGGGTCCATTCAAAATCCTTAGACAAATTACCCCTGTTTCATATCGTTTGGCATTACCTGCAGATTACCGTATCTCACCCACCTTTCATGTTTCCTTGCTCAAGCCTGCCGGTGGTCCGAGAGGAGAGAGGGACCAGGAGGAGGTCACCGTGGAGAGCACCCCTCCCATTGTCTTGGACGGCGAGGAGGCCTATCAAGTGCGAGAGATCCTAGACTCACGACGCCGAGGCAGGGTCCTACAGTACCTCATAGACTGGGAGGGGTATGGTCCCGAGGAGAGTTCCTGGGTAAACTCCCAGGACATCTTGGATCCTAACCTTACCACCGAGTTTCATCGGGACCACCCTGACAGACCAGCACCAAGACCCCGTGGAAAACCTCGGCGTCCAGATTGTTCTCGCTTCGGGAGCCGCTCGCAGGGAGGGGGCTCTGTCACAAGTCAGGCCTCTGTGGCTCTCTCCGATCACCACCAGAGGGCACCCTCACCCGAGTACTAACACTCTCATGGACTCCATTACCCACACACCCCGTACCTAGGTCTAATCACCGCCAGGTGTTCCCCATCAACCATACTTTATAAGCCACACTCTAACTCTCATTCAACGCGAAGTCTTGTTTAGTTCCGTCTGACATTTCTGAGCGTTTACCTTGCCTGCTATTCTGTGTATGATCCTGGACTGCCTTGACCCTTGGAATTCTCTGCCGCCTGCCCCTTTGTTTGTTGATTCTGATTCGGATCTGATCCTAGCCCGCCACCTGCCCCGACCCAAGCCTGGTATACGTTTACGATTCTGGTTCTCTGTGATATCCCAGATACTGTTTATCGACCCCTGCCTGTGTTCTGATACTGATCTTTAATAAACACTGCAAATGGATCCGACTGCCTCTGACTCCTCATTACACTTATAGTGGGTGTTTTTGTTTTTGTTTTGTTTTTTGTTTTTTTTTAACATCCATAATATTTTTGGGCACAACAATGCAATTTTGCTTAGGGCACCCATTTGGCCAGCAGCCCTGCTAGATTGATCATCTTAAACTTGTCATATCCTCCATGATCGACTGCAATGACAGAACATATAAAAACGGGAGTTTAATCATAATAAATATAATGCAAGAATAAGCAAAATAATATATAAAAGAAATGCAAATCAGTCCGATTATTCCTCTGGGAGCAATTTGAATTTTGAATAGTTTTAAAGCTTGTTGTTTTGTAGAACATCACAGTTATATATGATATGAGAACACTAAGGCCTGTAGAAAGAGAGTAGCCTATAGCCTATGTGTTATTTAAGAAAAGTATAATTATATTTTCAGAATGACATAATTTTTTCTCAAACATAGTCAGTTGGGTAAAATGCCCCCAGCGAGGAATGGGAAATTACTGTAGTTATTCTGTTCTGAACATCAAATCCTTTGTTTTTCCATCAAATATATTCTAACTAGTTGGTTGAATAAAAATATTTGGATTTTATATTTAAAAATTGCCTCAAGCTAGCATCAGGTAGTTAGTTAGCAAGCAGTTAGCATCAGCTAACAAAATGTTTCAGATAGGCTATTATAATTTTGTAATTCATAATTATTGATTCTATTCTTTTAAATTTTAAGATAAAACTGTCTGTACTCTGATTTTGCAGTAAATATTTAAAGCAAATTGCTTTGTCAGACTGGGGGACATTTACCCCACCCATGGGGGTAAAACACCCCCTTGGCACACAGTAAATTTTTGTTAAAAATCTAATAACATGATAACTCTGGACATTTTTCATTTTTCATACTTTTAACTGTTATTATGTAAAAAAGACTTACATAATAACAGTTTGTGTTTCATGGGAAAAACCAAACCCCATGTATAAATAACTCATATTTATTTTTTATTAATAATTTATAATGAAACTTTAGGCCTACTTAAGTTTTCACAGTAATAATTAGTCTACTGCAATGTCTTAAGACCCAATTATAGGCTATACTTTGGAATTATGAACTGAAGGGATGTACGTGCACACAAGGTGTTTCAGGGCCACTCACACATTCAAAACATATTTAAGGATAAAACAATTAATATTAAAGCATATTCTAATTTTTAACCCATGAAAAAAGAGATAAATCTAGCCTTAATTTCTGTTCAAATGAACAGAAGGTACACTGACCTGGGAGTAAAGAGTATCCTATAAAAATAAAATAAACAACAAAACTCTTTACATCTCATTACCTTTATTAGGCCTACTTAATAACACCATAAACTAAAGAAAGCGTTAATATGAGGGTAATATAGATTGTAATGCCTCAAGTTCAAAATTGCCACCTTAACACGGCCAGAATGTGCGCGATGAGAAACACGTTCAAATATGTCGTCTTAATGCGGTCAAACTGTGCGTCTTTACACTTACCAAATAAACGCTGCAAAAATCGCCGCCTTAACAAGGCCAAAATGTGCGTGTCTATTCATACAAAAGAAACGCGTTTAAATTTGCCGCGTCAACGCGAACAAATTGTGCGTGTCAACATGGTTAAATTTCACGCGTTCCGTTTGAATACTTTTGGCCCCATGGGCCTTCCATACTCCCCAACACTGCTTATATGAAACTGAAAGTAATCCAGGCTGATCAACAAGGGCAATATGGTGGTTGAGAAAGAACGTCTTTTCATGGTAAGTTACATTATTGCCAGGTCTAATTAATATTCAGTGTGTGTTAAATGTTATAAATGTCAGCATATCCAAATTAAGGTGATAGAATTTAGATAATCGCCAACATTCCGGGTTTGTGTAACCAACTTAAATAGCTACATACCCGTTTCTTTCTTTCTTTTTCTTTTTCTTGTAACACTCCATAAGCTTTCTGGTAAAATTAAGAACATCCCTAACTCACTCGCTTGCAGTTAGCTTGAGTTGAACTGAAACTAGTACAAACTTGGGCATTTTGTGTTTACATTACAACACTCAACAACAGCGGCTGCAAAGGCGTTGGTGGCCTATACGTTGGTAATTAGCCTGTAAAGAAAAGACTTAAAGTAGAAAATTATCCCTTTCTTCTTTTCTTTTTCTTTTTTTTTTTTCTCCAAAAATATGGAACGGAAGATACACGGATTTAATATATGTATTGATTATATGTCTTACGTGAAACTGAAAGTGATTGATCGGCAAGCGCCATACAGTGGTTGAGAAAAGCAACATTTTCATGGTGAGTTTCATTATTACCAGGTATAAATAATATTGTTATGAGTGTTGAATGTTAAAAACGTCAGCATATGCAAACTCATATTATGGAATTTAGAAAATCGCCATCACAGTTTCGGTTTTGTGTAACCAACTTATTTATTTATTTAGGCTATTTATTTTATTTATTTACCTGAACTACTTTGTAACACTTAATAAGCTTTCTGTTAAGGTTAAGAAAAATGTTTGCTAACTCTCACTGTAATGTCCGTTCCTAGTTCGATTTGAACTGAAACCACAGTACCACTTTATCACATGGGATGTCATTCATTTAACGCGCATCTGTGCGCGTCAACGACGCCCGCGCTCTTTTAAACTTAATAAAGCAGTGAATGATTTTTCCAGAAATTACGCTGATCGTCTGTTCACTAATCTTTCATTTAAAATTGATACGCAGCCAAAACGTTTACTTTCATTTTAATTATATAGATATAAACGTCTCATTATGATGAATTCAATTTTAAAGTAAATAACTCACTTGATTAAGTTAGCATGAGGAAAATGTATTTACACAACAATTTATTAACAAAACTATACAATTACAGCAAAAAAAACAAAACAAACAAAAAAAAAACAGATGATGTTATACAGAAAATATATATAAAACATAACATTTAGAAAAATTACTTTTGCGTTTATTTATGTTTGGATTCTAAAATTTAACAAGTATAAACATTAAACACTCATGTAACACTTTACAATTTACAATATGGTTTCATTTGTTAACATTAGTTACCTACTTAACGAGAACTAACAATGGCAAAAACTTAATATTAACCTTAGTTAACTGTAGTTAATATATTAACATATTAACCTTAGTTAATTTGACATTTACTAATACTTTATTAAAAAACAAAAGTTGTCTGTTGACATTATTTAATGAAGCTGAGCTAACACGAATTAACAAAGAACAGTTGTTTTTTATGTAAAGATTAATACATATTGTAACAAATGTATTGATCATTGTTGTTTAAAGGGGTCCTATTATGCTTTTTCACATTTTGAATTTTAGTCAGTGTGTAGCGTGTATGTTTTGGCATAAAAAGATCTACAAAGTTATAAATCTCAAAGTCCACTCCAAAGGGAGATATTTCGTTTAAAAAAAAAAAAAAAAACACCCTTTTCAAGAACGTCCAGAAAGACATCACAAAGTGGTTCATTAGAATATCATTAAAATAAATCCCGCTCCGGAAATTCTAATGCACGTTTCAAAATCTAAACCCGGTGCGGGTGTTTTTATATCACTGTATTTCTGATGGAAACCGACCGTCTTCAGAAAATTTTGGATGTCATTTTCATTTCATCTTGCATGTAATGTCTGATAAAGCAGTGTTTGTGAGCGGAGCTCTGCTTTGTGTACAGCGTTACCGGGGAAACATCGCTCTCTCCCGCTCCAACAGCGCCTCCCGCTGACAGAGAATTAATCTGCATATATATGCCGCCACAAATACTGTAACTCTGTGGGACTATGGTATAAATAAATTCAACTGTATAACAGTTTCACTGGAATTCATGTTATAATGTTAGAATTAAAGAATAATAAACATAATACATATTACCGTTGCACTTATCTGTACAT
The DNA here is from genome assembly GCA_039654775.1 of Spinibarbus caldwelli. NCBI lineage: Eukaryota > Metazoa > Chordata > Actinopteri > Cypriniformes > Cyprinidae > Spinibarbus > Spinibarbus caldwelli. The sequence goes on from CM077242.1 coordinate 32,265,749, forward strand.
AGTAAATGTAGTTATTTTTAAGCTGTTGTTGACATCTAAAACGTGATTTAGCCAAAAAAAAAAAAACAAACAAACAAACAAAAAACAACAACAATAACGTTACCACTTTAATATGTCTTGCAATATCCGTGCGTGCACAGGTTCTGCGTGATCCTCTTGTTCAATATTCTCGGGGTCTGAATTGATATGGCAATATTGACGACCTTGGTGTTTTGTCAAGGAGCGGGGCAGTACTGAAACACCGTCAAAGCTGTTCGCCAATCACAACGCACTGGGACAGCTAACCAATCATAACACAATTCGTTTTTCGGAAGGCGGGCCTTCATCAAACCCGGAACTAATCGAGCTGGTTGTGTCAGGCTGGGGAGGAAGGTATTGTAATAATGTAAATTATGTGAAAAATAATGCAATTTTCGAACCACCAAGCATGAGAGCATGTTCTAGTACACCCCCAAAACAAAATCAGGACTTTGTAAAAGAGCATAGTAGGACCCCTTTAAAGTTAATTTCAACATTTACTAATGTTAGCTAATGATACCTTATTGTAAAGAGATATCAAATTTTAACACATTGGTAAATGGCAAAGTTTTGAAATTAAACACATTTTGTACTGTTTTAATCATCTAATCATTTACAACTATTACCATGGATTGTTTGAGTAAAACAATGAGTACTTTTCTTTGGTTGTAGCCCAGTTTCAAATCGCTCAGGAGTTATGGTTGTGGAGTAACATGTCTTTCCACTTTTAATCCGGTGATATCTTTGAAAGCTTTTACTTCTGCACCTGTAAAGAGCAAATAATATACAAGTATCTTATTAGTAAAGGTCTAACGTAATGCTCTAAAGTGAACTACCTTAAATATATGTTGTAGCAATGTAGGCTACCTGTTGTTTGACAGACTATTTACAGCACTAACTGCAATGACACAATAACTGGCTGTGCCCAGCATGATTAATATTTAGCATGTAGCATGCTAATTAAAGAGAATTCACCCAAAAACTTAAATCAGTTACTCCCTTCATATTGTCCATGTCTGACAAACTTGTTGGTTTTGATTACCAGCATTCTTTCAAGTATCTTCTTTTGATTTCTGCAGAAAAACAAATGTCAAAGGTTTGGTGAAATGTAAATGACAGAATTATGGTTAACTAGGCTATACATTCAAGTAAATTATTAAGCACTTTTCACCAGTCATCGCTATGCAGAAAAATAACAGTGAACACTACAGTAAAATGCTTGAAAAATTCACATTCAGTAGATCCAAAGTTTGCTGTTGATTAGTAGGTCTCTTCAGTTAATATTCCCCCCAGTTACTGCAGAAAATAACATGGTGAAATGGTCAATACAGACATTTTACTTGAACTTACTTTTTCATTGGCTTTAATGCTCTTGCTAGTCCAGTCAGAGAAGTATAACAAAGATGATTTCCACTGTCTTGGACTCCAATCACTGCTCTGTGTTCACAGGTGTCTGAGGAGTAACGTCTGCCATTTCTTCAGCGATGACACTTCTCTTTGTTACAACAAAACATAGAAATATTAAAAGAAATGTGTGGCATGTTAAGAGAAATTATCAGTTACTCCTTTGTGTCTCTACATCCTGAGTAAAGAAGCAATTAAAGTAGCAAGAAAACTGATGAACTGATGCTGTGTTTGTGTTGTAGTCACATGTGTTTGGTCAGAGATGAGTATCTGCACATGTACAGTTTGCTTACATTTAGCAGCTATAAATGCAGGACAGAGCTATAGCAGATGATCTCAGACATACTGATGCATATATGACTGCAATACATTCACATCATAAAAATAACTTAAACCAGCTTATTAGCTTATGTATTCAGTTGAGGTTATTTGAAAACAACAACCTATAACCTACACACTAAAACAAATCATCTTCACTCTCACGTCCTTTAAGAGACAGGGCTATGCACAGGGGGGTGACCTGGTGGCTAGAGCCACTGCCCCTCTGCCCTCACCGGCTGAGGTGCCCCTCTCACCAAACCCACCCCCGCTATCACCCCAGCTCAAAGCGTTCTGTTACCACTCCGCTAAAGATCCACTGATTCCGCGAATCCGCTCCGTGTTTCCCCGCCGCTCCGCGGCATCACTCACAATCTGTGTGCCCGCTCTCTGGAGATGACAGTTCTTTCCGAAGGTCGATGCATTAACAGTCAGTGGTTGATCTGCTGAATTAGTAATTTGTAATTTGGTAGTTTGTTTTTTGTATTTCTGTCGGTAATGATTTGCTCTCGGTTTTCTAAAAGTCGTAACAACTGGTACGGAATATCCATGTTCTTAGAATGTCTAATCAAATTATTATTGTACCCAATCAGATCTAATATAAATAACACCAAATTTGCTGTTGTTGGCACACTTTGTAGAAAAAAAACAAACAAACAAACAAAAAAAACATGCCTTCACAAAAAAAGTGAATGAGAAATAGAGTGAAAGAGCAAAGGGATACTGCTAAAATCAGTTCAATATCGTAAACATGAATTCAAAGCTCCAGCAAGCCAGCAGGTAAATCATCATATAGAATATTTAGCAGTTTAATTCTTAAAGTCACACTTTAATTCTTCCTATTAAGTATAGGCTATTTCCCATTATAATCACTTACTAGTAATCTAACACATTTATAATATTTTATTAAAACCATATTAATAGGCCTATAATAATTAAAAAGGTAATATACGTGTTCTCAATGAGCTTTTTATTAGTATATAATTGTCATGCCCTGGACTGTTTTGTTTTGTTGTGGTTTTTGCTCCCCATGTGTTCCCTGTGACCCAGTTTCTCCCCAGTCTGATTGTGTTAATTTGGTCCAGGTGTGTCTTGTTTTCCCCTGATTTCAATTCAATTCAATTAAATTCAAGTTTATTTGTATAGCGCTTTTCACAATACAAATCGTTGCAAAGCAGCTTTACAGGAAATTAAGCTTCTACAATATATTTATATATTGTAGAAACTTAATATATTTAACTTATGGCGAAATTTGGTAGTTCTGTATGTTGTCTGAGGGTAGGCTTCATCTGAGGTCCTCTGAGGGGTTGGCATCATTTCTTCTCAGGTGTTCTGGATCCACACTGAAGCTTGTGTAAATCCTAGTTACCACGGGATGTTAATCCCGTGGCAGAAACAAATAGAGACATAATTAGCGTAGCTGCTGTTCCAACCAAGCAAAAATTATTTGTTCAATCCAAGCTAAAGAACAATAATGTGTGTTTGATCAGATATAACTGCAGTACAAGATTATGAGATGCATTATGTGAATGCTTGGCTAAAGAGATGTGTCTTTAATCTAGATTTAAACAGAGAGAGTGTGTCTGAACCCCGAACGTTATCAGGAAGGCTATTCCAGAGTTTGGGAGCCACATGTGAAAAGGATCTACCTCCTTTAGTTGACTTTGCTATCCTAGGTACTACCAAAAGTCCAGAGTTTTGCGACCTTAGGGAGCGTGATGGATTCTAGCGTGGTAGAAGACTAGTTAGGTACGCAGGAGCTAAACCATTAAGGGCCTTCTAGGTAAGTAATAATATTTTGTAACTGATGCGGAACTTAATAGGTAGCCAGTGCAGAGACTGTAAAATTGGGGTAATATGATCATATTTTCTTGACCTAGTAAGGACTCTAGCCGCTGCATTTTGGACTACCTGTAGCTTGTTTATTGAAGATGCAGGACAACCAGCTAGCAGTGCATTACAATAGTCCAGTCTAGAGGTCATGAATGCATGAACTAGCTTTTCTGCATCAGAAACAGGTAACATGTTTCGTAGCTTGGCAATGTTTCTAAGATGGAAGAATGCTGTTTTTGTAACATGGGCAATATGATTTTCTAAAGACAAGTTGCTGTCTAATATAACACCCAGAATTTTGACTGTAGAGGAAGTAACAGTACATCCGTCTAGTTGCAAATTATAATCCAAGAGATTCTGTGTACTGTTTTTTGGTCCAATAAGTAATATTTCTGTCTTATCTGAATTTAATAGGAGAAAATTACTGGTCATCCAATCTTTTACATTTTTAACACACTCTGTTAGCTTAGATAATTTAGAAGTTTCATCTGGTCTTGTTGAGATATATAGTTGAGTATCATCAGCATAACAATGGAAACTAATCCCATATTTTCTAATAATATTACCAAGGGGCAACATGTATATTGAAATTAGCAGAGGACCTAGGACAGATCCTTGTGGTACTCCATATTTTACTGGTGATAATTGAGATGACTCCCTGTTTAAATAAACAAAGTGGAAGCGATCAGACAGGTAGGATCTAAACCATTTTAAAGCCTGCCCCTGAATACCCGTATCATTTTGTAATCGATCTATGAGTATGTCATGATCTATAGTGTCGAACGCAGCACTAAGATCAAGTAAAACTAGCAATGAGATGCAGCCTTGGTCTGACGCAAGAAGCAAGTCATTTGTAATTTTAACAAGTGCAGTTTCTGTGCTATGGTGGGGCCTGAAACCTGACTGAAATTCTTCATAGAGATCATTTTTTTGCAAAAAAGAGCACAACTGAGCAGATACAACTTTTTCTAAAATTTTAGACATAAACGGAAGATTAGAAATGGGTCTGTAATTTGCTAGTTCATTAGGATCTAGTTGTGGTTTTTTAATAAGAGGCTTAATAACCGCCAGCTTGAATGATTTTGGAACGTGACCTAAAGATATCGATGAGTTAATAATATTGAGAAGCGGTTCTTCTGCTACAGGTAACAACTCTTTCAGTAATTTAGTGGGTACAGGATCTAATAGGCATGTTGTTGGTTTAGATGCAGTGATAAGTTTATTTAGCTCTTCCTGTCCTATAGTTGTAAAGCACTACAGTTTTTCTTTGAGTGCGATGAATGGAACTGAAGTACTAGATGCTGCAGAATCTACATTTGTTATTGTATTTCTGATGTTATCTATCTTATCAGTGAAGAAATTCATAAAGTCATTACTATTAAATTGTGAGGGAATATTTAGATCAGGTGGCGTCTGTTTATTTGTTAATCTAGCCACTGTGCTAAATAAAAACCTTGGATTGTTTTGGTTATTTTCTATGAGTTTGCGGATATGCTCTGCCCTGGAAGCTTTTAAAGCCTGTCTATAATTGGACATACTGTTTTTTCATGCAATTCTAAAAACCTCCAAGTTAGTTTTTCTCCATTTGCGCTCAAGTTTACGAGTTTCTTTCTTGAGAGAATGGGTATTACTGTTGTACCATGGCGCAGTACGTTTTTCTCTAACCTTTTTCAATTTGATTGGCGCAACAGCTTCTAATGTATTAGAGAAGATAGTGCCCATGTTGCTAGTCATTTCATCTAGTTCATGTGTATTTATGGGTACACAGAGCAGTTGAGATAATTCAGGCAGGTTATTTTTGAATCTATCTTTAGTGGTTGGAACAATAGTTCTTCCTGGACAATAACGCGGAGCCATATAGTTAATATCAGTAATACTCAGCATGCACGATACTAGGAAATGGTCAGTAACATCACTTTGAGGTACGATATCTATGTCAGTAAGATCAATTCCATGCGATATAATTAAATCTAGCGTATGATTAAAACGATGAGTGGGCCCAGTGACGTTTTGCTTGACTCCAAAAGAATTTATTAGGTCAGTAAACGCAAGTCCTAACGCATCATTTGTATTATCAACGTGAATGTTAAAATCTCCGACAACTAGTGCTTTATCAACAGTAACCAATAGGTCTGAGAGGAAATCTGCAAATTCTTTTAAGAAATCTGTATACGGCCCTGGCGGTCTATACACAGTAGCCAGAGCAAGAGATAGGAGAGATTTCTTTTGCATATCTGACAGTGTAACATTAAGCAGAAGCAATTCAAATGAGTTAAACCTGTATCCTGTTTTCTGGGTAACATTGAGAATATCACTATATATTGTTGCAACACCGCCGCCACGGCCAGTCTGACGGGGCTCATGCTTATAACAGTAGCTTGGTGGAGTAGACTCATTTAGACCAATATAATCATTTGGTTTGAGCCAGGTTTCAGTCAAGCAGAGCACATCAAAACTATAATCTGTGATCATTTCATTTACAATAACAGCTTTGGGTGCGAGTGATCTAATGTTTAGGAGCCCAAGCTTTAAAAATTGCTTATGTTTATTTGTTTTGCATTTTTCTGGTTTAATCACGATCAGATTATTTCTAGATCCTGCATTAAATTTATATTTTGGCTTCACTGTTCGGGGAACAGACACAGTCTTTATAGATTGGACAGCACAAGTATTTCTATCATTTAAGTGGGTAGAACAAAAGTCATCATAGCAGTTATTTGTGAATGGGCTTACTAGTCAGATGGAGCGTAGAGTCCTGGAGATGTTGTCCGACAGGAGTTCTGCTCCGACTCTGCTGGGGTGCAGGCCATCAGCGAGGAAAAGCCTAGGACGCTCCCAGAAAAGATTCCAATTATTAACAAAGAGCAGTTTCTGTCCTTTACACCATGACAATAACCACTCATTTAAAGCAAAAAGTCTACTGAACCTTTCGTGTCCTCGTCGATACGTGGGAAGCGGTCCAGACACGATGATCGTCGCTGCGGGTGATGCGCTGCGCACCGTCTCGATCAGGCTCCTGATGTCCGTCTTCAGTGTCTCCGTCTGCCGCAGCCTGGTGTCGTTCACCCCCGCGTGCAGCACGATCGCGCCGATGCTCTCGTCGCCCTTCAGGATCGCGGGTATCTGCGCAGAAACATCGAGAACACGAGCGCCAGGGAAACAGTGAGTGTGTGCTTTACCTTCAGCTAACGTAGCACGGACGTGCCGGACGATGGAGTCTCCGACGATCACAGCGTCGCGGTCCGTCTCGCGGAGGGGGGCAAAGCGGTTCCGGGTGGAGATCTCGAAGACCGGAGGCGGTGGAGGGGGAGAGGTCCTCGCGCGGGGCCTGGCTCGCGTCTTCCGCTGCTGCTGCTGCACCCAGGGTCCGTGGTGTCCCGGCGCCGGAGTGAAGGATATCTGGGAAGATCGCGTCCTGGGTGCACGGGGTCTGTGTAGAGAAACGCACGGAGTAGAGGTGGTGGGAGTGTTAGCGGCGCGCTGTATACTTAACCCGGACTTGTGAGCGTCAGCTCGGGATGTTTCCAGCGCGGCTCTCCGCTTTCTCAGCTGGGCCTGCTTCTCCACCAGCTCGCGGATCTGCTTCTCCACGGCCTCCAGCTCCAGCTGCACCGAATGCAGCTCGAACGTGTCCTCGCCTGCACTCAAAGGTAGACACACATCTGCCATTAAAGCAAGTAGCAGTGAGTAAAACAATGGTAATGTGTGTGAATAGAGTATTAGCAATCTAAGCGAGATTAGCGGCAACCTTCCTTGCATCCCTAATGCAACCACGTTGGCGATGCTAACGGGCTATAAGCTAATAGCGGACTCTGGAAATCAAAATAAAACTAGTGATAACAAGGCGCTCTGATTGTTTTTGTTGTAGAATACGATAGGGTATATATTCACACGTTATAGAAACAAAAATGATGGTGTATAAAATAGATTTCAGGATTAGAAAATAGACGATAAAGAATTAACTTGACGGAGCTCAAACTCAAAACACGCAGCAGCAACAAACAGGAAGTCACCTTGTCTTTAAAAGCCCCAGTCCATTCAGTTTCAGTTTCAGTTTGTCGGGTCTACTTGTTGGATGTTGTGTGTTTCCTGTGTTCCTGTGATGGATTTTCCCCTGTGATTCCAGTTTTAAAGACTGTTCAACGTTTCTCCACGTCTCTCTCTCATTCTTCCCAACGAATCGTGACAGAAGACCCGACCAAAAACAGTAACCTCCGTGTTTTATCCTCCGTTTTGTTTAATCGTTTCTACCGTGTTTTTTGTTTCCGTTGTGCCCCATGGATCCCTTCATCCGGCCCGAACCGATCTCTCGAGGACCATACACGACTGTTCCTGTGTTTAGCTAACGCCACCAGCTATCCGGACGACGCGCTCTGTTCATTCTATGACGCAACCCTGAACACCGCGAGCAGAGCGCTGTCGTCTGAGGATGGTCCTCGGGAGGATTTCGCCACCTTCGTGGAGTGGAACCACTCCAGACCCAGAGCCCAGCCCACCAATTCCCCGCCGTGCGGAGCTTCAGACCGAGCCCACCACGAGGGAGCAAGCCGTGAATGGTGTGAGCGCGGAGTGGAGCTCTGCCCCCTGCATCACGACTGAGGGTGAGCCGATCGTGCATCTGGGGCTGCTAGACTTTGAGGGGGATCTAATAGATTGGGAGATGGATCTGGAGGCTGACATTCCCCCTCTCCTCTCTCCTTCGTCCTGGCTGGTCCCGTCCAGCCCTCCTTCGTCTCCGCTGGTCCCAGCCAGCTCCGCGCCTCCAGAGTGCCTTCCAGTGCCTTCTCCCCAAATCCATCCTCCAGAGCCCGCGCCTCCAGAGCGCCCTCCAGTGCCCGCTCCTCAAAAGCGCCCTCCCAAGTTTAGCCCTGAAAGCTCGGAGGCTCACAAATGACCGCCCTCCCACCCGCTCCTGCCTCCTCCACCGCTGTCGTCTGGCAGCCCCTCCGCTCGCCCTCAGCCCACCATCAATGCGGTGCAAGCCCCACGGGACTGCCATCCTCCAGCGTCGTCGGGGCTGGAGTATCCCTCACCTCCGTCTCCAGCCTCCTTGGCCCGGACTCTGCCTTGGCCCATGGACCCAGCGGCTCCACATCGGCTCCTAGCTTCCTCGCCTCCACCGTCACCCGTCGATCCTCCAGGTCCACCAGGCTCCCTCATCCCTCCGGCTCCGCCTTGGTCGGGCATCGTCCCGCCATCGCCTCAGGACTCCGCTCCTACGTCTGCACCTCGTCGGTCCTTCCCACCGGCTCCGTTGGGCTCCTTCCTCCCGCCAGCTCCACCTTGGTCCTCAGTCGCTCCGTCTCGGTCGCCAGAGCCCTCAGCTCCACCCTGGCCCTCCGGATCCTCGGCATCCCCCTGGCTCGTTGGCTCTCCGTCTCCGCCTCAGGCTCCTCCACCACCTGCTCCACCTCCGTTGTTCGGCCCCCTGGAGTCGGCGGCCATTCCTCCTCCATGGCTCCTCCCTCCGTCGGCTCCACCGTGGGCCATCATCATGGCTGTGGCCTGGGTCCTGCCAGGCTCCTCCTGCTCCGGGTCCCTCCTGTCTCCTCCCTGGCTCCTTCCTCTTCGTCGCCTCCCTGGTGTCTGTCTGCCGGCCCCCTCCCGGTTGTCCGTCCTCCTCCTGAGCCTCTGCCATTGTTCCCACCCGTTTCTTCCCCTCCCTCTGTTGTTCCACGGTGCGAGGACGCACCTTCTGGGAGGAGGGAGTAATGTCACGCCCCTGGACTGTTTTGTTGTGGTTTTTGCTCCCCATGTGTTCCCTGTGACCCAGTTTCTCCCCAGTCTGATTGTGTTAATTTGCTCCAGGTGTGTCTTGTTTTCCCCTGATTTCCTTGTCTTTAAAAGCCCAAGTCCATTCAGTTTCAGTTTGTCGGGTCTACTAAAGACTGTTCAACGTTTCTCCACGTCTCTCTCTCGTTCCTCCCAACGAATTGTGACAATAATATTGATTTATGCTGTATAATATTAAATTAAATGTCTAATACTTATATTTGCATTGATGATGAGGCAGAAGCAGGCTCAGAGTGAGGGAGAGCCCACTCTATCAAAACATCTACAATAAAGTCCGAAATTATTACAGTGCTGTCTTCTCTTTTAATTGTAAACTACCAGTCAGAAGTTTTTAACAGTAAGATTTTTTTAATGTTTTTTTTTTTTTTTTTAAAGAAGTCTCTTCTACTCACCAAACCTGCATTTATTTGATCCAAAGTACAGCAAAAACCCTAACATTCTGAAATATTTGTTACTATTTAATTCTATTTAATATTCCATTTGAATATATTTTAAAATGGAATTTATTCCTGTGATTTCAAAGCTGAAAATTTAGCATCATTACTCCAGTCACATGATCCTTCAGAAATCATTCTAATATTCTTATTTGCTGCTCAAAAACATTTATTATTAGATTTGTTGAAAACAGCAGAGTAAAATTGTACTATAGGGCCTAGCCATTCATTTTTGTGTGAATGGTTATAGTGTATAAATGATGATCTTCGGATATTTCTGTTCATCAAAGAATCCTGAAACAAATCTACTCAATGGTTTTATATATTAATAATAATAATAATAATAATAATAATAATAATAAATGTTTCTTGAGCAGCAAATCAGAATATTAAAATGATTTCTGAAGGGTCATGTTACACGGAAGAGTAATGAGGCTGAAAATTTAGCTTTGATCACTGGAATGAATAAAAAATTAAAATATATTCAAGTAGAAATCTGTTATTTGAAATAGTAAAAATATTTCAAAATTATACTGTTTTTGCTGTACTTTGGATCAAATAAATGCAGGTTTGGTGTGCAGAAAAGTCTTCTTTAAAAAAAAAAAAAAAAAAAAAAAAAAAATCTTAACAACTTTGGACTGGTAGTGTATATTTGTAACAACTGGATAAGTTGTATTAACAAGCACCCACCCCCTTAGTGCCCTTTTTTTTTTTTTTTTTTTTTTTTTAGTTTGGGCCACTGCCCCTCAAAATGTCTATGCACGGCCCTGCTAAAATTAAATGCTCAGCGATGCTTACCAGAATTATTTTATCGAAATGAGTCCATACATCAATATCTCTTGGTAAATATTCCATTGTTTTGTTTGCATCCAAAGCGCACAAACATGGCAGACGTCACCCACGAGCACAATGAGACTCCTCCCACGCTGCGTGAGTTTAGGTGAATGAATCACCTAGAGCACAATGAAGTGTGTTTAAAATACATATAAGCAAGCGTATAAAAGAATGACTTGCTACACGTTACATAAATAGATTTGCTATTTTTATAAATATTAGAGAATGTTCTATAAAGCATAATGTTTTTTTTATTTTTATTTATTTATTTTTTTAATTATCACAGATATTCTGTTTTTGAAAACCAAAAAAATCAAGACATTAAATGTGTACTTAAGTTTATAAAATACTGTAAAGGTCTTAATTGCAGATAAGTGACAATTCAACTATATCCAGTGAACAATGAGGCTAGTATTTCTGCCTGTCTTAACTGTTGGACAGGGGATGTTACCGTTATGGAGGCCCCTCCTCAAAGCCCGAGGCCCTAGGCAATCGCCTGCTCTAGCTAGCGCTGGCCCTGAGTTCAACAGAATGTGCAACCATAGTTGACTACTTCCCAGCATATTTTGTTCTGTTTCTTTTCTGCTCCTGCTATGTGCTGCCATGCCGCATCTGTGTGCAGTGTAAATTCTCTAACCTGTTCCATGGGCATCAAAAAATATGTGCCAATTACATTCTGCTTTTGCTTCCAGTGTGAAACAGGCTTACACATCTAAATGAAAAATGAGAGCATTGACACTGCACCCCATAGCAGGAGCAGAGCAGAAGTGTGTTATGCAACATTTTTCCTGAGTCCATTTTTGCTGTGCTGCTCAAACTGAATTAAATGACAGTGCATTTTATAGACAAATCAAACATGTATTGACTCGAAAATGGTTCAGTTTCATCGTAATGACATATGAAAATAGAATATGCCACCTGTTTATCCATTTTCTAACCCTGAAACTAAAAAAAATCAAAGCTGAATTCTTTATAGATAGATAGATAGATAGATAGATAGATAGATAGATAAATGCATACATACATGAATGCATGCATACATACATACATACATAATAAAGGTGCAGTTGTCTCATTTTTTCTGATTTAAATTTTAAGTCTTGAATTTATACTGGTTTACACCTCTTTTTTAATGACAATTTAAAATATTTGTCTGTGTTAAATACACTTTTTTGAATATGTAAAATGTAAGTAATTCACATATGATTATGTGTCTATTACAGAACCAAAACAGCACTCTTTAAATGGAGAAAGAGGATGTCAACACTTGTTGTAAAACAAGTGAGAGTACAGACGAGAGAGATCCTGTTGAAACTCAGAGAGCAGCATCTTCACAACATAGTTGTGTGTCAACGAGGAGCAGGGATCAACCTCTTTATTTCAGTACTGGACAAATTACTGTTTTCAGAGATGAAACAAGTCATCCCTACAGGTGAGACACAAGACAAATTACTATATATTGTTATATAGTTACTATAAATTACTATATCCTGGTCCTGGGGACCCACCGCTCTGCGCATTATGTCTCCCTTATCTGACGGATTGAGGCCCCGTCCTCACAGAGAAGCGTTTAGCTGTATACACAAAAATTTTGTATCGTATTGGCATTTCGTCAGAGTGTCAGAGGGTCCCAGAGTGGATAAATATGAAAACGACACCCTTGCGTTTTTGTGTTTACAGCCAATCCGTATATTTTGTTAAATGATGATGTCATCACTCCACGTCTCACCCCTAGTCAGACACAGTTACATCACATAACAGCAAGAACAATATGAATAAAGACTGAACGATTGTCTTCTTAATAACTAACATTAACACAGATTAATAAATGTATTGTTCCATGTTTGTTTGTATACAGCGCGCAAGGTTCATGCTCATGCTCCAAGTCGTCTTCTCCATTTTTAGTGTATCTCTGTGGCAGAATTACAGCGCCACATGTATGTCATGTAAACTACATCGTTTGTGTCGGTTTCATGTGTATGCAGATATTTCTTGAGACAAGATTGGATAGGGAAAGCTCTGCTTTGTGTGGATGTGGCCTCAGTGCAGTTCATGGAGGTGTCACCTGATGAGCTGATGATCTGAATCAGGTGTGTTAAATAAGGGAGACACACAAAATGTGTAGAACCGTGGATCCCCAAGACCAGGATTGAAAACCTGATATATTGTATTGCTATTGTTAGAGTGTTTTTCCCTTTTGTGCTTTACTTATGATGGTAATCAAGTGTTTTGAACCAATATAATAATTCTTCATTATAAAATTTTTCATGACTTTCTGAATGTCACAGTTCCAGTTTACTTGTTTTGCCTTACTCTGCTAGTTAGTCTTCTTGGTTGTTAATTAGTTCTCCACACCTGTTCTGTTTCAGTTAATTATCATCTGTCTATTTAAGCCCTGAGTTTCCTTAGTTCTATTGTCCATTCTTGTCATATGCCCTAAATACACTGCACAAATTTCGGCTGTCCCAGATGAAAGAATGGCATCGTGAAACAATCGTAGCGATTTCTGTGATCGTGGCTCATAATCGGGGGTCCTGTGTCATACAGTGAAAGAGGTTCAAAGACGGCCGTTGTCACGGTCTTGCGACCAAAGATAGCCTACGATACAGTGTGATCATCGCACAGTGTATTTGCTGGTACGATCCATGTTTACTGATCAACCAATAAAAATGTGACATGAAATCAACGCAACATGGTGATAAAACATAAAATTGCTTACCTCAAGCTCTTATCCTTTCCTCATTTGCCGCTTCCATTTTTTTTCAGCACACACACAAAAAAAAAAAACTACAACTGATAAAGTGTGATTTATCATGCTCTTTTTATTTACTACTAGCCCATGCTGATTACATTTTATTCTTCTATAGTAACGTGCGTGTATCGTACGAGTCAATAGGTGTCATCATCGCACAGTCTACACACACGTCATAGCCAAGTTTATTAGATCCAAGTTGCACAGTGTGATATGCAGTGATCTTATAGGATTGCTAATCGCAAAATTGCAGTGTGTTTTGGGCTTTAGTTGGTGTTTGTGTATTCTTACTCTTGCGTTTTCTTGTTCTATTTGGATTTACTTATCAAATGACTGCTTCTTGGACTTTTTCTTTGATTGTGCACCTCATTACCTCATTACATTCTTACAACTTTGTCTCGTCCTTCCATCCCTCAGGCTCCATCTAGCTCCTCCTTCCTGTTTCCCTGTGTTCCTGCTAGTTTGTTTTCTTGGTTGTTAATTAGTTCTCCACACCTGTTCTGTTTCGGTTAATTATCATCTGTCTATTTAAGACCTGAATTTCCTTAGTTCTATTGTCTGTTCTCGTCAAATCAAGTCAGCTTTATTTATGTAGTTATTTATGTTTATTTATGACACAATACAGATTATGTCAAAGCAACTACACAGTGTTAAACAGGAAAATAGTGTGTTGATAATGCAGGAGGACAATAGCAAACAGTCAGTTTATCATCAGTTCATCATTGTGCCCAGGGCCAGAGTGGGACTCATTTTCAGCCCTGGAGTTTCATGCCTTAGACCGGCCCACTTTAGTTCATAATTGACTATATTAAAATAATGTAATTAAAACCTCAGTATACAAGTCGACAGTAGTACACTGTTCTCTACAGCCTTATAATTCATTGTTTATATTATAATTATAATTCAAGCTTTCATTCTGATGTAAAAATCTTAACTTCAGAAATGGAAAATAAGGGACAATTGTATTTATTTATTTATTTATTTTTTTAAGGAAATAAGGGACACTAAAAATATTTGTACTGTACCATAATGTATGTCTGCCTGCAGTTAAAAAGTTCCCAGAAATAATCACATTTGTTTTGCTTAAGTGTGGTTTTCTATGGCCTTTTTTATACTACTGTCTTAGTCCATTGAAGCGTTTCTTTCTATGGTGGATATGCTTAACGTGTAATTTACCGGGTTACATTCATAATCTGCTTTATTAATAAGGTGTGTACTGAATTTAGTCCTCCAGTGTTTTACATTAAGCGTTTTAGAATGTCCAAAAACTGTGCCTTGATAAGCATGCACTGACTATTTCGTCTAAGTTCAAAATAAAAGTCTGAACCACTTCATGGAGCTGTTTGAACCACTACAATCTGTAAAGTAAACAGGAAGTGTTTGTCCAAACTGGTTTTGCTAGAGAACGCAAAAGTTTTTTGAGGGAACTCAAATATTTTTGCGAGAGAACGCAAAAAATCTGAAAAATATATATTTTTTTTCCTCCCACCCCAAATTTTTTCATTCACTCTCATTTTTTTCCATCACCATGGTCCCTTTAGAGCAGTGCTTCTCAAAGTCTGGACTCGGACCCAGAGGGAATTCAATCCTACGGAGCCCTTTAAGGGACATAGTGGTGGGAAAAATTCGGGGTGAGTGGAAAAAATTGGGGGTGGGAGGAAAAAATATTTTTCGAATGTTTTACGTTCTCTCGCACAGATATTTGCATTCTCTCACAAAACTTTTGCGTTCTCTAGCAAAACCAGTTGAGTTCGGACAAACTCTTCCTGTTTACTTTACAGCTTGCAGTGGTTCATTCAGCTCCGTATGTTCACAATGGAGCGGTTCATAGTTTTATTTTGAACTTGGACTCAAATAAAGAAATAATCTACGTCAGTGCTTAGTTAAAGGCACGGTTTTAGGACATTCTAAAACGCTTAATGTGGCTTAATGTTTTAAAACAGTGATATTGGAGGACCAAATTCGATAATAATAAAAGCTGATAAAATTATTAGGCTAATATTAACAACCTTATTAATAATATTACTAAGCAGAATAGCCCAGAATATGAACGCAACGCCCTGCACGTAAGATTTTTCTCCTCCATAAAACGCTTAAGGTAGGCTAATTAATGAAAACGGTGATTTAAAAATACCAAATCTGTTGCATTCATATTCTGGGCTATTCTGCTTTATTAATAGTAATATTATTAATAAGGTTTTAATATTACCCTAATAATTTTATTAGTATTTATTATTATCGAATTTGGTCCTCCAATGTCACTGTTTTAATAGGCCTACATTAAGCCACATTAAGCATTTTAGAATGTCCCAAAACCATGCTTGAACTAACCACTGACTGTAATTCTTTATACTCGAATCCAAGTTCAAAATAAACACTTCATGAACCGCTCCATTGTGAACATACGAGCTGTATGAACCTTTCATTAGCCTACCTTAAGCGTTTTCTATGGGGGAGAAAAGGCTTAACGTGCAGGGCGTTGCGTTCATATTCTGAACATGGGTTCATGTTCTGCTTTATTAATAGTAATGTTATTAATAAAATTATTAATGTTAGCTTAATAATTTTTATCAGGATTTATTATTATCGAATTTAGTCCTCCAATGTTACTGTTTTAAAACATTAAGCCACATTAAGCGTTTTAGAATGTCCCGTGCCTTGAACTACTGACTGTATTACTTTGAGTCGAACTTCAAAATAAAACTCTATGAACCGATCCATCGTGAACATACGAGCTGTAACCACTGCAAGCTGTAAAGTAAACAGGAAGAGTTTGTCCGAATTCAACTGATTTTGCGAGAGAACGCAAAAGTTTTGTGAGGGAAGGCAAATATCTGTGCGAGAGAACGCAAAAGTTTTGCGAGAGAACGCAAATATCTTTGCGAGAGAACGAAAAACATTTGAAAAATGTTTTTTCCTCCCACCCCAATTTTTTTACACTCACCCCGAAATTTTCCCACCACCATGTCCCTTAAAGGGCTCTGTACAATCCGGACCCGCCTCCGTTTCGTACTTCAAGAGCACTAATTATATGTTCTACTTTAGTAAACACGTTAAACTTGTAAATCATTTGCTTAGGTTTTTTTTTTTTTTTTTTAATGTCTTTTTAGAGATGGTCCGAAACGAAATTGAAGGCGAGATATTAAAACTTTTTCTTCATGACATTTGTTGTCATGACATTGAGCGTATGAAGTTTGACATAATCTGGTGACATTTCACCACTAATATGAGTATTTAGTTATCAGTTAGATTACGGTCCATTTGACTTATAGCAGTGCCTAGTGTTTCCCATATATTGATTTATTTGTGGCGGCCCGTCACAATATCAAAACTGACCGCCACAAATAGATTTTCCAAAAGGCTTATACTTCATTGAATAAACTGTACAATTTTTAAACAGGCACGTTTAAAAATTAAAATGCAGCGCGGGTCTTTTTTTCTGGCAGGGGAACATATCGGCCAAAAAAAAAAAAAAAATCAGCATCGTATACTGGCCATTGGCTGTCCTGACTTCTAAATATCGGCATCGGCCAGAGAAAAACCCTTATCGGTCGACCTCTATTGCTGACACTTAAATTAATTTTGTTGTCACTTCTGCGCTTGTTATTAATGTATTTTGAATGCAAAGGGCACTTTATTTATTTATTTCATTATGTATTTTTTTTTTCCAAAAAATATTTATTTGTTATGCATGTTATGTATTTTTATTAAAAACAAGTTTTGTAATAACCAATTGTTCCGGTCCGGACCTTTGACACTGATGAAAATTCAGATTTGGACCTTTGAATGTAGACTTTGAGAACCCCTGCTTTAGAGGCTCTGTAAGATTTTGATATCATTACATTCCTACAATTAGTGACACTTAGCCTACATTTTAAAAACTTTATTTGAAAATGTCAACATGATACCTCTTTCTACAATATTTCTATGATTAAATCACTGACAAAGACCCATGTTCTATCAGCCAATCACTGTGAGAATAGTTAGTAAGCTTGATGACATCATCTATTGCAAGGAGGTCCCACCCTTTCTCTTAGATTCAGGGGCGGATCCAGAAAATTATTTTTAGGGTGGCAAGGGGCTGGCATGAGGATTGTGAGGGGTGGCAACAACACCAAAGCAAACAAGCATTCAATCATCTATACTTAATATATATCATCTATACTACAATTAAAAACAAAATATAGCCATAAGCAGCAATCATCAGGGTCCAAGCAACAATGGCCCATATGCATGATTAGAGATCTAACTGAAATTAATCTAATAGTGCGTTTTTTTTTTTTTTGTTTGTTTGTTTTTTTTTTCTTTTATGGGAAAGTCCAACGTGAATCTTCACTGAAAGTTAGGGTTTGATGAAACAGGTTACAACAACACAGCTGTTAAAAAGGCAACTGACTTTCAAAAGAAATCACTCCCTCTTACTGTTTAAAACAGAAATCAGAAATAGTCCTCTAAACATGTTTACTGTCATAAGCTATGTGATCATACTATATGTGGTGCAAGTTGTGGACTTCTGTTCAACATTTTATATTTAGACAAATTGCATGTCATAGAATGTAATTTCAAATGAATGTGAAGATATTTGCAACTCAAAACTTTATCTGAAGCATTAATCTCAAGGCCCTTTCATTTTTTTATCATTTATTTCTATAATTATTTATAATAATGCTAAGTGTTTGTTTTATTATTCATACCACAATAGTGAATGTCTTATAAAAATTTTGTGATATGTTATTTTGAAAAAGACAAATAAAATTGTTTCTTCATTTTAAATGGATAGTGATATATTTAATCATGTCTGCCAACTTAAAAATGTTTTATTAAGGGTTTATAAAAATTAAATATTTAATTATCTACATTTCACAGATTTCACTGTACACTAATTATATAAAACTATATTGTTAGTACACTATGCTTGTGCAAACTGACTAAATCTGTGCATTAATTTTACATTTAAAAAGATGGCAACTAATAGAAAAAGATTGGGATTAAAAGATTCCTTATCTGTGCCCCTCTAGTAAGATTTTGGCTCCCTCTAGTGGACAACATTAATATACTTTCATTTTTCAGTTGAAATGGCTTTAAGTTTAAAATTTACAACAAAAATTCACCTTTGTTGCTTGGACCCTTAATAACAAAATATCAATATCCAGGGCAACAAGACACTGTCTATTAAATATTCAACACATTTTAATGTCTCTAAACAATCCATTTGTTTGTGAATTGGGCTACCCGTCCCGGCCACACTGGTTGTGCTGTTTCTGACTCACCAAAAGCCGTTTGTAAGAGTCACCTCTTAATGAAGCTGACTACACAAAGCGAGCAGCCATGCAGCAGCTGTGTTTTCTTGCCATTTTTTTCACGGTACATCTTTTTTATGTCATCACAATAAAACACAGCTGCTAAAATTATGTAAAAAACACTACTTAAATTTATATTTTATCCTGGGATAAATCTGGGGTGGAACACCCCAATTAAAAACATCCGCCCCTGATTTGCTTAAGATTTCTCCCCATTCCTTAGTAAAAGTTGGTCTCAACAGCTTTGTGAATAGGTTTCAAGAGAAAACTGTTACCTAAGAACTTCTATTGCTATTTAAGAGAAGTCTTGGTGGTAAAATGTTTTGTGAAAATGGCCCCTGGACTTCTTTCCTATCCTCTCTCCAACCCCCAAAGTCCTTTGTCTTCTACTGAGCATAAAGGACTCCTCTATCCCAAAAAGGCACTTCCTGGTCCATAGTCCATGCTATTAAGAAAACTTGCCAAACGTTCAGTTGAAAAATACTGTACATTCAAATTAAATAATTAAAGTTTAATATGAGAAAACTGTATAAATCATGCTTATCTATTTAAAAGAAAAAAAAACAAACAAACAAACAACAACAACAAAAAAAAAACGTACCAAAACATTTGTATCTGGATGTAATTTTTGATGTTAAATGCGCTAAGCATTTCAGTACAAAATATAAATTGGCTATTGGATGTCAGTGAGACAACAAAGAGAGAGAGAGTACACAAGCTTTCAGCCAAGTAAGAAAATAACACTTTTTTAAATGTGTAAAACTGACATGCTGTTTTAAATACAAAGTAAAGACTGTTGTGTAATTAATTCCTTTACTTGTCATGCAGTAACATAACACATACGCTAATGTAATGCATAAGCTATCATCACTGTGATACTGCTGGCCCAAATCCAAATACTTCCTCAGGTGGAGAGGGGAGTAACATTAACATACCGTGCCTCCACGCAGGAACTGATTTTTTTTTTTTTTTTCACTTTCAGAAGAAGTGGAAGGTAGAGATGAGGAAATCAGCAAACTGATGTTAAAGCCCAAACTGATTTTCTAGAGGTCGACTCTCGGTAGATTGCTGGAACAATTGGCTGTTGGCAAATATCCATACCGATAGTTATTCCAGGTTATGTCCATAGCTAGAGCAGCTGAAAAGGTCTGCTCTCAGTATACAGTATGAGTGTGTCCTATAGAGAGAGAATCACTGATGCCTCATGCTGTTTGTTTTGGCACGTGTGGGTACATACCAGAAGTCCAGAAGTCATAGATCCTCTACTGACTATTATTAAGTCGTCATTGTCATTAGGATAAGTCCCCAAAACCTTCAAACTGGCTGTTATCAAGCCTCTCATTAAAAAACCACCTTGACCCCAAATAACTAGTTAATTACAGACCTATTTCAAATATCCCTTTTCTGTCCAAGATACTAGAAATGGTAGGATCCTCACAATTATTTTCCTTCTTAGAGAAAAATGGTATCTATGAGGATTATCTGTCCGCCATCAATTCGTAGCAGTGAATGAAGAGGTATCATATTGATCACAAGTGTAATCGCTACACCAGCATTAGCATTTCACATGTACACATTCTTTATTGTTATAAAAACACCACAACTTTCATGAAAATCACATACAAATAATGTACTATCGTAATTGTGGGTTTATTAGCTTTGTGTTTAAAAGAGTTTATTGTGGACAGAATAGTACATGGAAGAGTAAGGGAAACGTGTCACAGGATGAGACAGGGCGGATTATGAGCACGCATTATGACTGAAGCAGTGAATGCGTTTCCTCTGAGTCATAAAGTGATCCTGGAAGAGAACTCACAGATAGCCATGGGCTATGAAATCACCTAAATCAGTGGAAAATGAATAGAAATGATGATTCTGTCTGAAGAAATATGAAGTAAATATGTGTAAATATATCAATATCTCTCCAAATATGCACGTCTTTGGACGATAGGCCCTTATTGATGCTGTTCAGTGAAGCTATGTGAACACAAATTAACTGCTGCAGACGTGACTGAATATGAATACGTGTTGACATTCTATTCCAAAAATCACACATACGGATTTATTATTTTGTACTCCTGGCATAAATTAATAACTTACTGTCATTGCAACAGAGTTTTATCAAAACAGTGGTCAAATATCATATATGAATGTGATGATCAGTCAGGAGGTTCATCTGTGGGATTCACATTAGTTGTCTAACGAGTTTTGTTTTTTGATGGTCAATACTGGTATCTTAGAGAACAGGATGGCTGATGTCCGATATAAAGCTTGATATATCACATATATCACATTATTTTTATTAAAAAAAAAAAAAGTAAATAACATGCATTTGCTGATATGTAAGTAATTTATGTATTTAAAAAAATGCTGAAATATCATTCCTATTTTTTTAAACGTAATCTTTACAAAAATAATTATAAATAATTAAATAATTCAATTCAATTCAAGTTTATTTGTATAGAGCTTTTCACAATACAAATCGTTGCAAAGCAGCTTTACAGGAAATTTGTCACACTTCTCGGGGGAGCAAGGAGCCGAGGAGTACTTCAAAAACAGTCTTTAATAATCCAAACATGTAATAGACACAGGAACACCTGGAGAGACGTACAAATGACGTTTAAGGACCGACTAACATGAACTGAATGGACTGGGGCTTATAAGGACAGGACAATCAGGGGAGGAAGACGAGACACACCTGGAAACAAATTAACAATTAATACGAGGGAGAAACACACAGATAGGTCCATAGTCCTGAGATAATGCCCCCCTCCCGGAAGGTGCGTCCTCGCACCGTAGTAACATCCAAAGGGGAGGGGCGGGCGGGCGGGAACTAAGGAGGAGGCTCAGGCAGAGGACGAACCCCCGGGAGGGCGCCGGCTGAAAGAGACCAGGGAGGCGACGAAGGAGGGAAGAGCCAGGGAAGAGACAGGAGGGATCCGGACCAGGAGGAGTCCAGCAGGACCCAGGCCACAGCCATGATGTCGACCCACGGTGGAGCCGACGGGGGGAGGAGACATGGAGGAGGAATGGCCGCCGACTCCAGGGGTCCGACCAACTGTGGCGGACCAGGTGGTGGAGGAGCCCGAGGCGGAGACGGAGAGCCAACGAGCCAGGGGGATGCCGAGGATCCGGAGGGCCAGGGTGGAGCCGAGGGCTCTGGCGACCAAGGCGGAGACGGAGCTCCGGAGATCCGGGGTGGAGCCGGAGCGACTGAGGACCAAGGTGGAGCTGGCGGGAGGAAGGAGCCCAACGGAGCCGGTGGGACGGAGCGACGAGGTGCAGCCATAGGAGCGGAGTCCTGAGGCGATGGCGGGTCGACGCCCGACCAAGGCGGAGCCGGAGGAGCTGATGGATGACGGTGGAGGCGAGGGAGCTAGGAGCCGAGGTGGAGCCGCTGGGTCCACGGGTCGAGGCGGAGTCTGGGCCTCAGAGGCTAGAGGTGGAGGTGAGGGGTTCTCCAGCCACGGCGATGGAGGATGGCAGACCCGCGGAGCTCGCACCGCATTGATGGAGGGCTGAGGGCGAGCAGAGGGGCTGCCAGACGACAGCGGTGGAGGAGGCAGGAGCGGGTGGGAGGATGGGCATTTACGAGGAGCGGGCACTGGAGGGCGCTCTGGAGGACGCTTTCGGGGAGCGTGCACTGGAGGGTGCTCTGGAGGAGCGGAGCTGGACGGGACCAGCGGAGACGAAGGAGGACTGGACGGGACCAGCCAGGACGAAGGAGAGAAGAGAGGGGGAAAATCGACCTCCAGATCCGCTTCCCAGTCGATTAGATCCCCCTCCATGTCCAGCAGTCCCAGATGTGTAATCAGCTCACCCTCAGCCACGGTGCAGGGGGCGGAGCTCCACTCCGTGCTCACACCGTCCACGGCTGGCTCCCTCGTGGTGGGCACTGTCGCCGGCTCTCGCACCTGGTCTGACAGGTGGGGCTCAACGTCCGGGGCGATCCTTTGCTCAGTCGCTCGGCTTGGTGCTGGCTCGTCGATCGCAGCGGGAAATGGCTCTCCGTCATCGGTGGGCTCGGGCTGGTGCTCCGCACTGCGGGGAGTTGGTGGGCTGGGCTCTGGGTCAGGAGTGGACCTGGCGAGATCATCCACGGAGCAGATGGTGAGTGGCGATCCATTTCTCGCCAGAGTCCACTCCACGAAGGCGGCGAATTCCTCTCGAGAACCATCTTCGGACGACTCTGTGCTTTCTATGACGCTCGCGGTGTTCAGGCTTGCGTCATAGAAAGCACAGAGCGCGTCATCCGGGTAGCTGGTGGCGTTAGCTAAACACAGGAACAGTCTTGTATGGTCCTCGAGAGATCTGTCCCCCTGCTCCAGCAGGAGGAGGAGGAGGAGGAATTCGGGGCGAAGGAGGGGATCCATATACACAACGGAAAGAAAAACACTGGGAAAAAACGGGAAACAAAACGGAGGGTAAACACACGGAAGTTTTGTCTTTGGTCGGTCCTTCTGTCACACTTCTTGGGGGAGCAAGGAGCGAGGAGACGAGGAGTACTTCAAAAACAGTCTTTAATAATCCAAACATGTAATAGACACAGGAACGTACAAATGAGAGACGTACAAATGACATTTAAGGACCGACAAACATGAACTGAATGGACTGGGGCTTATAAGGACAGGACAATCAGGGGAGGAAGACGAGACACACCTGGAAACAAATTAACAATTAACACGAGTGAGAAACACACAGACAGGTCCATAGTCCTGACAAAATTAAGTTTCTACAATATATTTATATATTGTAGAAACTTAATATATTTAACTTATGGTGGAATTTGTTAGTTCTGTATGTTGTCTGAGGGTAGGCATCATCTGAGGTCCTTTGAGGGGTTGGCATCATCTCTTCTCAGGTGTTCTGGATCCAGAATGAAGCTTGTGTAAATCCTAGTTACCACGCGATGTTAATCCCGTGGCAGAAACAGAGAAACAAATAGAGACATAATTAGCGTAGCTGCTGTTCCAACCAAGCAAAAATTATTTGTTCAATCCAAGCTAAAGAACAATAATGTGTGTTTGATCAGATATAACTGCAGTACAAGATTATGAGATGCATTATGTGAATGCTTGGCTAAAGAGATGTCTTTAATCTAGATTTAAACAGAGAGAGTGTGTCTGAACCCCGAACGTTATCAGGAAGGCTATTCCAGAGTTTGGGAGCCAAATGTGAAAAGGCTCTACCTCCTTTAGTTGACTTTGTTATCCTAGGTACTACCAAAAGTCCAGAGTTTTGCGACTTTAGGGAGCGTGATGGATTGTAGCGTGCTAGAAGACTAGTTAGGTACCCAGGAGCTAAACCATTAAGGGCCTTATAGGTAAGTAATAATATTTTGTAACTGATGCGGAACTTAATAGGTAGCCAGTGCAGAGACTGTAAAATTAGAGTAATATGATCATATTTTCTTGACCTGGTAAGGACTCTAGCCGCTGCATTTTGGACTACCTGTAGCTTGTTTATTGAAGATGCAGGACAACCAGCTAGCAGTTCATTACAATAGTCCAGTTTAGAGGTCATGAATGCATGAACTAGCTTTTCTGCATCAGAAACAGGTAACATGTTTCGTAGCTTGGCAATGTTTCTAAGATGGAAGAATGCTGTTTTTGTAACATGGGAAATATGATTTTCTAAAGACAAGTTGCTGTCTAATATAACACCCAGATTTTTGACTGTAGAGGAAGTAACAGTACATCCGTCTAGTTGCAAATTATAATCCAAGAGATTCTGTGTACTGTTTTTTGGTCCAATAAGTAATATCCCTGTCTTATCTGAATTTAATAGGAGAAAATTATTGGTCATCCAATCTTTTACATTTTTAACACACTCTGTTAGCTTAGATAATTTAGAAGTTTCATCTGGTCTTGTTGAGATATATAGTTGAGTATCATCAGCATAACAATGGAAACTAATCCCGTATTTTCTAATAATATTACCAAGGGGCAACATATTGAAAATAGCAGAGGACCTAGGACAGATCCTTGTGGTACTCCATACTTTACTGGTGATAACTGAGATGACTCCCTGTTTAAATAAACAAAGTAGTGGCGATCAGACAGGTAGAATCTAAACCATCTTAAACCCTGCCCTTGAATACCCGTATAGTTTTGTAATCGATCTATGAGTGTCATGATCTATAGTGTCGAATGCAGCACTAAGATCAAGTAAAACTAGCAATGAGATGCAGCCTTGGTCTGACTTAAGAAGCAAGTCATTTGTAATTTTAACAAGTGCGGTTTCTGTGCTATGGTGGGGCCTGAAACCTGACTGAAATTCTTCATAGAGATCATTTTTTTGCAAAAAAGAGCACAGCTGAGCAGACACAACTTTTTCAAAAATTTTAGACATAAACTGAAGATTAGAAATGGGTCTGTAATTTGCTAGTTCGTTAGGATCTAGTTGTGGTTTTTTAATAAGAGGCTTAATAACCGCCAGCTTGAATGATTTTGGGATGTGACCTAAAGATATCGATGAGTTAATAATATTGAGAAGCGGTTCTTCTGCTACAGGTAACAACTCTTTCAATAATTTAGTGGGTACAGGATCTAATAGACATGTTGTTGGTTTAGATGCAGTGATAAGTTTATTTAGCTCTTCCTGTCCTATAGTTGTAAAGCACAGCATTTTTTCTTTGGGTGCGATGAATGGAGCTGAAGTACTAGACGCTGCAGAATCTACATTTGTTATTGTATTTCTGATGTTAACTATCTTATCAGTGAAGAAATTCATAAAGTCATTACTATTAAATTGTGAGGGAATATTTAGATCGGGTGGCGTCTGTTTATTTGTTAATCTAGCCACTGTGATAAATAAAAACCTTGGATTGTTTTGGTTATTTTCTATGAGTTTGCGGATATGCTTCGCCCTGGCAGCTTTTAAAGCCTGTCTATAGTTGGACATACTGTTTTTCCATGCAATTCTAAAAACTTCCAAGTTAGTTTTTCTCCATTTGTGCTCAAGTTTACGAGTTTCTTTCTTGAGAGAATGGGTATTACTGTTGTACCATGGCGCAGTACGTTTTTCTCTAACCTTTTTCAATTTGATGGGCGCAACAGCTTCTGATGTATTAGAGAAGATAGTGCCCATGTTGCTAGTCATTTCATCTAGTTCATGTGTATTTATGGGTACACAGAGCAGTTGAGATAAATCAGGCAGGTTATTTTTGAATCTATCTTTAGTGGTTGGAACAATAGTTCTTCCTGGACGATAACGCGGAGCCATATAGTTAATATCAGTAATACTCAGCATGCACGATACTAGGAAATGGTCAGTAACATCACTTTGAGGTACGATATCTGTGTCAGTAAGATCAATTCCATGCGATATAATTAAATCTAGCGTATGATTAAAACGATGAGTGGGCCCGGTGATGTTTTGCTTGACTCCAAAAGAATTTATTAGGTCAGTAAACGCAAGTCCTAACACATCATTTGTATTATCAACGTGAATGTTAAAATCTCCGACAATTAGCGCTTTATCAACAGTAACCAATAGGTCTGAGAGGAAATCTGCAAATTCTTTTAAGAAATCTGTATACGGCCCTGGCGGTCTATACACAGTAGCCAGAGCAAGAGATAGGAGAGATTTCTTTTGCATATCTGACAGTGTAATATCAAGCAGAAGTAATTCAAATGAGTTAAACCTGTATCCTGTTTTCTGGGTAACATTGAGAATATCACTATATATTGTTGCAAAACCACCGCCACGGCCAGTCTGAATGGGCTCATGTTTATAAAAGTAGCTTGGTGGAGTAGACTCATTTAGACCAATATAATCATTTGGTTTGAGCCAGGTTTCAGTCAAGCAGAGCACATCAAAACTATTATCTGTGATCATTTCATTTACAATAACTGCTTTGGGTGCGAGTGATCTGATGTTTAGGAGCCCAAGCTTTAAAAATTGCTTTTGTTTATTTGTTTTGCATTTTTCTGGTTTAATCATCAGATTATTTCTAGATCCTACATTAAATTTATATTTTGGCTTCACTGTTCGGGGAACAGACACAGTCTTTATAGATTGGACAGCACAAGTATTTCTATCATTTAAGTGGGTAGAACAAAAGTCATCATAGCAGTTATTTGAGAATGGGTTTACTAGTCAGATGGAGCGTAGAGTCTTGGAGATGTTGTCCGACAGGAGTTCTGCTCCGACTCTGCTGGGGTGCAGGCCCAATAAATAATAAAATAAACAGATTTTATTTGATTTTTTTCTCCAGATACCAACTTCTTGATTTGTTGGTGTTTATATATACATAAGTATAAAAAGCTAAAAATGCATCTCTTCCATCTTTATTTGACCCTCTAACTCTAGGACTCTCTATTCTAATTATATTTTATCTTATATATATATATATATATTTATATTTAAAAATAAACACTTGACCCTGTAACACTTGCACTCTCTATTCATTTTCTAACTGCTTGTTTTCTTTAACCTAAAAGACTCTAACTGTCAGGATCCTGTCCTGACAGTCTTGTCAGTGTTGTCTTTGTTTCATGTTTCTTTGTTTGTTTTGTGTTTTTTAACAAATGGCTTTGTCTTTGTTCTTGCCATGTGCTCCTCTGGCCCTACCTCCTTGTTTCCCTTTACAACACCCCCTTGTTTAGCCCTCATCTTGTCCTTGTTTCCCTAATTGTGTTCACCAGTGTCTTGTAGCACAAAGGAAGATAAACAAACTCAGAGTTGCAGAGTAAGTTTTGAGTTGATAAAACCCGATAAAGCCAACCTGGTTTAGATCAGGTTCACAGGGCTCACAAAGCTCAATATAAACGTTCTCTGTCAACTCAGAGTTTGATATTAACTCTGGAGCGTGTGCACCTGAAAGTGTGACATGTGCAGCAAACAGCCAATCACACGGAACATGGAGAGCATCAGGAAAGCATCAGTTGGAATCACTTTCACACTTCACTTTTCATCTGAAGATTAAAGCGGTCATATGATGCGATTTCTTTTTTTCCTTTTCTTTAGTGTGTTATGTAGCTGTTTGTGCATGTATAAGATCTGCAGAGTTACAAAGCTCAAAGTCTCCCACAAAAGGATTTATTCTATCTAAAAGAGAAGGCTGATCCAGACCGGGCTAAAACACCTCATTCAAACACGCCCCCACATATCTACGTCATGATGTGGAAATATTTGCGTAATGCCACCCAAATGTGCACGCAAAGAAAGAAGTTTCAGTAACCGCAGTAGTGTTGATGCAGCCATGTCAGGGAGACACTGTGTGTTTCTATGCGAAAGCAAAAGCACTTTATTTGGCCTTCCGAAAGTAGATGCAGTTAGGAATCATTGGTTAAGATTATTTACAACAGAACAGTACAACCCAAATGGGCATTTTATGGACGACAGTTTCGTGAACCTTGGAGAGTACAAGGCTGGCTGTGCACAAAGGCTATTTCTAAAAAAAAAAAAAAAAAAAAAAGGGGTCAATTCCGACTATGTTTTGTTATTAGTTTAAGTATCTGCTATTGACTGTTCATATGCGGATTTTTGCACAGTGTTGAGTAATGCATTGTGTGTGTGTGTGTGAGAGAGAGAGAGAGAAAGGGTCACATCACAGTGGAGTCAGCTGTCTTAACTGCGGCTTGTGTTCTGAAAATATATACGAGCATCATCACTGTGCGACCCTGTTCCCCTCTCGGACTTGAACTGATGGCAAAACTAAGGACATTATTAACTGTCTTATATTTACTTTGAAAGCTGAAGCTCGCGATTATGGTAAAGTGCGTTACATTTCCGACACGTGCTTGTGGTGTTTGGCCAATCACAATGCACTGGGTCAGCTGGCCAATCAGAGCAGACTGCACTTGTCGGAAGGAGGGGCTTTGTAGAAAACGACATGTTTGAGAGAGGCGGGGCATAGAGGAACTACAATAATGTACAGTATTTGAAAAATTATGTTTTTTGAACATTAAAGCATGTCAACATATTCTGTTACACCAAATACACCAAATAATGATCTTTAAAATAGCATCATATGACCCCTTTAAGAGATGTCGTTATTAAAAATTTAATAAATATAAATGCATTTACAAGGCAGGGATAAACACTTCAGCGGCAGCAAAAGTTTGGCAGAAGAAAGAAAATATATGACTATGCAAAGGAATCAGCTGAATTTGAATATTTATATATAGTTTCACACAGAGCTCAAAAAGAAAACATGTAAGTTTAGTCATTTTAAAAGTTGGATATATTAAAGCTTATCATATATGTATGTATGTGTATATATATATATATATATACACACTCACTGGCTACTTTATTAGGTACACCTTACTAGTACCGGGTTGGACCCCCTTTTGCCTTCAGAACTGCTTTAATTCTTCGTGGCATAGATTCAACAAGGTTTTGGAAACATTCCTCAGAGATTTTGGTCCATATTGACATGATAGCATCACGTAGTTGCAGCAGATTTGTCAGTTGGACATCCATGATGTGAATCTCCCGTTCCACCACATCCCAAAGGTTCTCTATTGCATTGAGATCTGGTGACTGTGGAGGCCATTTGAGTAAAGTGAACTCATTGTCATGTTCCAGAAACCAGTCTGAGATGATTTGAGCTTTGTGACATGGTGCATTATCCTGCTGGAAGTAGCCATCAGAAGATGGGTACACTGTAGTTGTAAAGGGATGGACATGGTCAGCAAAAATACTCAGGTAGGCTGTGGCGTTTAAACGATGCTCAACTAGTACTAAGGGGCCCAAAGTGTGCCAAGAAAATATCCCCCACATCATTACACCACTACCACCAGCCTGAACCGTTGAGACAAGGCAGGATGGATCCATGCTTTCATGTTCTTTACGCCAAATTCTGACCCTACCATCTGAATGTTGCAGCAGAAATCGAGACTCATCAGACCAGGCAACATTTTTCCAATCTTCTATTGTCCAATTTTGGTGAGCCTGTGTGAATTGTAGCCTCCGTGTCCTGTTCTTAGCTGACAGGAGCAGCACCCGGTGTGGTCTTCTGCTGCTGTAGCCCATCTGCTTCAGGGTTTGACGTGTTGTGCGTTCAGAGATGGTATTCTGCATACCTTGGTTGTAACGAGTGGTTATTTGAGTTACTGTTGCCTTTCTATCATCTCTAACCAGTCTGCCCATTCTCCTCTGACCTCTGACATCAACAAGGCATTTTCGTCCACACAACTGCCGCTCACTGGATATTTTCTCTTTTTCTGACCATTCTCTGTAAACCCTAGAGATGGTTGTGCGTGAAAATCCCAGTAGATCAGCAGTTTTTGAAATACTCAGACCAGCCCGTCTGGCACCAACAACCATTCCACGTTCAAAGTCACTTAAATCCCCTTTCTTCCCCATTCTGATGCTCGGTTTGAACTGCAGCAAGTCGTCTTCACCACATCTAGATGCCTAAATGCATTGAGTTGCTGCCATGTGATTGACTGATTAGCAATTTGTGTTACCAAGCAATTGAACACGAGTGTGTGTGTGTATATATATATATATATATATATATATATATATATATATATATATATATATATATAAAATTTCATTTAAATACAAAGTTTAAAATTAATTGCCACTTCATATAATAATTATATGAATTATATGAATTATAAACAATTAATATAATATGTATATGATAAATAAGTAGCTGCAAAAGTCAGGCAATTTTGTCTCTAAAATTCTTTGACTATAAACTGCTTTAATTTGGAGTGAGAGATACGGGGGAGTGGCTTCATTGCATCAGATATATGTCACTTTGCTCACAGCTAATTGGTCCAGTTTGAGTTTGCGATCTCTAACCCATAATAAAACCTGCTCCAGAGCAGGGTAGCTGTGATGAAACCCGTTCAAAACCAACCCATCTTCTTGAGCTCAAAAACTCAGAGTTTTCTCAAACTAAACATAAACTTACCTGGGTAAAAACTGAAACCGGCTTTGTGCTACAGGCCAGGGCCGTGCACAGACATTTTGAGGGGCAGTGGCCCAAACCAAAAAAAAAAAAAAAAAAAAAAAAGGGCACTAAGGGGGTGGGTGCTTGTTAATACAACTTATCCAGTTGTTACAAATATACACTACCAGTCCAAAGTTTTTGAAGATTTTTAATTTTTTTTTTTTAAAGAAGCCTCTTCTGCACACCAAGCCTGCATTTATTTGTTCCAAAGTACAGCAAACACAGTAAAATTTTGAAATATTTTTACTATTTCAAATAACAGATTTCTATTTGAATATATTTGAAAAATGTATTTGTTCTGGTGATTAAAGGTAAATTTATAGCCTCATTACTCTTCAGTGTCATATGATCCTTCAGAAATCATTCTAATATCCTGATTTGCTTCTCAAGAAACATTTATTATTATTATTATTATTATTATCAATATTTAAAACCGTTGAGTACATTTTTTTTTTTTTTTTTTTTTTTTTCCAGGATTCTTAATAATACAGATCAATAAAAGTATCCGAAGATCAGTATTTATACACTATAACCATTCACACAAAAATGAATGGCTAGGCCCTATGGAACAATTTTACTCAGCTGTTTTCAACAATACTAAGAATAAATGCTTTTGAGCAGCAAATAAGAATATTAGAATGATTTCTGAAGGATCATGTGACTGGAGTAATGATGCTAAAAATTCAGCTTTGAAATCACAGGAATAAATTACATTTTAAAATGTATTCAAATGGAATATTAAATAGAATTAAATAGTAACAAATATTTCAGAATGTTATGGTTTTTGCTGTACTTTGGATCAAATAAATGCAGGGTTGGTGAGTAGAAGAGACTTCTTAAAAAAAAACAAAAAAACTTTTGACTGGTAGTGTACAATTAAAAGAGAAGACAGCACTGTAATAATTTCAGACTTTATTGTAGAGGTTTTGATAGAGTGGGCTCTCCCTCACTCTCTGAGCCTGCTTCTGCCTCATCTTCAATGGAAGTATAAGTATTAGACATTTAATTTATTATTATACAGCATAAATCAATATTATATACTTATAAAAAGCTCATTGAGAACATTTATATTACCTTTTTAACTATTATAGGCCTATTGATATGGTTTTAATAAAATATTATAAATGTGTTAGATTACTAGTAAGTGATTATAATGGGAAATAGCCTATACTTAATAGCAAGAATTAAAGTGTGACTTTAAGAATTAAACTGCTAAATATTCTATATGATGATTTACCTGCTTGCTTGCTGGAGCTTTGAATTCATGTTTACGATATTGAACTGATTTTAGCAGTATCCCTTTGCTCTTTCACTCTATTTCTCATTCACCTTTTTTGTGAAGGCTTTTTTTTTTTTTTTTTTTTTACAAAGTGTGCCAACAACAGCAAATTTGGTGTTATTTATATTAGATCTGATCGGGTACAATAATAATTTGATTAGACATTCTAAGAACATGGATATTCCGTACAAGTTGTTACGACTTTTAGAAGACCGAGAGCAAATCATTGCCGACAGAAATACAAAAACAAAATACCAAATTACAAATTACTAATTCAGCAGATCAACCACTGACTGTTAATGCATCGACCTTCGGAAAGAACTGTCGTCTCCAGAGAGCGGGCACACAGATTGTGAGTGATGCCGCGGAGCGGCGGGGAAACACGGAGCGGATTCGCGGAATCAGTGGATCTTTAGCGGAGTGGTAACAGAACGCTTTGAGCTGGGGTGATAGCGGGGGTGGGTTTGGTGAGAGGGGCACCTCAGCCGGTGAGGGCAGAAGGGCAGTGGCTCTAGCCACCAGGCCACCCCCCTGTGCACGGCCCTGCTGCAGGCCACTGTTCCTCGTGTGCTTTCCTGCCTATTTATTGTGCTCTCTACCCTCTTGTCTTTGCTAGTTTGTTGGTTGCATATGTGTGTTTCTTTGCCTCTTACAACAAGTGTATATTCCTGCAGTTAGTCTAGTCTTTGTCCTTGCTAGTCTTGTATTTATTTGTCTTAGTTTTGCTCCTTTTTGTTCATTTACTCTTTTGCCTTTATTTGGTAGTCTTAGTAGCTGAGCCTTTTCTGGTTTCATTTAATATTTTTCTTTATTACTTCTTTTTTTTTATTTTCTAGTTATCCGGTACTCTAGGTTTTTATTTTGTTTGGTTGTTTTATCAGTTGCTTAGTTTGTTCACTTTTGTTTCCTTTGTTTTTGTTTTGTTTCTTTTGTTCTTTTAGTTCTTTGTTTAACTTTGTTTTTTTTTACTGCTTGTTTGGATTGTCTTGTCTTGTGTTCCTGCTGAGTCATGTCCTGTTCTACTGTGAGTGTTCCCAGTTCCAGGCCTGCCCCACCTCTTGTCATTCCCTGCCTGCTGGTTCCCTCTGCCTGGCTGTTAGACCGGTTGGCAGTCGGCAATCCTCTAGTGACAGATCTCTGCCTTAATACAGATGCCTGCCAAAAGAGACTACGGATGAAAATTAGCCAGTGTTGGCTAAATCTTGTGCATTTTACATATTTATGTACTATTAATGTGCATTGTCCCTGATTAAATAATAAATTAAATTCCTTGCCTGGCCCTGCCACTCTCTCCGCAGTTCTCCCACCTGTTGTCTTCTGAGGCTTGTTTTAGCAGTCATCCCAGGCAGTCCTGTCCCAGTATCCCCTGTTGTTGGACAGTTTCACAGCTCACTAACCCTCTTGTGCCCTGTCTTTGTGAATAAACCCCTGTAATTGCCATTCTGCGTTTGGGTCTTTCCTCACAGATCTTGACACTAATGCTAGCTTTCTCTATTCTTTTTTTCTATATTCTATTCTATCTACTTGTTTCCTTTTTATTGTATTAATATATATGTGTGTGTGTGTGTGTGTATATATATGTAGTGTGTGTGTGTGTGTGTGTGTGTGTATATATATATATAGTGCCTTGCGAAAGTATTCATACCCCTTAATTTTTTTCACATTTTGTTATGTTGCTGCCTTATGTTAAGCTGCTTTTACACTCCATACACCATATTGACAAAGCAAAAACAGAATTGTCACAACTTCGTAAATTTATTAAAAATAAAAAAAAATAAAAAACTGAAATAAGTACATTGAATAAGTGTTCATACAATTAAATAAATATTTAGCTGAAGCACCTTTACAGTCTCAAGTCTTTTTTGTTTGATGCGACAAGCTTTGCTCAAAAGCATTTGACAATTATCTGCCATTCTTCTCCTCGCCTCTTCACCTCTCAAGCTCTGTCAGGTTGGATGGGACAGATGCACATTTTCAGGTTTCTCCAGAAATATTTGATTGGGTTCAATCCCAGGCTGTGGCTGGGCCACTCAAGGACATTCACAGAGTTGTCTATAAGCCACTCTTGCTGTGTACTTAGGGTCATTGTCCTGTTGGAAGGTGAACCTTCTGCCCAGTCTGAGGTTCTGAATGCTCTGGACTAGGTTTTCATTAAGGCTATCTCTATATTTTGCTGCACTGAGCGTTTCTTCTACTCTGATGAGTACCTCAGTCCCTGCCGCTGAAAAACACCCCACAGCATAAGGCTGCTACCAGCATACTTGACTTTTGGGATGATACTCTGCAGCTGATGAGCAGAGCTGGTTTCCTTCAAACATGATGCTTAGAATTGAGGTTCATCAGACCAGTTAATCTTGTTTCTCAGAGTCTGAGGGTCCTTTAGGTGCTTTTTTTTTTGTAAATTCCAAGTGTGTTTTCATGTGTCTTCACTGAAGAGAGGATTGAGTCTTCCCACACCACCATAAATCCCAGATTGGTGAAGTGTTACAGTGATGTTTGTCCTTCTGTAGATTTCTCCTATCTCCACATATGATCATGGAGCTCAACTAAAGTGACTATCAGGTTCTTGGTCAACACACTAACCAAGGTCCCTCTCCATCAATTGCTCAGTTTGGCCAGGAGGCCAGCCCTAGGAAGTGTCCTGGTTGTTTCAAACTTCTTCCATT
Source organism: Spinibarbus caldwelli (assembly GCA_039654775.1). Classification (NCBI taxonomy): domain Eukaryota; kingdom Metazoa; phylum Chordata; class Actinopteri; order Cypriniformes; family Cyprinidae; genus Spinibarbus; species Spinibarbus caldwelli. The sequence continues at coordinate 32,300,297 of CM077242.1, forward strand.
AAGGGTAACAGAGACTACATGCTTCTGTGACTCTTCAATGAAGCAGAATTTTTTTTTTTTTCTTTCTGAATGCTTCCACAGATGTGTGGCTTGACGCAAACCTGTTTCTGAGCTCTACAGGCAGTTCTTTTGACCTCAGTGCTTGGTTTTTGTTCTGATATGCATTATCAGCTGTTAGACCTTTTATTAAGACGTGTGTGCCTTTCCAAATCATACCCATTCAATTGAATTTCCCATAGGTTAACTTCACTTGAAGTGTAGTAACATCTACAAGCAATATGAATGCTCCTGAGCTAAATTTCAACTGTCCCAAATAAGGGTGTGAATACTTATGCAATGGAGTAATTTTAGTTTTTTATTTTTAATAAATTTGCAAAGATGTTAAAAACCTGTTTTTTTTTTTTTTGTTTGTTTTGTTTTGTTTTTGTTATTTTATTTATTTATTTATTTATTTATTTATTTATTATTTATTTATTTATTTATTTATTTATTTATTTATTTATTTATTTATTGCTTTACAATTATGGTGTATGGAGTGTAGACTGATGTGGAAAAAGTAATTTAAAGCAGTTTAACATAAGGCAGCAACAACAAAATTTGAAAAAAAAAAAAAGGGGTATGAATACTTTCGCAAGGCACTGTGTGTGTATGTATATATGTATACATATAACCTTGCTATGTGTGCTGTGTTGGACTAACTGAGACTTGTCATAGCACTTGCTTATTATTGCTCTTTTGTTGGTTTTGATTGCTTCTATTGTCCTCATTTGTAAGTCAATTTGGATAAAACTGTCTATGACTAAATATAAATGTAAATATTTTAATATGTTAATCTTTTTTAATGATGCACAGTTTGTCCATTTCAAGTAAGAGTGTGATGATTTAACATGTTGTGAAAGTGAAACAACAATAATCTGAGGCTGCCGGTGATCTTTACGTGTTAAGAGGTTAAGCCCAAAACCATGTAAGCTAACAGCTCATCTACAGTAATTTTAACAACCTGTTTTTTTTTTTTTTTTTTTTAATCCATTACAGTGGTGAACCGAAATGGGTCCAAGTTCATTCCATTTGTGAAATTTGTAAGCAGATTTCGCAAGATCCAATCTTTATCACCTGTGGACACAGTTTCTGTAGGCAGTGCTATTGGGAAAAGTCCAGACAATCTGAAGATTTTTGTCCTCAATGCAGAATGAGATTGAAGAAACATACTGTTCTACAAACACACAAAGTCATGGGAGGATCTAGTTCGCCTGGCACTGTTCACAGATACACTAGTGCTGCTGATGTGGTCTGTGATGTCTCTTGTGATGGGAAGCATAGATCTTTGTCCTGTTTAACCTGCTCTGCCTCCTCTTGTCAAAGCCATATTAGACGGAATGACACAGAATCTGCCTTGCCGACACATGTATTGCTAGAGAGGACTGAAAATCTGGGGCATGACTGTCACCAGTCAGTGCAGGATGTCTTGCAGAAAGTCAAAGACACTCACAAGGCCAGAATGATGAAGAAGTATGAGAGCTTATTTGAGGGAATAAAACTACAAGAGAATAAAACCCTCCTGAAAAGAATGTACACACAGCTCTATATCTTAGAAGGAGAGAGTAAAGGGGTGAATGAAGAACATGAAGTTTTACGCATGGAGAAAACGCCCAGGACACATTCACAGGGCACTCCAATCAATTGCAATGACATCTTTAATCTCTTACCTAAACCAAGATGTGAGAAGCAAATATTAAAAAATGGAAAAACAATAACTGTTCTTACTAAAGGCATTGCTGGAATTGGAAAAACTGTTGCTGTGCAGAAGTTCATTCTGGACTGGGCAGAGGGAAAAGCCAATCAGGATGTAGATTTCATGTTCATGCTTCCATTTCGAGAGCTGAACTTGGTTAAAGATGACCAGTGCAATCTTCACAGACTTCTGCTTGATTTTTATCCTGAACTTCAAGATATGAACTCAAAAATTTTTAATACGTGTAAAACTGTGTTCATCTTTGATGGTCTGGATGAAAGTAGAATAACACTGAAGTTTTCAGACAGTGAGAAAGTTGCTCATGTAACTGAGATGTCTTCAGTTGGTGAGTTGATGTCAAACCTTATTAAAGGGGAGCTACTTCCTTCTGCTCTCATCTGGATCACCTCCAGACCAGCAGCAGCCAACCAGATCCCCTCTGAATACATTAACTGTGTGACAGAAATTCAGGGATTCAGTGAGCCTCAGAAGGAGGAATATTTCAGGAAGAGAATCAGTGATGAGAATCAAGCAAGCAGAATAATCTCACACATTAGAAGAGCAAGAAGCCTCTACATCATGTGTCACATACCTGCCTTTTGCTGGATCTCTGCCATGGTGCTTCAAAACATCCTGACACAAGACCACAGTACAGAAATCCCTAAAACTTTGACTGAAATGTACATATACTTTCTTTTGATTCAGACAAACATGAAAAATGAGAAGTATAATGAGAAGGCTGAGAAAAACACAGAAAACCTTTTTGAATCAAACAAAGATGTGATTGTGAAACTTGCCGAATTGGCTTTCAAACAGTTGATAAAAGGCAATGTCATGTTCTATGAGGAGGACCTGAGAGAGTGTGGCATAGATGTCACTGATGCCTCAGTGTACTCTGGCATTTGCACTGAGATCTTTAAGCAGGAATCTGTGATTTATCAGAGGAAAGTCTACTGCTTCATACACCTGAGCTTTCAGGAGTTTCTTGCTGCTGTATTTGTGTTTCACTGCTTTGTAAACAAAAATCCTGATGTCCTGCAGTTTTTTGATTTAATGCATGGTTTGCAAAGGGAAGCAGTTGATAAAGCCCTGCAAAGTTACAATGGACACTTGGATCTTTTCCTCCGATTCCTACTGGGTATCTCATTGGATTCCAATCAGAGACTCTTACAGGGTCTGCTGACCTACACACAGAACTGCTCAGAGAGCATCAAGAAGACTATTACTTACATTAAAGACAAAATCAAAAATGGACATAGTCTCTCAGCAGAAAGATCCATCAATCTGTTTCTCTGTTTGCATGAAATGAATGATCCAACTCTACATGAAGAGATTCAGGAGTTTTTAAAATCAAAGAAACTCTCAGGGAATAAACTCTCTGCTGCTCATTGTTCAGCAATAGCCCACATGCTTCAGATGTCAGAAGAGGTGCTAGATAAGTTGGATCTTATGAAATATAATACATCAGATGAAGGCAGAAAGAGACTGGTTCCAGCTGTGATGAACTGCAGAAAAGCTCTGTGAGTATTACTATATTTATAATATAGTAATATTGCAATATTTTACCATATACCATATAAAATTTGTCATTTTAAGATAAAACTGTATGGGAAGAAAATCAATTATATCAACATTTATGCATTAAACTGCATTTGTAGATTAATTATATCCTCTGTTACAGACTTGCTGGCTGTAATCTAACTGGTCAGTGCTGTGAAAGTGTGGCCTCAGCTTTACAATCATTGAACTCCCCTCTGAGACAACTAGACCTGAGTAACAATGATCTGCATGATTCAGGACTGAAGCTACTCTCTGCTGGACTGAAGAGCCCACATTGCAAACTGAACATTCTGAGGTTTGTATTTTAGATTTATTATTATAAATAAGTATGGAATGTAGTGGAGAAGCGAGGCAAAGGCACGGCTTGAAGTGTGTAGAAAATGTGCACAGCAGTGTAGTTTCCAGGAGGGAGCTAAAGATCTGTGAGCGAGATCCAGAAAATGAGTGTAAATTTTGATAATGTGATTACTGATAAAAATGTTGACAAATGCTTTTTGAGCTCTCCATCCATCTGTATGTTAGGGTTTAATGAAACAGATAAGAGCAATACATCAATCAAATCCGTAAAAGGTCTACTTTTATTTGTATACACTCATAATACCAAAAAACTTTGTGCTTTTGTAAAATAAAGAAAACAAACAGGGTGCACTATCTGCCGCCTTGGTCTCTGTGATCTTCATTTAGAAACATGTCACTAAAATGAACTGAAACTCAGCGAATACTCAACACAGAGACATGAGAGATATATCTATAGAAAGCCTGACATGTCTACTCTTAAACTAAGTAAGTCTTACCTAATACAATATTCTCTGATAAAGTAATCCATATGAAACTAACGCGATGTCCAGTCTTTCCCATCTGGCTTCATTATCTCTAATTAGATCACGCCCACGAGCTACTTTCGCTTTTGATAGTGCAATAGTCCACATGAGACCCACGGACATGTAAATGCCCACATCAGCTCTGTAAACAAAGCAGTGAGACTTTTCTTCAAGTTCATCTCGGCTACTGTTCATTTCTGGAAGAAGATACGCTGAGAGGAATAATCTTTAGATTACCTCAGAAAAAGCCTGTGAGGTTGACAGAGGAAGCCAAGGATGAGCAGAAAGCAAGAGATGAAGTGATGATAAAATCAGCTGGGTTTATTTAATAATCTTACATATGTTTCAATGCTCATACTTTGTCTGGACTTCATTCCTACTTCACTGAAACAACAAACACACACAGGTTGTTATTCAGAATCCTTAGATCCTTCAGAGCTATACGTAATACAACTTGTCTCTAAAGGAAGGCTTCACCAAATAACAATTTTTAACAAATAGATAACTCAGTTCATGTCCCCTGTAAGGTCCACCCAATTGTCCCAAAGACGGAATCCAATGGCGTGATGAAGGTATCATGCATGTAGGTATTTTACTTGTGCTTCTTTTGTTTCAAGTTTAGTTTAGATCCATGTTTAATCTGACTCCAATTCCAAGTGATCCTTACATTTAGGCTGTATTTCTAGTTAAAAACTGATGACAAATATTGATTATGCATTATTTTAGATCAGGGGTGTCCAACTCTGTTCCTGGAGATCTAACTTGCTGCAGAGTTCAGTTCCCACCCTGATCAAACACATCTGTCTGTAATTATCAAGTGCTCCTTCAGATCCTAATTAGTTGGTTCAGTTGTGTTTGATAAGGGTTGGAGCTGAACTCTGCAGGAAGGTAGATCTCCAGTAACAGGGTTGGGCACCCCTGATTTAGATATTTGATTATTCAGGACTTTGATTATTAATTATTCAGGACTTTGATTATTAATTTGATTATTATTCCCATACTTTCAATTATTTGCTCATTACCCAGTATTGCTTAGGGCCTCTCGTGGCCCGCGGGTCTCACAATCACAAACTCGCCAGTTCTGAGTTTAGTCAGAGGATGCAGAGTGAACTAATACCTTTCGGTTGGTTGCCACATGCTCACTCATTCAAAAAGTGTAGTTTCCTTAGTCACAAAGCTGCAATTTGCTAAGTCAGTGATAGACAGCAATCAAAAGGTCCCACATGATGTGCCACATGCTTCATTCACAGGGCCTTCAGTTTGACCTCTCCTGGATGCAGATTTGCGGTAATACCAGACTCCAATTAATCTACTAGTCATAATGATTTCAGGAGATTTCGGGATAAAACAAATTTAAGATTTTATTCATCAGGTAAAAATGTATCATGGCAATTACATAAATAAACAATGAGAATCCAATTCAGAATTAAATTCAGTTCCGATTCATATAAATACATAACATCAATTGCTCGAAATTAATCTAAAAGTGAGAGATGCATACCTGACAGCAGAGAGACACACAGCAGCATGTGAAAGTTCTAGTGTAGAGCTCCAGAGACTATCACACACTTTTTTTCCTGGTTACAAAATCACAAATGCCACTTTGCTTATAAATCCAGACCAAAACAAACAAATCTTCCAATTTAAGTTGTAAAACCATAAAAGACCTTTTTGTTAGTCACGATCCCATGGCCCAAGGCCTACACCTGGCTGGAGAAGGGAAAACATTTTCACCAGAGATCCTGACAAGGACACACCCCCTCAGCAGCAGAACAGAATTCTTCAAAATTTTCAATCTTTCTCATATTATAAGTGGTTACTGTGAAATTGAGACCATTTACCTTTACAGTAATAGTAAACATGAAAGACAAAAACAACAGATTCACATCTGTATGTTGCTGCCTTCCCTATAAAAGGACGGAGACTCAGAACGGAGGTTAATCTGCTATTGTCTCACCCTTGCCGGGCTCAGACTCAGAACAGACAGAGTCACTCTGGATGAAAGTCTCAGAAAGGTTTGTTTCAGTTAGTATCCCTTCCCTTTCGGGACTCAGACTCAGAACATGGATGATCTGTTTCCTACCACGCAGTCCGGAGATTCAGAACAAGGAGCGTCTCTTGGGAAGGTACCTTTATCTCTTTCCAATGAGGAGGAGATTGCGATCTGGCGCTTCTCAATTTCAAGGGTGTGATTGACTGTTTCCATCAGAGAGGGGACACGGTGTGGCCCACCCTTCTTTCCTCCTGTGGAACTTATTTTCATAGTCCAAACACACATTTAGAATAGTGTCAAAAAAGTTTTACCAATGCATTATTCACTTACCAAAACACAAGCAGAATGACAGTTCAATCTTCTTATTTCTTCTTCTTCGAATACTTATTTCTCTGAATAAATATGAGATGTGTGTGTTGTAGTTTGCATCAGTTTAAGGTTTGAGAACATAGTTATGAATGGATTTGGATGGAACTCTGTGATCTGTCTTTGTTTCACCCACTGCTGTGTCCAGAGGTCCTAAGGAATTTTTATGGTGGTCACAGGCCAAAACCTGAGGAATCAGTCTGTTGGTGGGTGAAGGGCAGAGACTGCATTTTGACCAACAGGAAGTCCTGTCCTTCCCGGCCTTTGTACCAAAGGTCTTCTTCTTTTTCTCTAAGAGGTGTTTGGCTGTTGTCCTGACATCTTTATCTGATGGTGTTGGACAGTTTGCTTATGTTAGTCCACCAAGATCCAATCAAAATGTAGCAAACCTTTGTCCACCATTGTGGTCAGAGAGGAGCCCCGCCATAGACTTGGCCCTGAAATGCGCTGTCCACTACACATCTCGCTCTCTGACATCATGTGATGCTATGTCATACAGGAAGTATGCACTGATTTTAGCAGATATAAGGTGCTGGCAGATCGGTGTTCGGGGCTTTGCTCTCGAACTTAAGCAGTTTGCTGGGTCCAAATACTTACCGACTGTTCCTAAATGGTTTCCTTGTGTGCTGTCTCTTTGTGGAGTATTTTGTTTCCCTATTTTTGCATGGAGTACTTTCCCTGGAGGACTTTAAACAGTTGGGCTAACCGAAAAGATTCTGCTGTCGGACTTGTTACACCAGTGAGACTGATCTTTTGCTCATTCAACGCGCTGGACTTTACAAACACACACACACACACACACACACACATACATTTTTGTTTAATTTCTTTTTCACTTAATGCTTGTTATTGATGTTTTTTGAATTATTGCAATACTCTCTTGCTAATTCACCCCATGTTTATTGACAATCTATTGTCAGTTATGGATTATTTGTGTACACAGCTCGAGTGGGACAGACGGTCCGTTTGCTCTTTCATGTGCACCCACTATAATATTTAGTGGATTGTTACATATTGGTGGCCCGTACGAGGAAGTTCTGTTTGTTTGTAAGTCTGTTTGTACATGTCATAAAATATGGAGGAAACAGATGTAAATGCTCTAGCTGTAACTGAAAATACAAACATTACCAATGGCAAAAACACAACTGAAACTAGGGTTGAAACAGATGAGATACCTAATGCAGATTTTACCGCAGGCCCATTTGTTACTAGACACAATGCAGCTGCTGAAGTAACTTCTACGTTAAGTTCACTTTATATTTCTGATCATGCCAATGAGGAAACTGATGATGCTGAAGATAGTGAAAGCTGTGTTTTTTGAATGCTGCACAAACCATGCAATCAGAGATAGCTCAACTCAAGTTGGTTTTATTGGCCCTTAATACAAAAGTACAAACAGCTAAACATGAATTTAAAGAGTTTGTAGAAAGCACCCTAAATAGGAAGACCAGTTTCAGGCAGGCAGAGGACACTAGTTTAGCAGACTCAGATTACTATTTCCTTAACTGCTTGGAGAAGCTGGAGAGGGCTGTGAGTGACTGTTTATTGTAAAGAAATGCCCAATGGGGAAAAAAAAAAAAAAAAAATTAAAAGCTACAACTTACAAGTACTCCTGCACTCTCTCTAGATTGCATTCCTACACTCCCGCCAACTCCATTTATTCTGTCTGTGCTCCCATAGCCCCAGTGCCAGCCCCTAAAATTAACCTCTTAACCTGCACCCCCCATTTTGGGACTCACAGCTGAAAATGACTTACCTAACTTAAAATGTTAACAGTTCCTGACAACAGTGTGCTACACAGACAATTTTGGTGTCTTTGAAAAGAAGACCCTTTGGGCTTTAATATCCATCATTCAGAGTTAATAATGCTCAAAAAGATAAAAAGTTATAGACACTGATGTGCCTTAAAAAGAATTATACCACACTGAATGTTTTTTTTTTTTTTTTTTTATTTCATATACAAATACATCAAATAAGTCCTGGAGCAATCCAGAAAAGTAATGGGCTGAAAGTCACATCTCATGAGATTATATTTCAAATTTGAAGAAGATACCATGAAAAATGAGGTTCCTGCAATCATTTTTCTGAGACTATTTTTAGTCCCCCACAAAACACGCACACATATTTGAAAAATGTTGAAAAGAAAAAAAATAATTATTTGTGAAAAAAGCAGACAGCTAAGTTACGCCCCATCAAATGACAGATGCGTCACAGCGCGCGTCACAAGCCGCCACGAGAGAGCGCCAGATTCAAATAAACAATATTCCGCCTATCTTTGACTTTTTTTTTAGTGGATGGTCTCATTCTGTTTGTGACACTGCGTGCTGCAAAACCATGTTGCTTTTTACTACCAAGATGCTGTTTTTTGAGCGTAATTTGTACCATAACGGATACAAACAATAACTCTCCCCGAAGAAATGAGACATAAACAAGGAATTACCATCCATATTACAACGTTATTGTTTCGTTGGACTAAAAGTGCTCTATGGGATGTTATTCAATGGATCCTTACCTTTCTAACTAAACCGGGATTTCAGCAGTGGATGCGTTTGTGACTCGTTATTACGACGAATCTGGTATGTACTGTTTTATTATGCATGTTTTGATGTGTACTGCTTACACAAATTTAGCAAATACATTCCTTATAAGCTTTCCACTGATAAACAGCGATCTATCGTTGATGCTTGAGGCTTAGACCTTTATAGTGATATATAGTTTGTCAAGATTAATTTTGTCTCATTTCATTTAATCTATTCGTAAACACTGACACGTGCAAACAAAGAGCGTTCAGTGTGCCGGCGTCCTGGTGCGGGTTAACAGGTTAACGGACCAGTACTAAAATCTGCAAATTCAACCTATGATGTTTCCCCTATCTACACTCCACTGGCAAAGGTGCTTGATCTGCCAGCTGTTCCAAGTACATAATTTTTCTGCACTCAGCCCACCATTCAACTGGAGTTTCCCACCTTTGGTGATTCCTACGAGACCTTAGATGTGCTCAACTTTATGAAACACTGTGAAAACTATTTGGACATCAGGCCGCTTCCCAATGCGGACCTCTACGGAACCCTGAGCACGGTGCTGAAGGGATCTGCTTGCAGCTGGTGGAAGGCAGAAAAGAGCAAGGTAACATATTGGCAATCTTTTAAAAAGGTATTTATGGCTGCTCTTATTTCAGATGATTACCTTACAGAGGTGGAAGATAAGCTTCGGTATTTACTCCAGCAGCCCCGTCAACCTGTGAGGACAGTGGAACAGCTCGTGAAGGTGGGCTCCATGGTGGAAAAGGACCGCATGGGCATAAAGGATTATTGACAGAAAGTTAATGGTCAAAACGGCAAAAATAAGGAAAGTAAAAAAAAAAAACAAAAAAAAACAAATGAATGTAATACCTCTATAGGTCTATTGTCCATTGCACAACCTCACTCACTGGCATCTCTCCTCCTGGTGCCTGTAATAACAAAGGGACGGAAGTGAAGGCAGTGTTGGACACAGGAAGCATTTAGACTCTGATGCTGGAAAGCCTGTGGAGGCAGTTGAGTGAAGACAATTCATCACTTGCTCCAAACTCACCTCAATGCTTCATCATGGCTGATGGGAATGTGCACCAGGCTGTCAAACAAAGCTCAGTCAACTATCTGTGGGATGACAAGAGGTGCATAGTGGGCACATATATAATGGATGTTCACTTTGTGTTTTCTCTAATTGTTGGCTTGGACTACCTGAGAGCCACTGGGACACTCCTCAATATGGGGCAAGAAAGATATGACCTGAAAACAGGAAAGGGTTTTATCTATTACCCTTTCCTACTCCCTTCAGTCAACCCAGTGCAAACGGCTACTCTGAAGGCTGCAAACACTTACCACTCTGCTGCTGTGACCTTATACAACACCGTACCTACAACCTGGCAACCGTCAATTACTACCCCAAACCTAGAAGTTGTTCTTGCCTGGGACACGGACAGTCAGGAAGAATTGTTGAAGCTGATGTCCACCTGGCCACGTACCTTTTCCAACGCTTTTGGAAAAACATCTATAGAACAACATAAAATCATCTTATCAGAAGACATGCCAATAAAATCTCTTGCAGTTAGGGTACTGGCAGATGAAAATGGAGGAGGGTAGCAAAGAGAAGACAGCGTTTATCACCCCCAAAGGTCTCTATCAATTCTGCTTTATGCCATATGGGCTCTGAAATGCTGTGGCCACTTTCCAAAGGCTAATGGAGAAAGTAAATTGAGAAGCAAGTTTTGCTTTGTGTACATAGATATCATTATCTACTCCCGTACACTCCAGGAACACACTCAACACTTGAACACCATCCCCAGCGACTCACCCAGGCTGGCCTCACCCTCAATATGAAGTAGTGCCACTTAAAAATAAATAAATAAATAAAAATAAAAAAATAAAAAATAAATAAATTATAAAAACAAACAAACAAACAAAAAAACAGCTAAAGTTCCTTGGACATCATCTCAGCAAGAGGAGTTGAGGTAGACCCAGACAAGACCCAAGCTGTAACGTGGTATCCACAAATCCTCCCGCCCCCACCACCCGCTGGTACCACAAGTTTATACACCACTTTGCAGACATCACGGCATGCCTGTTTTGATGCAGCCCGATCTCGATACAGATTTTCAAGTGCATACTGATGCCAGCGAGGTGGGACTGGGAGCCATCCTCAGTCAACAAACCCCTGAAGGACAGAGAGTGGTGGCCTACGCTTCAAGAACCCTTTGTGGAGCGGAGTTTAACTATTCAGCCTTGGAGAGGGAGTGTCTGGCAGTTGTCTGGGCAATCGAAAAGTGGAGACACTATCTGGATGGTAGGCCCTTTAAGGCCTACACTGACCATGCAGCTCTAACGTGGTTTTCAATAGCCCCAAAACTTCATCTAGAGTCACCCATTGGACTCTTAGACTGCAACAGTTTAGGTTCAATGTCCATCAAAGGAAAGGCTGTCTAAACCTGGGACCCGAAGTATTGTCTCGAGCCTATGAGCTGCAAGAAAAAGAACATGTCCACTGCCTTGCCATAACAACATCAAAATGCTCATCATACATTCCCAACACCCTAAATTAAATATCACAGGCTAAAAAGAACGACACCACCATCACCCACCAGCAAATAGATCAAAGATCCAGAAGAGTACAAGGCCAGCAAATCTGCTTTGAAGTCTAAGTGGACGTCCATGACATGTGGAGTCCCACAAGGTTCAGTTCTTGCACCGCTCTTGTTTAGCTTGTATATGCTCACACTAAGTCAAATAATGAGAAAGAACCAAATTGCCTATCACAGCTATGCTGATGATACCCAGATTTACCTAGACTTATCACCAAATGATTACAGTCCCATTGACTCCCTCTGCCAATGCACTGATTAAATTAACAGTTGGATATGCCATAACTTTCTTCAGTCAAACAAGAAGAAAACTGTAGTCATTGCATTTGGAAACAAAGATGAAGTTGCATAGCTTGGTGAATGCATAGCAAGGTGAATACATAGCTTGACTCTAGGGGTCAAACAACTAAAAATCAAGTCAAGAATGTTGGTGTAATTCTGGAGACTGACTTTAGTTTCAGTAGTCACATCAAAGCAGTAACTAAAGCAGCATACTATCATCTCAAAAACATTGCAAAAATGAGATGTTTTGTTTCCAGTCAAAACTTGGAGAAACTAGTTCATGCCTTTATCACCAGCAGGGTGGACTATTGTATTGGTTGGAAATTTATTCCTTTACCTTCTCTGGGTATTAACAGCTCCTTTGAATCACATTCAGTCACTATTACCCACCCCTTTAAAATCCATTTTGTAGTTGTTTATTGACCCCCAGGACCACAAGGTAACTTCTTGGATGAATTAGATGTGCTGCTCTCAACCTTTCCTGAGGATGGTACTCCCCTAGTTATGCTTGGAGACTTCAACATCCACCTTGATAAACCTCAGGCTGCAGACTTCCACACTCTGCCTGCCTCTTTTGATCTTAAAAGAGTGTTAACTACGACTACTTACAAATCAGACAACCAACTGGACCTTATTTACACACGAAACTGCTCCGATGATCATGTACTGGTTACTCCACTGCACACCTCGGATCACTTCATCCTCACTCTTAAAATCAACATGGTTCCTAACACAACACATACCCCTCCACATGTCATCTTTCGACAGGCCTGGATTGGCTAATCGGGAGCACAGGGAGAATTCCTGGTGGGCCGGTCTGTTTTTTTTGGACGCAAGGGCCAGTTCTGTAATGTCACTGGGGTTGAAATATGGATACTCATTATATTGAAGTAGATATCCAAGCACCAGAAGCAGCCCACACTCTTCTAAGTTTTCTTTAATTGAAAATTATGCCTTTCCATTCATTCATAGGCTATATGATTGCAATAATAGCATCAATCAAAATAGTCATCAATCAAAAATTTAAGTGCCATTTATATATATATATATATATATAATATATATATATATATATATATATATATATATATATATATATATATATATATGGGTAGGGGTAGTTGACGTATCACTGTGCCCTATGATGTGACAGCAAAAAAAAAAATAATAAAAAAAACTCTAACATTGAAGATAAACCTCTCTCATGTTTGTAACTCTAAGAATGAAGACACATTTTTTTTTACATTTTTCTCTTGTTATTTGCATTTTGTTGTTGTTGTTGTTGTTGTTTTTTTTTCTACATTTTTGCTCTGTCACACCATAGGACACAGTCCAATTTTTATTTGTCAACTACCCATATATTTATATATATATAATATATATAATTGACTGACATTTCATAGACATTTAGTTGTTATGCTTTCAAATTACTTGGCATTTTTATGTATGTAGTTTCACAGTATTGTCACCTCCAAAATTATTACACTACTTGTGCAGTCACAATTCTATAATGGTACAATTTACTAAGGCTGATGACTTTTTTTTTTTTTTTTTGTATGATATTTAAATTCTTTTTAGAATAATTGTACGTAAATAGGTTAAGCAAAACAAATGTGATTATTTCTGAGAACTTTTTAAATGCAGGCAGACATTTTTTTTGTTGGAGATATGCAAGCAAAAAGTAGCTAATAGATTAAAAAATGGATAATGGAAAGTGTAAAGGCTACGCTGAAAAGATATAAAAAAAAGGCCAGTAAAAAACAAAACCAAAACAAAAATAAAGTTGTAGAAAAATACAATTGATTACAAAGCTGTAGTGAACAGTGTACTACTGCAAACTTATATACTGAGGTTTTAATTACATTATTGTAAAATCAATCAGTCATGAACTAAAGTGGGCCAGTCTAAGACATGAAACTACAGGGCTGAAAATGAGTCCCACTCCGGCCCTGTCTTTCGACGTAACCTACGCTCACTCTCACCCTCCCGGCTATCTGCTATAGTTTCATCTTCACTTCCTCCCCCTTAAACAGTTAGCATCTCTTGATGGTAACAGTGCTAACTGATACTTTCTGCTCCACTCTTACATCTTGTTTAGACACTGTCTGCCCCTTGTCTTCCAGGCCAGCCCCTACCACCCCTTCTGGCCCTATCACCCCTTCTGCCCCTTTTCCGTGAAGCTCAGCGCTGCTGAAAGGGTATGGCGCAAATCAAAAAATCCTACTCACCTTAATGTATATCACTCCTCTCTTCCTTCTCTGCTAATATCTCCACTGCTAAAAGGACATACTATCATAATAAAATTAACAATTTGTCTAACTTCCGCATGCTCTTTAAAACATTTTCCTCCCTCCTTCGTCCTCCTTCTCCCCCTCCTTCATCAACTCTAACAGCTAATGACTTTGCCATGTTCTTCATTAATAAAATTAAAACCATCAGTGTACAGTTTTCCACACCACAATCTGTCAAGCACATCTTACCAGCAAACATACACTCGTTCACATCCTTCTCTTCACTCTCTGAGGCAAAAGTCTTCAAAATCATCCTTTCTAATCATCCTACTACTTGCCCACTTGATCCTATTCCATCTCATCTCCTTCAAGCCATTTATCCTGCAGTTGTACCTGCACTCACTCACATCATTAACACATCACTTCACACTGGTGTTTTTCCCTCAGCATTTAGACAGGCTCGTATAACCCCACTGCTTAAAAAAATACCCTTAACCCACCTCATTTAGATAATTACAGATTAGTTTCCCTTCTTCCTTTCATTGCAAAAACACTTGAATGAGCTGTGTTCAACCAAGTCTCTGCCTTTCTCACACAGAACAACCTCCTCGACAGCAACCAGTCTGGTTTCAGAAGTGGACATTCAACCGAAACTGCCTTGCTCTCAATTGTTGAAGCCCTAAGACTGGCAAGAGTGGATTCCAAATATTCAATACTTATCTTGCTGGATCTATCTGCTGCTTTTGACATGGTTAACCACCAGATCCTCTTGTCAACCCTATTGGAAAAGGGTATCTTAGGAACCACAATCCAATGGTTTGAGTCTTACCTCTCAGATAGGTCCTTCAAGGTATCTTGGAGAGTTGAGGTGTCCAAGTCGCAACATCTAACTACTGGGGTGCCACAGGGCTCAGTTCTTGGACCACTTCACTTCTCTGTCTACATGACATCACTAGGCTCTGTCATAGGCTCTCATTCAGAAACATGACATTTCATTTCACTGCTATGCTGATGACACTCAACTTTACCTCTCATTCCATCCTGATGATCTGACGATAGCTGCTCGCATCTCAGCTTGTCTAAGAGACATTTCTTGCTGGATGAAGGACCATCACCTTCAACTCAACCTTGCCAAGATAGAACTGTTTGTACTTCCAGCAAACCTATTGTTTCATCACAATTTCATTATCCAGTTAGGCACATCAACCATAACTCCTTCAAAACCAGCCAGAAACCTTGGAGTCGTGATTGATGATCAGCTGACTTTCTCAGACCATGTTGCTAAAACTGCCCGGTCCTGCATATTTGATTTATTTCATTTTAATTTCATTATTTATTTATAAAGCACATTTAAAAACAACCCAGTGTTGACCAAAGTGCTGTTCAGATTAGAGTAGTCAAATAAAAATACAAATTACTATCTCTCAAACAATAAACAAAAACACTAAAATAATGAATTAAAAACCCACTCTAAGCACTCCCATTATCTGCAGCTAGCATAATGTCATTAGTAACTTTCAGTAAAGTAGATTCAGTACTGTATAGTTTTCTAAATCCTGACTGAAAAGTATCATATAATGAATTAGAATCCAGAAAAGAGTGTAGTTGAGTGAATACAACCTTTTCCAGAATTTTAGAGATAAAAGGGAGATTAGAAATTGGTCTAAAATTACCTAAGTCAGACACATCAAGATTTAGTTTCTTCAAAAGAGGAGTAACAGAAGCATGTTTTTAGTCAGTCAGGGACCGTGCCAGTTCTCAAACACATATTAATAGAAAACAAGAGATCAGGCCCAATAGTATCAACAATTTGCTTAAAAAAGTGTGATGGAATACTATCATACGGACAAAAAGTAGGTTTCAGATGATCAATAATGTCTTTACAGGTCTGAAGGGAAATGAGACTAAACATGCTCCAAGTAGAGGAGCACCCAGTCATTTCAGGGGAAATATGAAGAGCTGCCATGATTGTGGCCTTGACCTTGCTGTCTTCTTGATAAAAAAGGCCAGAAAGTTTTCACATAAGGAATCAGACACGTCAGGGAAAACATCAACACCTGGATTTAAAACAGCATCTATAGTGGAAAATAAAACTCTTGGTCTATGGTGATTTTTTGAAATAGTCTCTGAAAGAAATTTAAATTTCACAGACTTGACAGCTTTCTGAAAAATAGAAAGGGACTCCCTTAAAATGTCATAGGACACCTGCAGCCTGTCCTTAAGCCATTTGTGTTCTGCTCGTCTGCAGTTTCGTCGGAGTAAGTGAATAGAGTCATTGAACCAAGGAGCATATTTTTTGATAGAACGCTTAATCTTCAAAGAAGCAATGTTGTTGACAATATTCAAGCAGGTTTATTAAATATAATATAATATATATTTAAATATAATACATTTATACATTTAAAATTTAATTAAAACAATAAGTAAAAAAATAAATAATAATATCCTGGCCAGAGGAGAACTGGCCCCCCGACTGAGCCTGGTTTCTCCCAAGGTTTTATTCTCCATTCTGTCACAGAGGGAGTTTTGGTTCCTTGCCGCTGTCGCCTCTGGCTTGCTCAGTTGGGGACACTTAATTTCTAACGATTATTGTCAATTTGATTTCATAGACACTATTTAAACTAAACTGAGCTAGACAATGACATCTCTGAATTCAATAATGAAATGCCTTTAACTGAAAACTTAACTGAGTGTTTAATCTTATTATTATACATTTACTGACACTCTATCCTCCAATTTGATACTGTTAAGTGCTTTGACACAATCTGTATTGTTAAAAGCGCTATATAAATAAAGGTGACTTGACTTGATTAAAAAGATTAAAATATATATTAGCATCAAAGCTTTCAGACCAATTTATAACTGGCAATTCATCGGCTGCCTTATAAGCAGTAGCAAAATTCTCGCAGGCTGTAGGGGAAAAGTAGCGACCCCAGCGGGCCTGAACAGATGTAACGTTAGTACTTGATCGACGATGGAGGGCAGGAGTGAAAGTCAGAAATTTATGATTAGAGAAGCCTGAGATCCGATCTCCATGTCCGTAATGGAAAAACCATGAGAAAATACCAGGTCCAAAATGTGACCATGAATGTGCGTGGGACTTTGCACCCATTGAGAAAAACTAAAGAATCCATAAGATTACAGAAATCCTTAGATAGCGGCATACCGGAACAACAGATGTGAATATTAAAATCACCAAGCAATAAAATTTGATCATACATAGTTACTAAATTCCCCAAAAAATCTGCAAATTCACTCAAAAAAGCATTATTAAACTGAGGGGGTCGATAAATAACAACACACAGAACTGGATTTACCAAGTCCATTAGAGACATTTGAGCCTCAAAACTCTTATAAACATCAGACGGAATAATGCAGCAGTGGAAAGAGTTTTTAAAAACAATGGCCAAACCTCCCCCATGACCAGAGGATCGCGAAGAGTTAAGAAATGAGCAGTTTTGAAGAACAAGTTCTGAGAAAGGACTTAAGTCCCCCTCTTTTGTCCATGTTTCGGTCATAAACAGAAAATCCAGGCTCCGCGAAATAAAGAAGTCATGTGAAATGAAAAGTTTTATTTACCAGAGACCGCACATTGAGTAATGCCATCCTGAGAGGCGGTGGATCGCTCTCTGTTTGAGATCCCCTGTTTAGCGGTCGCAGAAACTGAGGATGCACTCCATCCTGGCGAATCCGTGGAAGTAGACACAACATAGGCGAGTCGAGGGAGTTGGGGACGATAGGCCGAATCCAACTGTGGCAAAGAGATACATCCCACACACTCGTGCAAAACGGCAGGTATAAATAACCATTCCAGCTTTAGTCGAACAGCAATGCCTCCACGTTTACCACTTCTTCGGCGATGTTTTTTGCGTTGAGTGGCAGTAGGCCGCTGGCGTAGGTGCTTTGGAATATTCACCCGGAACGATGAGTAGTGCGAATGAAAGCCACTTCTTATATCGGTGCCGAAGTTGGTAACTGAAGTCTTAATATCAAGCAGCATCTGTCAATCATATACGAAGGTTGTAGACCACGACTCGATCACAGAAAAGCAGAAAATACTGAGCAAAATCCAAAATAGAAAGTGCAAGAGACGGCTGGCCAAACACAATGGCTCCATCTTGATCCCTTTCATAATTCCATGCCAAGACATTCAACATCAAGAAGATCAGGCCCTTTCGGAACATGCTTCACAACACCTTGTTCAAAGTTTTGTTCTGTCCAGAATGGACTACTGCAATGCTCTCTTGGCAGGTCTTCCAGCCAGTTCAATTAAACCTTTATAATTAATCCAGAACACGACAGCAAGATTAATTTTTAATGAGCAAAAAAAGAATGCACGTCACACCTCTGTTTATCAATTTGCACTGGCTACCAATAGCTGCTCACATAAAATTCAAGGCATTGATGTTTGCCTTCAAAACCACCACTGGCTCTGCACCCCTTTACCTAAATTCATTACTTCAGACTTATGTGCCCTCTAGAAGCTTATGTTCTGCAAGTGAATGTCACTTTATTATGCCATCCCAAAGAGGCACAAAATCACTTTCACAGACTTTTAAATGAAATGTTCCCTCCTGGTGGAATGACCTGCCCAACTCAATCCAAGCAGTTGAATCCTTAGCCAAGAATCGGCTAAAACACATCTCTTCCATCTTTACTTGACTCTTTAACTCTAGCAACCTCTATTCTAATTCTATTCTTTAAAAAACTCTATTCTTTTTCTATTCTAGCTATTCATTTTCTTTTTATTTATTATACAATTAACAAAAGCAAAAAACACTAGCTTGCTCTATTCTTTTTCTATTATATCTGTTTTCTTTTTATTATATAATTAAAAAAAAAAAAACCTTGCTACGTGTACTACGTTACGCTAACTGAGACTTGTTATAGCACTTGTGTATCATTGCTCTTTTGTTGATTTTGATTACTTCCACTGTCCTCAATTGTAATTCGCTTTGGATAAAAGCGTCTGTTAAATGACTAAATGTAAATGTAATGTAAATGTAATGGTCTCCTCACCGGCCTTCCCAAGAAGACCACTGGACAGCTGCAGCTCATACAGAATGCTGCAGCCAGGATTCTGACAAGAACCAGAAAATCTGAGCATATCACACCAGTCCTCAGGTCCTTACACTGGCTTCCAGTTATATTTAGGATTGATTTTAAAGTACTTTTACTGCTTTTTAAATCACTCAGTCACTCAGATAATTAGGATTGAGTTAGAAATACCAAGGGTTCACACAAAAGAAGGGGAGTCCGCTTTTAGCTATTATACCACCCGCAGTTGGAATCAGCTTCCAGAAGAGATCAAATGTGCTAAAACATTAGCTATATTTTTTTTCTGCCCTCACTATGTGTGCAGGTACATAGCTATGCAGCAAGCTAAATACTCCTCCAAAAATTACCCGAAACAGAGTTGACTTCGGGCACATTTAATGGAAGCGGTAAAACTGCAAAATACAACTGTACAAAATGTGTACATTTCCACATATCTGAATAAGGGTAAACATCTTTCTCTCTCTCTCTCTCTCTCTCTCTCTGTTTATATATATATATATATATATATATATATATATATATCTCAAATATGCCTTGCAGGAGCTTGTCAACACTTGAATCATTACTTATTTAACTTTTCCAGAATTCACCTCCATGATAACCAGTGATGTGAATAACGGCGTTATAAATAAACGGCGTTATTTTTTTTCAGTAATGAGTAATCAAACAAATTACTGTTTCCCCTGTTACGACGCCGTTACCGTTACTGACAATAAAATACGCCGTTACTATAATTTATTATAATATTATTATAATTTTATTTTTCAGCTCATCTGAATGGATGCGCAGTGCAGCTGTATTTGACGTATCGTAAACTCTAGTTTGAATGTGCACGGCTCGCCTTCGCTTTTTCTCACACACACAAAGAAAGACACAGAGCACGAGAAGTCTTTCAAAACATGCAGAATTTATGCGCTACATGTAAACGATATTCTTTGTTGTATTTTCCTGTCAAAATAACAGAGTTCCTTTGGAATTCTTCGGCTTTTAAGAACGGCCAGGTTCTCCAGTAGTGGGCGGAACTAATGCACAAACGACAATCTCATTGGCTGGCGCTCACCTATTATCGTCCCTATTTTGATTTCAGCAAATCAATTCGAGCGAACGCAGACTACGTGATTAATATTCATGAACCCAGCAGCTCATTAAACCTTAGTGCATTTTATAATGTTATTAGTAGTAGAATTCATAGTAGTTTTGTTATCTTATCAATTTTTCCCCCTTTTTTATAGAAACACTAAATGACAAACAACATCTTAAGCACTACCACCAGTCCAAAGTTCAGTCAACATGACAAATATGCATTCATACTTGGTTATTCTAATTACTAAAGTTCTATCATCATATAATTCTAAATTATCATAATATCATATTATAATGCTTGACTGACTGATGCTAAGTGTCAGTGGATAAATAGTGTAGATTAATGTACAATGTTTTATAATAATAATTTATTCTATTTCGAGTCCATTTCATTAATTTAACATATTTAATATTGGGGCATCCAAGTTATTTGACATTTGAACATTTAAAAAAAAAAAAAAAAAAAAAACGCAACAGTTACTTTCCCTAATAATTAGTTACTTTTATAATGATATAACTCAGTTACTAACTCAGTTACTATTTGTGAGAAGTAACTAGTAACTATAATTAATTACTTTTTAAAGTAATGTGCCCAACACTGATGATAACTAACACTGATCAGAACTAGATAACATTTATAACATTACTGTTATTAATAAAAACTTACAGACAATGCCTTTTCAAGAGTAAATGAAAATTGGCTGAAGATGGATGTCATCCGTATGCTCTCTCAAGTGCTATGTGACAAAATTGCTGAACAGCATGTGATTTACTTGAACAAAATAAATCACCACTAGGGGTCGCCAACAACAAAACAAACAGGCATCAGAACAATATTTAAATCCAGATTAAAAACTCATCTGTTTAGCTGTGCATTCACTGAATGAACACTGTGCTACGTCCGAACTGATTGCACTATTTTATGTATAATCATTTTATATTTTCATTTTAATCAATTTTTAAGTCATTTTAAAAGTTTTTAAATTCCTTGTTTTGTTGTTGTGATTTTTTTTTATGATTTTCTTTCCTTTTATGTAAAGCCCTTTGAATTATCATTGTGTATGAAATGTTCTATATAAGTAAACTTGCCTTGCCTTTGAAGACCATCAAGGTGCTTTATATCGCCAGATACCTGTGAAAAGTGGAGACAAATTTCAAATAGTCATCCCTCAGTCATTGTTACTGGGTTTCCTCCACTACTTCCATGACAACCCACTGGGAGGACATCTTGGACTGCTTAAAGTGCCCCATTATGGATTTTTGAAAATTACCTTTCATGCAGTGTGTAACACAGTTCTAAGTGAATGAAAACATCCTGCAAAACTTTAAATCTGAAAGTGCACCGTGTATAAAGTTATTGTCTCTCAAAAAAAAAAAAAAAAAAGAGTCAACTCTGAATCATTGAAACGAGTCGTTTTTAAAATGAATCCCAAGCCGTTTCATGTTGACGTCAACATGAAACATTAGCATATCGCCCGCCCACTTGTTGGCCTTTTCATGTTGGTCTGAATGAAAAGACAAATTCATTCTTTGCCACTAGGTGCCGCTTTTGGAGCAGTAAAATCGCAGTTTTCCCGGTAACGCTGTACACACAGCAGCACTGCGCTCACAAATGCTGCTTTATCAGGCATTACAGGCATGATGAATTGAAAATGAGACCATTCGGACCAATCACCGCAGATTAGCATCACACAAAGGAGGGGTTTGGTAAAATGAATCGTTGGGGAGTCGTTGAGCAAGTAAGGTAAAAATAAATGCATATTATAAGACAATGAATGTGTTTTTTGACCTTGCATGCATGTCAGCCTGTTGTTGAGGACTCCCAAAACCAATATATGAACCTTTCATAACCCATAATAGGGGCACTTTAAAACTCTGTTGAAGCTGTTGGAGGTCGCATGGTAGCCTACTGTGCGAAAAGACGTCTGGACATACGTAAAAGGCTGTGACATCTGCCAGAAATTTCCTGCTAAGTTTTTATTGTAGAATATACTCTGAACGCAAATAGCGTACGCTGTTCTGCATCAACCGCACCACAAGGATACGTTTTCTACGTTTGTTTACGCTTTTATTTGAACGGAAACAGCGTATCCTTGTGGTGCGGCTGACACAGAACAGCATACAAAGTTTGCGTTCAGCGGATATTCTCCTAAATGATGCTACGGTGATGCAGAAGAGAGGCGAAGGAGACAAATTGTTGAATAAAGTCATTATTTTTATTTTCTTTGCATACAAAAAGTATTCTCGTCACTTCATTAAATTAAGATTGAACCACTGATGGCAGATGGACTATTCTGACGATATCTTTCATACTATTCTGGGCCTTGACAGTGTTATTTACTTGGCAGTCAATGGGACAGTCACAAGCCTCCCGGTTTTCATCCAAAATATCTTAAATTGTGTTCCGAGGATGAACTAAGCTTTGACGGGTTTGAAACGACATGGTTAATGGTTAATAAGTGATTAATGACAAAATTTTCATTTTGGGGTGGAGTAACCTTTTAACCCAAAGGGCTTGCTTTAAAGTGGTTCTCATCCTATCTACATGGAAGATCCTTTGCGGTGGAGCTAGGAAGCTTTATTTCATCTTTACAGTTTATTTCCTCGGGGGTTCCTCAGGGGTCATGTTTTGGTCCTTTGTTGTTCTCTTTATATATGATTCCTTTGGGTCTAATCTGTCAAAAATGTTATGTGGCTTATCATTGTTATGCTGATAACATCTAGATTTATTTGCCCCTAAGATGTAACAATGGCTCCAATATTGCAACTTTGTTTGAGTGTTTGAATGAAATAAGGGCATGGATGGCTTCTAGTTTTCTGCAGCTCAATGAGTCTAGTGGTGAAGTGGTGATATTTGGCCCCCAAAAGTTAGCCAAACATCTTACTGTACATCAGGAACCTTTATCCACTAATATCAACACTTAAGTAATGGCGCTTTTCCACCGCATGGTACGGCACAGTATGGTTCAGTACAGCTCACTTTTGGGGGATTTTCCACTGGGTACAGTATCTGGTACCTGGTACTTTTTTTAGTACCACCTCGGCCGAGGTTCCAAGCGAACCGTACCGTTACCAAAACGTGACGTGTAAACTCTGCTGATCACTGATTGGCTGGAGAAAATCGTCACTGCCTGCGTCATTGAACTTGCAACACGAGACACAACAGACCCGCTAGATTTAAATCAGCACAGCCAGCGAAGGATCGAACGCAACTGTTTTTAATGAGCGCATCTTTCTTTTAACACCCAAAAAATGGCTGTTTCGTTGTCTGTTGAGGAAGTGCAGACATTCCTCTCGTTGATAGCCGAGTAGCGGATCCAGTGAGAGCGTGATGGAGTGACGCGGAATTAAAATGTTTATCAGGAGTCACGGCAGTAGAGACGGTGCAACTATAACGACACATGAATAATCCCGCCCACTCTAAAGCGGTACTAAACTGCACTGGAAACGCAAACCGAGTCGTACCACGCAGTGGAAAAGCGCCATAAGAAACCTTGGTGTTATTTTTGACTCGGATTTGAAGTTTGATAGACAAGTCAGTGCTGTTGTTAAAAATAGCTTCTATCAATTGTGAATTATTTCCAAATTGAAGAGAATTCTGTCTTTTGAGGACATGGAAACAGTGATTCATGCTTTTATTTCATCCAGATTGGATTATTGCAACTCGTTATATTTAGGGTTGTCTAAGAATCTGCTCTCACGGCTGCAGCTAGTACAAAATGCTGCAGCTAGACTGTTGACTGTGTAGCAAATTAGCTCAAAAGGGAAATATTTATAATTAATTATAACTGGTTACAATTAATAATAAATATTTAGATTAGATCTTAGAATTAACTGTAGCAGAATCAATATTACAATTATTTGATCTATCCGTCCACCAAGCAGACAATATAATCATTTATCAATTCTAGGAAAGGTTATTTTCCTGGCCAAAGAAGAATATCTTTCCTACTTTATGCAGTACTAGCAGTAATTTAGCATGTAGCAAGGATCAACATTCAGTGACTTCGAATTGTGAGTAGCACACAGAGACAATCAATTTGTGAATATAAGAGATTTAATAGATGTAACTATAGCTAACATACAACTAAATTAAGCAAAACACATATATACAGAATGAAGGAAAGTAAGGAAGAGAGAGAGAAGAGCAAAAGAATGGCAGTATTTCAAATCAATTAACCACAACCTAATGAGAATATCAGAGAATCAAAATTCACCTTAAAAGGGGCTCAAACTTAAACACACATCTAAATAGTTGTAAACAGTTACTTGCATTGGTTTTGTTGCTGAACAAGAGTCTTGATGCTGTAGACAAGAGGTTCTTGATGATTTCTTTAGGAGTGAGCTGGAGATTTTCCTCTGGTTCTTCTGAAGATAGGAAAGACCACAGCGAGTCGACAAAGTTACTTGAAGGTAAAACTGCCAGAAGGTTAAACTCAAAAGGATAGTTTTGCAGAGTCTTGGAGAGTGTCCGTCTCAAGAAGAAGAGTTTTGAGCCACGAATAGTCTGAGTTAGAGACTTTTGATAGTTCCTAGCCACACCCACCTTTTGGGTGGAATGGCCAATCAGAGGCATGAATTTTGAGCAGGAGAAACTTTCCTTGTCTCAATTTATGGCCCATTTGCAAGTTTATTGCTGGTCTGGAGAGTTGGTGGAGTTTTACTTCAAAGCATAGTAAAAATTGTATTATGCATTTCACGATCACATAGTGTACATCATCATTTGAGGAATAAAGAGAAGATCATTTTGATACCAAGAAAGAAACCTCTAGAAGATATTAAAGCTGAGATACACTGATACACTTGAATATAGGCGTTTAGAGTTCAATTAATACAAATAAAGAGTTGTAACTAGGCTAATATAATAGAGGAACATACATACAACACATGCATATACCAGATACATTTATAACTGCTTAATTATAATATATTAATCATTTACTCCTCTTTGGAATGTGTTTGAAATTTGATGGGAGACGAGAGTGTTGATCTGTTTAGCATCTCCTGGATAATGGGGGGGAACTATTGGCAATTTAGCACCCATATAAATGTTGAATGTGGGCCCATGTCTGCAATTTATATGCAAATGTCAAAAGTCTAAAAGGGTCTCTAAGAGCATAAAGTGTAAACGACCATCAATGATCCTAAGTAGACACTACAAAATCCCCCCTTTGGCTGAAGATGTTCATATGGAGACATCATCAGACAACAGTGGATCATGATGGTCGGATGGCAGGTGGATCCTGATGGTCAGATGGCAGGTGGATCAGGAAAGCCGGATGGCGGGTGGTTTCTAATTTTCCTCAGCCTTTAGATCCTCAGCTTGGGTGTTAACCTTGGTCAGATTCAGCATTGTCTCCACCTGGGTCCCTCTTCTCCGGTGGTTCCATTTGAAGGTCTGAGAAAGTGCAGCCGTGCACCTTTTCATGGATCTTTGCACTCCGTTAACTCTGTTAAACAGGACAAAGGCAAGGCCGAGGGTTAGTGTGTACCCGATTGCTGTGGTCAGGCAAAGTGCCGTGTCGGCGGCAGTCCAGGATCGGGCAACGGGAAAGTTGGTCTGGACAGGCAGCCGAGATAGTGCTTGGAGGGCTGTGTCGATTGGCGTGATGTCAATCATCTGGGACCCCCCTTCCTCAATTCTCAGTTCCAATTCAGGTTCCAGGGTGAGATTGTGATCCTTGAAGAAGGCTGGAATTTCCACCTCGGATTTGTACTCTTCACTTGGAAGATGGTACAACGCCAGGAGGATGGCGCTTTTGGGCACTTGAATCCACATACTCTGGTTGGGCAGGCTGACACGGGTGGCAGTGTCATGCTGGTCATAGGTCATTGTGGCGGTACGGATGGGCGTGTTGACAAGCCACTGATTTCCCACAATCTCTGCTTGCGTTTCTGTGACTTGTGCGCGAGGTTTGACCTCAGCGGGGCAGAGTGTCTCTCTTTGCATGGGCTGTAACCCGCAGATTCCTTCAGTGTTGTCTCGGAGGAAGGGCTTGCTGGGGCAGAGATAGTGAATGTCTTTGGTCAGGGTACACATGCGCAGGTTTGGGGTCAGGTATAACTGTGGGTTACTGTCGTGGTAGGCTACCACATCTGAGTTTTTTTTTTTTTTTTGATAAGCATTATGATGATAATTTAAATATGACAAGGAGAAAACTATACGTTAACAGAAGTGTTGAAAAGTATTTCTATTTCTATATTTATGTATGTGTATTTTAACACTACATTTTAATCTATCTTTCAAGGTTATCTGGTTGTATGGTAACAGAGGAAGGCTGTTCATATCTGGTTTCAGCTCTAAAATCAAACCCTACACACCTGAAAGAGCTTGATCTAAGCTACAACCACCCAGGAGATT
Organism: Spinibarbus caldwelli; assembly: GCA_039654775.1. NCBI lineage: Eukaryota > Metazoa > Chordata > Actinopteri > Cypriniformes > Cyprinidae > Spinibarbus > Spinibarbus caldwelli. Next base: position 32,326,903 of record CM077242.1, read on the forward strand.
CAGGGATCAAGCTGCTCTACGAACTGCTGGAGGACCCACACTGCACACTGGAGAAATTCAAGTAGGTTGGGCATAAGAAGTCAGCCACAGCTGACTCATTGTGCTTCACACACACACACACACACACACATACAGTGTGTGTGTGTGTATATATATTTTATATATATATATATATATATATATATATATATATACATACATACATACATACATACATACATACAGTATATACATATACATATGAGGGCTGTCAGTCGATTAAAATTTTTTAATATAATTAACTACATGATGTTTCGATTAATTAATCTAATTAATTGCAAAATTAATTTGACTGTGAAAATACCAACAAAAGATTATTTAAATCTATTTAGCGTTAAATAAGAATGTATCAAGTAGACATTACAAATTGTAGCTATAGAAAAAAAATATTTTATTTGATTCAACATAAAATTAATTACACAAACATTTAGGTTATAACGGCTAACGTAAACTATGGAACATAAAAGAAGATTATTTGAGAAACATCTCAGAATTTTTGTTCATAGAATGAAAGTCACTGCCAACTAAAACAAATGCCTTCTTTTATATATATATATATATATATATATATATATATATATATATATATATATATATATATATATATAATATATATATATATATTTTTTTTTATGTAAAATACCTTCTTTTATGTTTCACAAAAGACGACATGTTTTGAAACAACATGAGGGTGAGTAAATGATGACAATTTATTTTTTTTGGGTGAACTATCCGTTTAATGTTTTTATTTTTATTTATTTTTATTTTTTGAATGAAATGATACTCTAAATAAGAAACTAAATGCCAGCAGGTGGAGATAAATGCCTTTATGATTCGTTCAAACGGCTAATTCATTCAGGAATGAAGTAAACGGCTCTCTTTATGAATGAACCTCTGAATCACTGATTCACACGATTCGTTCAAAATGCAGATTCGTTCAGAAACTAAACATCGCTGTGTTGCTTGGAGACGTACAATTCTGCTATGGCTTTAAAGGTAATATGTTCTCTGCAAAATTGAGCAAAAACACAAAATATTGTGTATAAGATATAACAATATCAACTTTACTGAATTGTTGTATAAAATCACATTCGCACTCGTGCTACTCGGGACAAACAGCACTGTGCTCTCACTGCTGGTGTGATATCGCTTATCATAGGATATAAATATGAAACAAAAACTCATAAAGGGCCATTTTTTTGCACCAACATCTTGGATTTTAGGGCATAACTGCATTTATGGAATTGTTGCTCTGCATCATCTTTGTCAAAAGTCAACTATATGAACTATAAGATGACGTACATGTCTGGGGACGGGGTCAGTGCGCATTATTTTTTCATAACTAATTAATTAACGCGTTAAACTGACACCAATAATATATATATATATGTATTTTACTGACTTTAAACCATTCAAGTACAAGAAGACTCACATGCTGTTTTCTGTACTGCACACACATCCAAAGTGTGTGCACAGAAAAAGTGATTTTACATGCATCAAACTGTGGTTGTTCTGTCAGTCAGATGCATGTAAAAATGTATGCGCGCTTCAATGTTGTTGTTAATATTGTGGTTATTTCAGCTTTGAACGAAGATTGCCTCATACATTTAGTATGCTGCACTGTTAAAGAAGGCAAGCTTTACCATTCAACTGAACTGTGTGCATGCATTTTAGACACACTGTTCTTGCTCCGTCCATGCAATAACTGCGTCCTTTAATCAACTGAGTTTTATTTTTAATTAAACTGCTAAGTGTTCTGGTAATATCAATGGTATGACCCATTTCGGTATGGTATGATTGACAGTCAAAGCAAAGCGTGGTTTGAAGGCTTTTTCATTGGTTTTTGGACCTGTCTGTTACTGCTTGAAGCGCATGGCTCCACCCCAGTAGTTTAAAAAGTGCCCGTCAAACACCAGATTGGCCTCTTTCTCCATCACCTTTGTCTTTTTATTTTGTTGTGTGTGTGTTTTTCACTTTTGGTGAAAAATAGAAGTAGCGAAGTTGAATACTTTGTTTTTATTCAACTCAAGTAAAAGTACTACAATTTAATTATGCTCAACAAAGTAGAAAAAATGTAAAAAAGAGAAAAAAAAATACTCAAGTACTGTAACAAAAGTATTTGTAATTAGTTACTTTCCACCGCTCTCTCTCTCTCTCTCTCTCTCTCTCTCTCTGTGCGCATGTGCGGAGTGTTCGGGAGAAGTGTGAGTGACTGAGCGGCGTGTTTAAGTGAGTTTCAAACTTTTTCCTTTTTCCTCTCTTTAGATTAAAATACATATTGGTTGAGCTTATTGAAACTACGGCAGTTTTCTTATATTTATTTGCTGACGTTGTCAGCAAAAGAGAATAGCAATGGGGTCGAATTCTGATGGCTTTGCATCCTTGACTGCGCGCCACAGGTGCGTTTATCAGATGAGACCATGTCAGTGGAAGATTGTTTAATTGCTGTTAGTAATGCAGTTGGTGCGTCAAACATCTTGTCTGCATCGAGAATAAACAAGGCAGTTGTGATTTTTTTGAGGGAAACGTCTATGGTTGATGATTTGGTGGAGCATGGATTAACTGTGAAAGATGTATTCATTCCGGTTTTGCTGCTGTCTAACCCCTCGAAAAAATTGTTCTTTCTAATGTTACACTTGATGATACACTTGAGCACATTCTTGTGCGTTATGGCAAATTAACGGGACCGATCAAAATGATACCGCTTGGGTTAAAAAACCCAGAATTAAAGCATATCATGCCATTTAGACATCAAACTTACATGATTTTAAATGCTGAATTTCAAAATTTGTAAGTTGCTGAAAAACTGACGTTGAATGGGAAAGATTATACAATCTTTATCACTGTTGATTCAATGAAATGTTTTGCTTGTGGGAAACAGGGCCATGTGAGACAGTTGTGTCCTTTAAATATGGAGGCTGAAAAAGAGAAGGAAAGTAATTCTGTAGTGGAACAGGGGAATACTTCTGTGGATAACAATGGTGCAGAAAGCACTGGTAATGTAGGCCTACAGCAAGCTGAGACAGCTGTATTAACAGTGGAGAGGACTCTAATGTGCTTGCACAAGATATTGAAGTTACAGACAGTGCTTCCGTTGTTAGTGAACATGGAAGTGTGAAAGGTGATGAGGAGCTCAAAGTTGTCAGGGTAGTTAGTGATGTAAAATACTCAGAAAAGCAAAATGAGCTTGAAAACTTGCAGATACAAAGCAGCAGCAGCCTGTTACAGAGTGATACAGATCTGTTGTCACAGAGAACTGAAGACTTATCTGAGAATGACTCTGAATGTGAATGTCCAGATACTGGAGAAGAGCATGATGTAAATTCACAAAGAAATTCTGCGGGGAATTATTTTACTTCCCATTTAAAGTCTCAGTTTTACACAGCTCAGCAGATGAACGATTTCCTGGATGCTACTAGGAATCAGAGAAAACCCAATCTGGAAAAATATTTTCCTGATTTGGAACTTTTTGATGAGTCTGGTGCTATTGCAATGTGAAAGGCGACATTAGAAGAATTGGATCTACCAAAACGCTATAGGCTTAAAAAAAAACCTTAAAAAAAAGTTAGTACAGTTAGAAAAAGTCTAAATTTGTGTTTGAAAAAGCATTGATTCTGTGAAAAGTGTTAAAAATCAGATGTGGTGGGTTGCTTTATACCCCCATTGTAATTATTGCCATGACCTTTTATAATATTGCGTCTTTAAATATTAATGGCTGTCGCAGTACGGTAAAAAGAAATGATCTTTTTTAAATTATTTAATCCTTAAAAAACCTGATGTAATTTTACTTTAAGAAACACATACAGATTTGCAGAATCAACCACAGTGGTTTAATGATTAGAAGGGTAATGTGTTTTTTAGCCATGGTACAAGTGTTAGCACAGGGGTTGCAATTTTACAAAACCCAGGAAGTCACCTGTAGGAGAAAAAAAATCAATCCGTGGCGACGGTTTTGCAATTTGTCCCCTCAGTTTATAAACCATACTCAAAAATTCTTAAACTGTTCCTTCGTTTTAACAAATCATGCCCACAGATTAATAAACCTTACCCACGAATTTCCAATCCGAGCACTCAGATTTTGTAAACCGTACCTTCGGTTTTTTAATCCGTACCCACAAATTCATAATCTGTGCGCACGCTTTCTCAATCTGTTCCCACGGGTTTGTAAACTGTACTCATGGATTCATTTTAGAAGAACAGCGAGCTCCTAGGTAGCCTATGTGTTAACGAATCATATTGTATATTGTTTTATTGTGTATTATTATGTGGAATAGGCCTACATCAAACTGTCTTAAGTGATTGTAGCGGGTACGAGGTGGAATGCAATCAAAAGTTTGTGTTTATTTGTGATAATCTTAGCACTTTATTATTACTGTATAATAAGCCTGGCATTGTGTTATGACTGACTTTTGACTAATTTGTTCCTCTTTTGTAAGTCGTTTTGGATAAAAGTTTTATTAAAAGCTTCTAAATGCATATGTAACCTAAATGTAATAATAATAATCATAATAATAATAATATTAATAAGTATTATTATTATTATTATTATTATTAAGGTTACATATGCATTTAGAAGCTAAATAAATGAGTGCACTTAAGACAGTTAAATGTTTATTTATTTTTAAATAACCTTTTACAGTTTTGGAAATTTGTTTGTGTACTATTCATTCTTAACATGAAGACTTGATTTGGTGATTTTATTATACTAAGCTTTTCTCCCCAGAATTAGATGCATGCTTGTCATGAATCAGACCACTGTGGCTCTCTCCGCTGGCCACCGGAGGGCACCCTCACCTGAGTATTGACCTTCTCGGACTCCATTTCCTATACACCCCGTACTGAGACTAATCACCGGCACAGGTGTCTCCCATTTACTGCTCTACTTAAGCAACGTTTTCATTCACACTCACTGCAAAGTCTTGTTTTGCCCCGGCTGACATTTCTAAGCAGTTCCCCTGTATTCCTGTGAGTTTTCTGTGAGTGACCTTGGACTGTTTGACTACCAATGATTCTCTGCCGCCTGCCCTTGTGATCTTGCCCTTTGGAACTCTGATTATTTTGCTGCCTGCCCTGACTCCTGCCCGGTGTTGTTTCTGTCTCTGTTCTGTCACTGATATACCTGCCACTGTCATTTGACCATTGCCTGTTTGACCCTGATCAAGATTATTAAAGTTAATCTGCAAATGGATCCACCCGCTTCTGATCCCTCATTACAGAAGTCTTCACCATTCGCGGATCCAGCAGCCGTTTATCAGCTCACCTCTGAGGTCTCAGTTCAGACTACCATGTTAGCGTCACACCAACAACAACTCCAACGCCTCACGTCTATCACAGAGGAGTTAGTGAAGATGCTGCAATCACTACAGCTAACCACACCACTGCTGCACCCACCAGCACCTGAGCCTCAGGCTGTAATCTCGAACATGAACCTCCCCTTAGCAAACCCTCAACTATCTTTCCCGGAGAAATTTGACGGCTCCCCATACAAGTGTAAGGGATTTATTTTACAATGCTCACTGTTTATGGATCAGCAACCGCTGTTATACCCCACTGACAACAACCGCATATCGTTTATCTGTTCCTTGTTAACTGGCCGAGCTTTGGACTGGACTACTGCAATATGGAAAGGAGGAAGCATGTCATTCCCCTCATCCACTAATTTCCTCCGTCAATTTCGAGAGGTATTTAAACACACTGCAGGTGGCAAAGAGGCAGGCGAACAACTGCTCATGCTCTGTCAAGGGAAAGACATGGCAGCTGACTATTCTCTTACTTTCCGCACACTCGCAGCTCAGACCGGTTGGGATAATGGTCCTCTGAAGCTGCTTTATCGCAAGGGCTTATCGACTGAACTACAAACTGAACTAGCCTGCCGCGATGAGGGAAAGACGCTGGAACAGTTTATCGATCTCGTTATCCGCCTCGATAATCTCCTGCGCTCACGACGTCCTTCATGACACTCTTCTATTCAAACGCCCACCTTCGCAATTGCTTCAAAACCTGAGGCCATGCATATAGGAGTCACTCGTTTGTCATCGGAGGAGAGGGAACGCAGAGTGCGAAACCACCTCTGCCTGTACTGCAGGTTATCAGGTCACCTGCGAGCCAACTGTCCCACTCGACCGTCCATCAAAGATACTACGGCGGTGAGTGCTTCTCCCAACATTTTAAATGTACCTATTTCTCTAACTAATACGAATGTTACCGTTGAGACGATGGCTTTAATTGACTCTGGGGCAGCGGGAAATTTCATTGATATCAACTTTGCTAAGTCTCATAAACTTCCTCTCTTTCCATGTGAATCCCGGTTGGCAGTGGCGGCGCTAGACGGACGCCCATTGGACACAGGACTGGTAAAATTTACTACCCAAGACCTCACTCTAAAAATTGGATCTCTCCACACCGAACTCATACGTCTCTTCGTCATTGATTCACCACAGAACCCGGTGATTCTCGGCTTACCCTGGCTGGAGAGACACAACCCTCGTATTTCCTGGGCTACTAAACAGATTCAACAATGGTCAGAGCTCTGTCAGAAAGAATGCCTGCAGTTTCAGCTTCATGTCACAACCTCCGAATCTCCCTCGTCATCAGAAACCCCAGCCATATCAGACCTTCCAGTGGAATACCAAGATCTCTCTGAAGCATTCAGCAAGTCGAAGGCCTCTCAACTTCCACCACATTGATCCAGTGATTGTGCCATCGATCTGCTTCCTGGAACCATGCCAACAAGAGGCAGAGTATTTCCCCTATCACAACCTGAGTCTGAGGCTATGAAAGCATACATCGAGGAGGAACTGGCTAAGGGCTTCATTAAACCATCCACCTCTCCTGAATCAGCTGGGTTCTTCTTTGTTAAGAAGAAGGATGGGGGTCTACGACCATGCATTGATTATTGAAGTCTCAACGATATCACAGTCAAGTTCCGTTACCCACTGCCTCTGGTCCCATCCCGCCCTAGAACAACTTTGTACTGCCAAGTACTTTACCAAGCTCGACCTCCGCAGCGCCTATAATCTAATCCGCATCCGATTAGATTGAGATGAGTAGAAGACAGCTTTCTCAACGACCACTGGGCACCATGAATACCTCGTTATGCCATTCGGTCTCTCTAATAGTCCGTCCGTCTTCCAAGCCTACATCAATGATGTGTTCCGGGACATGCTCAATCGCTGTGTAATAGTATACATCGATGACCTACTGATCTACTCAGACTCTCTGGAAACGCACGTTCAACACGTCCGGGCAGTTCTAAATCATCTAATTGAACATCAGCTGTATGAAAAGAAAGAAAAGTGTGAGTTCCATCAAACACTAGTGTTCTTCCTGGGTTACATCATCAGCGCCGACGGGGTCGCTATGGACAATAACAAGGTACAATCAGTACTGAACTGGCCTCAATCAACGACCGTGAAAGAGCTGCAACGATTCTTGGGCTTTGCCAATTTCTACAGGCGATTCATACGTAACTTCAGCACCATAGCGGCTCCGCTCACTTCACTGCTCAAGGGAGGGAGACAGCGCTTAAACTAGTCACCATCAGCTCAGAACGCTTTTCAACAACTCAAGGATCGCTTCACCACTGCACCCATCCTCCATCACCCAGACCAAGATCTAGAGTTCATAGTTGAAGTCGGCGCTTCCAACACTGGCATTGGAGCCATCCTATCTCAACGTCATGGCAGTCCTCCCAAGCTCTTCCCATGTGCTTATTACTCACGCAAACTGAATTCCGCCGAGAGAAACTGATGTTGGAGACCGTGAGTTGCTGCCAATGAAGGCAGCCTTTGGAGAATGGTGACATTGGCTAGAGGGCGCTAAAGTTCCTTTCACTGTTCTCACAGATCACCGTAATCTAGAGTATATCCGCTCAGCCAAACGGCTCAACCCCTGGCAGGCCAGATGGTCATTGTTCTTCTCACGCTTCGATTTTAAAGTAACCTTTAGACCAGGGTCCAAGAACTGCAAAGCCTGTCTAGACTTCATGACTCTTCACCTTCTCTGAGAAGCATCAACGAAACTGTAAGGACTTAGCTCTGATTTAAGCTTTATTTTTAATTTTGGCTTTACGAAATTGAATCGTAAAGATAGATATTGATTTGATTAATTTCTATTAATCAAAATGTAAAATTTATACCTTTTAACGGCTCGTGCAGTGAGACATTAAAGTCAGTATATGTTAACAGTTTTGTTTATTTTGCTTTGTGGCCAACAATAAAACAAACAAAATAGTAATTTATCAATTTTTGAGCAAGGTAGCAAAGGGTCGACAGCACAAGGCAATAGCTGATCAAATACAAAACACAGACAATGCTCTATACAATGAGACAAGTTTATTGAACTACTTCTAAGATTACATGAGACTAAATTATCTAAACACACACATATGACCACACACACACAAATCATGAAGTTATGCAGAATTATGAGTGATGAAGGAAGTTTCAACTTCGGTGGTTATCAGAAAGTCAACAAAGCAGAACTTAGTTCTATCTTTCCCATTAATAACAACTTTGCGCCGTTTTCAGCCAATAGATAAGAGATTTTGTTTTACTTGTTTAGAAGGTTTGCTGCCGAGTCTCGTTCTCGTCTCTTTGAGGGAATTCCTGGGCTTAGCTGATTGGCTGGCGAACCGTTGTTTGTCTGACGTCTCTTTAGGGAACCCAGGGCGTGATTGGTGGGTTGCCTGGCTGGATGAGACGCGCTAGAAGTTCTTCTTTCCTTTCTCGGTTGTAGAAGTTTTCTTGAAGAGCTTGAAGTTTGGAATGAGGTGATGGTTTGATGCGGCGTATGAGCGCACAAGTTGAAGCAGTTTTCAAACCATGGCAAAGAGCCTTGAGTTTAGTTGAACATTAAAATTTAAGCAGGCCACCTTAGGCCCGCCCCGGAGCTGGGGTACCAATCCGCTTGTTGCAAGGTGGAGTTCAGCTTCCTAGGCTCCATTTCTCTGCATAAATTAACGAGCTGCCCGTTTAATCACGTGACCAAAGATCCTTGCAGGGTTTTGTTAATAATCTTGATAAACGTTATAACGTTACGGGATTTACCTAATTTCTACATTTCATCCACACAGAGTTGTTGCAAATAAAATATACTTTCGTTTAACACCAAACATGACACACACACACATATTCATACCCTCATAATACATAGGTTAAAATGGTAATGACCTTATAATGGATAGATTAACATAGCGTATGTTTTACTAACATATCAAGCATATCTAAGGCATAACACACATAATTTGGGAATACATTTTCATTACTTAAAAGTCCTGAATATTGTCTTTTGGAGTTTTGGCGCACTTTTGAGTGTTTCCTTTGTCTGTCCGAAAAAGCAAATTTTCAGGAATGCATCCAAGGAGGGGCCGCAAGTACTCCTGAGGTCAGAAGGTGTCCGGGAGAGGAGTTCTGGCATATGTTTAAGTCAGGCCTACGACTGTAAATCCATCGCGCGTTTGTTGATAAGTTTGTCAATTTATACGTTGGCTGGTCAAGGGTTCAGATACCATCTGGATCTGGTATCTTTCCCACCAGAAGTTTCCTTTGTTCTGCGTTGGTGAAGTTGACTCTCTAGCTTGTTCTGATCTCTGGAGGGATAAGGATTAACAAGACAGGATCTTGGTTCAGACACTTAGGCATCGTCTTGGATACTTAGTTATTTTTACGAATCTTCAGAGGTGAAACCAGAGATTTACTCATTCCTCTGGAATGAGTCTGCTTGCTGTATGTGTGTGTCCGTTCAAGGATCTCCTACAAAACAGTCATCCCATCAACATTAATCGTAGCTCCTGTCCAATGGGACATTCTCACTGAGATCACTGAGGCTCAAGACAATGGCTGAACTTTCAAAAGCTGTCCAGGAGCTGAATCCTGGAAAGTCACCCGGTTTTGACGGTCTTTCAGCCGAGTTTTATAAGGCTCTTTGGAACTTAATTGGTCAGGATTTTTATGATGTTTTGGTGGAATGTATTGAAAGAGAGATCCTTCCTCTAAGCTGTCGGAGAGCAGTTTTAACCTTGATCCACAAAAAAGGAGACATTGGTTGCTTAAAGAACTGGCGCCCCATCTCCTTGTTGTGCGTTGATCTCAAAATCTTTTCAAAAGCCTTAACCAACAGATCGAAGAACTGTATAGAAACTGTAATTCACAAAGTTCTAGTCTTATTGTATCCCTAATCTAACAATATTTGATAACCTTTTTTGGTAAGAGATATTATTACTGTGGCAAAAAGACATAACCTTTCAGCTTTCTCTCTTTGGACCAAGAAAAAGCCTTCGACAAAGTGGACCACTCTTATTTATTTAAGACGCTTGAGGAATTTGGTTATAATTTTGTCTCTTTTATTAGGCTCATGTATAGTGACAAAAGGAATAAGAAAAGTGTGTCCTTTATCTGGTTTGCTCTATGCTATTTCTACTGAGCCTTTTTTAAGTTTGCTGAGAAAAAGACTGTGGTATTGGTGTTCCTGGTTGCCCTAAAGTTCCCCAAGTAAAACTTATAGCGTATGCAGACGATATAACTCTGATAATTAAAAACTGATGTTGAGAATATAATTTCATTTTACCCTACCCTAATTTATATATTTTTGTTTGTAATTTATTTAGAATATATTTAACTATCCCACAAAATAACTTGAGATTCACTTGCGAGTGCAGTTAAACAGTTCATTAGGAACAATCAGAGCTGAATTTTTAGCATCATTACTCCAGTCACATGATCCTTCAGAAGTCATTCTAATATTCTGATTTGATGTTCAAAAAACATTTTTTATTATTATTATTACTATTATTATTATCATCATCATCATCATCATTATTATTGTTGAAAACAGCTGAGTAGAATTTTTTTCAGGTTTCTTTGATGAATAGAAAGTTCAGAAGAACTGCATCTTTTGTAACATTATAAATGTCTTTATCATCAGTTATTTATATTTATATATATATATATATATATATATATATATATATATATATATATATATATATACACACACACATATATATGTATATATATGTATATATGTGTGTGTGTGTGTGTGTGTGTATATATATATATACATATATATATACATACACACACACACATACTCACTGGCCACTTTATTAGGTACACCTTGCTAGTACCGGGTTGGGCCCACTTTTGCCTTCAAAACTGCCTTAATTCTCCGTGGCATAGATTCAACAAGGTGTTGGAAACATTCCTCAGAGATTTTGGTCCATATTGACATGATAGCATCATGCAGTTGCTGCAGATTTGTCGGCTGCACATCCATGATGCGAATCTCCCGTTCCACCACATCCCAAAGGTGCTCTATTGCATTGAGATCTGGTGACTGTGGAGGCCATTTGAGTAAAGTGAACTCACTGTCATGTTCCAGAAACCAGTCTGAGATGATTTGAGCTTTGTGACATGGTGCTTTATCCTGCTGAAAGTAGCCATCAGAAGATGGGTACACTGTAGTCATAAAGGGATGGGCATGGTCAGCAATAATACTCAGGTAGGCTGTGGCGTTTAAACAATGCTCAATTGGTACTAAGGGGCCCAAAGTGTGCCAAGAAAATATCCCCCACACCATTACACCACCAACTGAACCGTTGAGACAATGCAGGATGGATCCATGCTTTCATGTTCTTTATGCCAAATTCTGACCCTACCATCTGAATGTCGCAGCAGAAATCGAGACTCATCAGACCAGGCAACGTTTTTTCCAATCATCTATTGTCCAATTTTGGTGAGCCTGTGCGAATTGTAGCCTCCGTTTCCTGTTCTTAGCTGACAGGAGCGGCACCTGGTGTGGTCTTCTGCTGCTGTAGCCCATCTGCTTCAGGGTTCGACATGTTGTGCGTTCAGAGATGGTATTCTGCATACCTTGGTTGTAACGAGTGGTTATTTGAGTTAATGTTGCCTTTCTATCATCTCTAACCAGTCTGCCCATTCTCCTCTGACCTCTGACATCAACAAGGCATTTTCGTCCACACAACTGCTGCTTACTGGATATTTTATCTTTTTCTGACCATTCTCTGTAAACCCTAGAGATCCCAGTAGATCAGCAGTTTTTGAAGTACTCAGACCAGCCCGTCTGGCACCAACAACCATTCCACGTTCAAAGTCACTTAAATCCCCTTTCTTCCCCATTCTGATGCTCGGTTTGAACTTCAGGAAGTCATCTTCACCACATCAAGATGCCTAAATGCATGGAGTTGTTGCCGTGTGATTGGCTGATTAGCAATTTGTGTTACCAAGCAATTGAACAGGTGTACCTAATAAAGTGGCCAGTGAGTGTGTGTGTGTGTGTGTGTGTGTGTGTGTGTGTATATATATATATATATATATATATATATATATATATATATATATATATATATATATATGGCATATGACAAAACAAATTACATTTTGCTTGTTTTACTAAAATTATATATCAAATTAATTAATTATTGGTCAGCTTGTATCATTATTATTGTAAGTGTTGATATGGACTAGCTATGCATTCTAGGGTAATCTTATTTTTTGAGTTGTAAAACTTACATTTTTTGAGTATAATATCAGCAGTCTTCTTCAAAGGTGAGATCTTCAAGCAGCTGATCAACGTCTCCTTTGTGCAGACATTGCAAACGCTGCAGAAAACTGTACTGGGTTGGGTTGTGGAGTTATTGATGCTATAAGGTGTAGTGCACCTGTCCCTCTTCTTTTTTATTATCATTACTGCAGAACTTTTAATTACATACAAGCTCAGGGAAAGATGTTTGTATCTTTTAAAAATGAACACTCATAATAGAAAACATAAATATAATGGGTTTGTGTACATCATAATGTCACGGTTGTGTTGAGGAAGGCACATGCAGACGATGATAAATTCAACAAGTAATTTAATAAAATCCAGGAAGAAGATAATCCACATAGAAGAGGGGTAGACACACACCAAATCAAACATAATACCGGACAACATGAACTGAACAGGCTGCAACTTAAATAGGAAGGCTGATGAGGGACAAACAGGTGAGGAGGATGACCTAATAATGACATAACGAGAACAGGAACATAACCAAATATGGGCACAATAAACAAGAGGGAAAACTAGGTCACACAGAGCACATGGGGAATGAAAACAACAAACAGTCCTTGGGTGTGACATAGTATGAGTATACACAGAAAAAAAAAAAGACAATTTCAAGGGTAAATTATTTTTTTTATCTTGAAAATTTATAAGCCTGAGGGATGAAACAAATTTTGAGTTAAATTCAAGAAAAAGAGTAAAACAAAGGAGATTTAAACTGGTTTTGCTTGTGGATGAAAAATTTTGAACATATTCAAAAGACAACAATTTTTGGTTTTCATAATAAAATGTAATATCTTTAAGGATAAAACTGTGGGTCATATTAGTAGGATTAAACATATAAAAACTTAAATCAACCCAAACTTTATTGGTTATACTAAAGTTACAATAAAAGGACAGCTGTTTCTTGAACAAGACCACAAAATGAGCAGATTTCTTCAAAATATTTACAGATAGATAAATTAAAACTGTTGCTCATATCTATCATATCAGTTGCTGGGTTTGTTTAACGTCATAGGTCACATGATAACGTCAACATGGCGGATGAAGTCCGGATCGCATTCATACTCAACGAGATTTGGCTGTAGAGTACACACTCCTTTAACGCTCGTTAAGTAATTACTTATTGACATTAAGTACCTACTCATTGAGTATGCAATTTCGAACGCAGCCAATGAAAATACACGTGTAACTGTAAATTTGATCCATGCGGCTCTTAAAGTGACAGCGGGCTATATTCCTGCTGTGACAGTGTGCTTCATATTAATCAAACAACAACAAAAGACATATTCAAAATCACATACTGCTCAAGTGAAGGACTTTTGTAGCTTTAATAAGAAACAAAGAAAGTTTAATTCTTACAGTGAAGAGACTGCTGTTTTATTTTACATTTGATTATTCTTTTCTGTAGTAGGCTGTTAACTTATTGAGACTTGCAAAAAAAAAAAAAAAACCTTAAAGCACAGTGTAATGAGGAGTCAGAGGCAGTCGGATCCATTTGCAGTGTTTATTAAAGATCAGTATAAGAACACAGTCAGGGGTCGATAAACAGTATCTGGGATATCACAGAGAATCAGAATCGTAAACGTATACCAGGCTTGGGTCAGGGCAGGAGGCAGGCTAGGATCAGATCTGAATCAGAATCAACAAACAAAGGGGCAGGCGTCAGAGAATTCCAAGGGTCAAGGCAGTCCAGGATCATACACAAAATAGCAGGCAAGGTAAATGCTCAGAAATGTCAGACGGGGCTAAACAAGACTTTGCGGTGAACTGAAGGTCAAGTCAAGTCAAGTCACCTTTATTTATATAGCGCTTTTAACAATACAGATTGTGTCAAAGCACTTAACAGTATCAAATTGGAGGATAGAGTGTCAGTAATGTATAATAATAAGATTAAACACTCAATTTTCAGTTAAAGGCATTTCATTATTGAATTCAGAGATGTCATTGTCTAGCTCAGTTTAGTTTAAATAGTATATATGAAATCAAATTGACGATAATCGTTAGAAATTAAGTGTCCCCAACTGAGCAAGCCAGAGGCGACAGCGGCAAGGAACCAAAACTCCCTCTGTGACAGAATGGAGAAAAAAACCTTGGGAGAAACCAGGCTCAGTCGGGGGGCCAGTTCTCCTCTGGCCAGGATATTATTATTTATTTTTTTTACTTATTGTATTAATTAAATTTTAAATGTATAAATGTATTATATTTCTATTTTTATATTGTTGCAATTTCTAACAATAATAGTATTATGTAGTTAGGTATTTTATTATATTATTTTGTTTAATTTTAAGTTTTATTGTATTTAAGTCGAGGTCTTCACTGGGGATATGTCCCTGGGGCTCATCCAGGTGTCCGGCCTCCGCCGACGGTCAGGGTCGCAGACATCATCTCCCGGCGCCATCTGATCCGGACACGGACTGAGAAACAGAATAATAAAGAAACAGACAAATATTAGCGTAGATGCCATTCTTCTTACGATGTAACGAGTACATCGTGTGTTATGAGGAGTGTTCCCAGTTCCGATTGATCTAATTAATGCAGCCTAACAATCCTTTAACGAATTTGAATAATAGAAGTGTATTAGTGTGTTGTGTAAGCCAGGTTAAAGAAATGTGTCTTTAATCTAGATTTAAACTGACAGAGTGTGTCTGCCTCCCGAACAGTGTTAGGTAGATTGTTCCAGAGTTTGGGCGCTAAATAGGAAAAGGATCTGCCGCCCGCAGTCGATTTTGATATTCTAGGTATTATCAAATGGCCAGAGTTTTGAGAACGCAGCAGACGTGGAGGATTATAATGTGATAAGAGCTCGCTCAAGTACTGAGGAGCTAAGCCATTCAGGGCTTTATAAGTAATTAACAATATTTTAAAATCTATCCGATGTTTGATAGGGAGCCAGTGCAGTGTTGACAGAACCGGGCTAATATGGTCATACTTCCTGGTTCTAGTAAGGACTCTAGCTGCTGCATTTTGGACCAACTGTAGTTTATTGATCAAGCGTGCAGAACAACCACCCAGTAAAGCATTACAATAGTCTAACCTTGAGGTCATAAACGCATGAATTAGCATCACAGATACCATTTTTCTCTAAGAAGGAATATAATTGTGAGGATACTACCTTTTCTAGTATCTTTGACAGAAAAGGGAGATTTGAGATCGGTCTGTAATTAACTAGATCTTTGGGGTCAAGTTGTGGTTTTTTAATGAGAGGCTTAATAACAGCCAATTTGAAGGTTTTGGGGACATATCCTAATGACAATGATGAATTAATAATAGCCAAAAGAGGATCTATGACTTCTGGAAGCAGCTCTTTTAGTAGTTTAGATGGAATAGGGTCTAACATACATGTTGTTGGTTTAGATGATTTAACAAGTTTATACAATTCTTCCTCTCCTATAGAGAATGAGTGGAATTGTTCCTCAGGGGATCTATAGTGCACTATCTGATGCGATACTGTAGCTGACGGCTGCATGGTTACAATTTTATCTCTGATAGTATCGATCTTGGAAGTAAAGTAGTTCATAAAGTCATTACAGCTGTGCTCTTGAGAAATGCCAACACCTGTTGATGCTTTATTTTTCGTTAAATTAGTGACTGTATTGAATAAATACCGGGGGTTATGTTTGTTTTCTTCTAGAATAGACGAAAAGTAATCAGATCTAGCCGTTTTTAATGCTTTTCTGTAGGATAGGGTACTTTCCCGCCAAGCTATACGAAATACCTCTAGTTTTGTTTTCCTCCAGCTGCGCTCCATTTTCCGGGCTGCTCTCTTTAGGGTGCGAGTGTGCTCATTATACCACGGAGTCAAACTGTTTTCTTTGATCTTCCTTAAGCGTAAAGGAGCAACTGTATCTAAAGTGCTAGAAAAGAGAGAGTCCATAGTTTCTGTTACATCATCAAGTTTTTCTGCGCTGTTGGATATGCTGAGGAATTGAGATAAATCAGGAAGATTACTTACAAAGCAGTCTTTTGTGGTAGAAGTGATGATTCTACCATACTTGTAACAAGGAGTAGAATTTACAGTTTTAGCTATATGGAGTTTACACAAGACTAGATAATGATCTGAGATATCATCGCTTTGCTGCAGAATTTCAACACCACTAATATCAATTCCATGTGACAGTATTAAATCTAGAGTATGATTTCGACAATGAGTAGGTCCTGAAACATGTTGTCTAACCCCAATAGAGTTCAGAATGTCTATGAATGCTGATCCTAATGCATCTTTTTCATTATCGACATGGATATTAAAATCACCAACAATTAAGACTTTATCTGCAGCCAGTAGCCAGTACTACACCCAGAAGGTGTGAGTGACTTATATGCAAGTCTGTGAATGAGGTGCAGGTGTAACTGAGTGGTTGATGGGAAACACCTGGCGGTGATTAGACCTAGGTACGGGGTGTGTGGGTAATGGAGTCCATGAAAGTGTTAGTACTCGAGTGAGGGTGCCCTCCAGTGGTGATCGGAGAGAGCCACAGAGGTCTGACTTATGACACACAGATTGTTTAATTTGTATTTTTTTTAATCTATTGTATTTGTTGTTCTATTGTTTTTTTTTTTATTACTGACAGTTTAATTATTTTCAATAATTTTGAGGAATTTTTGTTTGTTTGTTACTAATGGTTACCTAGTACTCTACTGTGGTATTGAGAATTGTGAAATTTCGCTGGTCTCATACAATGTAGATGTCATAGTAACCATATTTACAGGAAATATATATTTGATGTATATCGCTATGTTTAAATAAATCACTCATATAAAGTTTTGGTCATATGGCCCACTCATAATTATGATAAATAATCGTGATTACAATATTGAGCAAAATAATTGTGATTATGATTTTTGCCATAATCGAGCAGCCCTACCATATAGACATAATAAAAGTACATGTACTATACACTATACTGTGCACTTACTCAGTGTGATTTTCCACAGTCCTAAACGAAAATTGAAACAGTTGATAGCAATTACCAGAACATGCATAGCTGATAATAAATTGCATCACTGATAAGAATGGACGAGCGTAAATGTCATTGATGGGTCACTTATCAGTGATATTTACAGCTTACTTGATACATTTACACCTCAGACGATCGAGAACACCAATGACCGGGTATAACACATTCAAAACATTTACACCAGAGCAGATATTTGCGAACAGAAGCTTAGTTATAGTCATAAACACAAGCATGCTTTGTATGTAGGCCTATTATATAATACAAAACATTTTATATGGGAAACTATAGTTATAAACATCTACATATATGTGCGAGGGTATCACAGTAAAGTTTTGTCTAGTCATTCTAACTCTAAAATTAGGCTATTAACATTATAACTTATATTACTTTTATATTGTATTGCTGTCTATTTTATATAACATAAAAAAAAACATCCTGGCATTGTGAGACATTTAGATGCAGTGAATGAAACTTCATAATGTTTCACTTTATTATAAATTTAGTCAGGAATTATAGTTTGGAAAAAGTCTAACTAGTAAAATGTGTACAAGTTATGTGACAACTAATGCAAGTAACAATAGGTTAATAAAAAAAAAAGACTTACTCATGTAAATGATCTCCGCTGGATTAACCCGTCGCGTTCTTCTTTTTCTGAGGTAATCCAAAACTTATTCCTCTCAGCACGTCTTCATGAGGTAAATTCTGTCTTATTCCTCTCAGCGCGTCTTTTTCTGAGCTAAATTCTGTCTTATTTCTTTCAGCGCGTCTTCTTCCAGAAACAAAGTAGCTGAGATGAACTTGAAGAAAAGTCTCTCTGCTTTGTTTGCTGTGATGTGAGCGTTTACATGCCGCGCCTCTCATGTGGACGATTATAGTATCAAACGCGAAAGCAGCTGTGGGCGTGACCTAATTAGAGATAATGAAGCCAGACTGGAAAGACTGGACATCGCGTTGGTTTCATATGGATTACTTCATCACAGAATATTTATTTTCGATAAGACTTGCTTTGTTTAAAAGTAGACATGTCAAGCTTTCACTAGATACTGTATATTTCTCATGTCTTTGTGTCAAGTATTCACTGAGTTTCAGTTAATTTTAATGACACGTTTCTAAATGAAGATCACGGAGACCAAGGCGGCAGACAACACGCCCTGTTTGTTTTCTTTATTTTACAAAAGCACAAAGTTTTGTTGTAATTATGTGTGTATACACATAAAAGTAGAACCTTTACAGATTCGATTGATGTATTGCTCTTATCTGTATGATCAAAACTGATGGAGTAATTTAAGTTCCTTTAGGGGCTTTCAAAAAAATGTAACAAAACTCACTGGCGCGTTTGTCGACCCCAGAGGGTTAATTATAAAGGTTTGACAGAACTGGCTGGAAGACCTACCAAGAGAGCATTGCAATAGTCCAGCCTGGACAGAACAAGGGCTTGAACAAAGAGTTGTGAAGCATGTTCTAAAAGAAAGGACCTGATATTTTTGATGTTAAATAAAGTAAATCTGCAGGATCGGGCAGTTTTAGCAATGTAGTCTGAGAAAATCAGCTGATCATCAATCACAAATCCAAGGTTTCTGGTTGTTTTTGAAGGAGGTATGGTTGATGTGCCTAACTGGATGGTGAAACTGTGATGAAACGATGGGTTTGATGGAACCACAAGCAGTTCTGTCTTGGCAAGAAATATCTGTTAGACAAGCTATGATGTTAGCAGCTATCGTCAGATCATCAGGATGGAATAAGGGGTAGAGTTGAGTGTCATCAGCATAGCAGTGATATGGAAAGACATGTTTCTGAATAACAGAACTAAGAAAGAATACACATAAAGAATTACCAGTATAGGGAATCACTATGTATGGGCCACCTAGCCCAGTACAAGGGCTGACCAAATGGGGATGGCTGGGCCTGGCGTCAGATGTCTCTGCCAAGTCTCTAACCAGGGTTCACCAGCTGGGAAACTCTCTTGAAGAGCAGAAAGGCACTCATATCCCCTGCTAGGGGAATGACACTGCAAGCAAAACACCAAGCCAGACCTCCTGCAGATTACCTGTTCATACCCAACACACGGGAGGAAACTGGATCCACCCAGATATTGATAACTTGTGAAGGTATTAGGTGTCACCAAGCCCACAGTTCTGCAGATGTCTGGGCTTGGTGACACAAGGCATGGCATCCATTAGACAGTGGGCCGACATCTGCTTGGAGACACCCTGTCCCTTCTGCTGATGTCCAAAGCTGACAAAGGGCTGTTCAGAGTAAATGCACAAAGTACAGACGCAAATTCACCGCCTGGTCCTGGAAGAGAGTGGTGGGAACTTAGGCACATATCCAGACCTAGATCTCAGAATAACGTGAGAGTAGGCCAGCCTGAATACTAGGGACGTTAAACAAAGGAAGTGCTTGTAATACAAAGTTTCAGACATTGTTCAGATTAATACAAGCTTGACAGGGAGGGATTAAAGAAAAAGAAAGCAAAGTTTTTTTTGTTGTTTTTTTTTTTAGGATAAAAAAAAGTTAAAGGTTGATGGAAGTTTTTAGCTGTTGCTTGAAAATTGTCAGGGGTTCAGCACTCCGTATGGGGTTGGGAAGATCGTTCCACCAACCAGGAACTGTGAACGAAAAATGTCCTGGAAAGTGATTTTGTGCCTATCTTTAATGGTACCACAAGGCATCTTTCATTTGTCACTTGGAGACTTCAACATCCACCTCGATAAACCTCAAGCTGCGGACTTCCACACCCTGCTTGCCTCTTTTGATCCCAAGAGAATGTTATCTACGGCTACTCAAAATCAGGCGACCAACTGGACCTTATTTACACATGACACTGCTCCACTGATCATGTGCTGGTTACTCCACTGCACACCTCGGATCACTTCCTACTCAATCTTAACCTCAACATGATTCCTGACACAACACATACCCCTCCACATGTCACTTTTTGATGTAACTTACTCTCACTCTCACCCTCCTGGCTATCTGCTATGGTTTCATCTTCGCTTCCTTCCCCTAAACAGTTATCATCTCTTGATGCTAACACCCCTTCTGCCCCTTGGCTATCTGATGTTCTCCGCGAACATCGTTCTAAGCTCAGGGCTGCAGAAAGGCTATGGCGCAAATCACAAAATCCTACTGACCTTAATTTATATCGATCACTCCTCTCTGACTTCTCTGCTAATGTCTCCACTGCTAAAAGAACATACTATCATGACAAAATTAATAATTCTCCTAACTCTCGCATGGTTTAAAACATTTGCCTCCCTCCTTTGTCCTCCTCCTCCCCCTCCTTCATCAACTCTAACAGCTGATGACTTTGCCACATTCTTCATTAATAAAATTACAAACCTCACTGCACAATTCTCCACACCTCAAACTGTCAAACACATCTTACCAGCAAACATACACTCGTTCACATCCTTCTCTCCACTCTCCTATTCCATCTCATCTCCTTCAAGCCATTTCTCCTGCAGTTGTACCTGCACTCACTCACTTCATTAACACATCCATTCACACTGGAGTTTTTCCCTCAGCTTTTTAACAGGCTTGTATAACCCCACTTCTTAAGAAACCCACTCTTAACCCAACTCTTTTAGGGAACTATATACCGGTTTCCCTTGTACCTTTCATTGCAAAAACACTTGAACGAGTTGTGTTCAACCAAGTCTCTGCCATTCTCACACAGAACAACCTCCTGGACAGCAACCAATCTGGCTTCAGAAGTGGACATTCAACCGAAACTGCCTTGCTCTCAGTTGTTGAAGCCCTAAGACTTGCCAGAGCAGCTTTCAAGTCTTCATTACTTATTTTGCTGGATCTGTCCACTGCTTTTGATACGGTCAACCACCAGATCCTCCTGTCAACCCTATTGAGAAAGGGCATCTCAGGAACTGCACTCCAGTGGTTTGTGTCTTACCTCTCAAATAGGTCCTTCAGGGTATCTTGGAGAGGTGAGGTATCCAAGTGGCAACATCTGGCTATTGGGGTGCCTCAGGGCTCAGTTCTTGGACCACTTCTCTTCTCTGTCTACATGACATCACTAGGTTCTGTCATTCAGAAACATAGCTTTTTGTATCACTGCTATGCTGATGACACTCAACTCTACCTCTCATTCCATCGTGATGATCCGACGATAGCTGCTCACATCTCAGCATGTCTAACAGACATTTCTTGCTGGATGAAGGACTGTCACCTTCAACTCAACCTAGATAAGACAGAACTGCTTGTAGTTTCAGCAAACCCATCACTTCATCACAATTTCACCTTCCAGTTAGACTCATCAACCATAACTCCTTAAAAAACAGCCAGAAACCTTGGAGTTGTGATTGATGATAAGCTGAATTTCTCAGACCACATTGCTAAAACTGCCAGGTCCTGCAGATTTGCTTTATATAATATTAGGAAGATCAGGCCCTTTCTTTCAGAACATGCAACACAACTCCTTGTTCAAGCTCTTGTTCTGTCCAGACTTGACTATTGCAATGCTCTCTTGACAGGTCTTCTAGCCAATTCCATCAAACCTCTACAATTAATCCAAAAATGCCGCTGCAAGATTAATCTTTAATGAACCGAAAAGAACACACGTCAAAAATAGTCTCAGAAAAATGATTGCAGGAACCTCATTTTTCATGGTATCTTCTTCAAATTTGAAATATAAACTCATGAGACATGTGACTTTCAACCCATTACTTTTCTGGATTGCTCCAGGACTTATTTCATGTATTTGTATATGAAATAAAAAAAAATAATAATAATAAAAAAACAGTGTGGTATAATTCTTTTTAAGGCACTTCAGTGTCTACAACTTTTTA
The DNA here is from genome assembly GCA_039654775.1 of Spinibarbus caldwelli. Lineage (NCBI taxonomy): Eukaryota > Metazoa > Chordata > Actinopteri > Cypriniformes > Cyprinidae > Spinibarbus > Spinibarbus caldwelli. The sequence continues at coordinate 32,349,263 of CM077242.1, forward strand.
TCTTTTTGAGCATTATTAACTCTGGATGAACAAAATTGTCTGTGTAGCACACTGTTGTCAGGAACTGTTAACATTTTAAGTTAGGTAGGTCATTTTCAGCTTAGGCTGACCGTAACTTGTCATATCGCTTGCATGTTGTTGCTCTTTTGTTGATTTTGATTGCTTTTATTGTCCTCTTTTGTAAGTCACTTTGGATAAAAGCGTCTGCTAAATAACTAAATAAAATAAGTAAATAAAAAAAATTATAGATCTCAGGCATCTGAAGGGGGTGTAGACTCATAAGAGTGAGTGGAAGCAGGAGGGAGCTGAGCCGGTGGCTGTTCTATACACAAGCATTAACCCCCTGGGGTCGAAGCCCGCACTGGTGTGCACTGTCTCCTATTTTCCTCAAATACATGAGAAATATAGGTAGAGAAAGCTTGAAATGTTGACTTTTAAAAGTAATGCGTATGAAACCAACACGATGTCCAGTTTTCCCGTCTCAACTCATTATATCTAATGCGCCCACGCGCCGATCACGCTTTTCAAATTCAAATATTGAAACCACAAGCAGTTCTGTCTTGGTAAGGTTGAGTTGAAGGTGGTGGTCCTTCATCCAGCAAGAAATGTCTGTTATAAATGCTGAGATGCGAGCAGCTATCATTGGACCATCAGGATGGAATGAGAGGTAGAGTGTCATTAGCATAGCAGTGATTTCAAAAGCCATGTTTCTGAATAACAGAACCTAGTGATGCCATGTAGACAGAGAAGAGAACTGAACTGAATGATCCAAGAACTGAGCCCTGAGGCACCCCAGTAGCTAGATGTTGTGACTTGGACACCTAACTCCTCCAAGATACCTTGAAGGACCTATCTGAGAGGACTCAAACCACTGGAGTGTGATTCCTGAAATGCTCTCATGATCCTCATGCACTGTCAGACGAGAAAGCCAGCACCACTCCCAACCCAGTGCCCAGCCAGATTAGATCCCTCTGTGAGCCCGAATCTACCACAATGAGAGAGCCTGAACCTGAAATGAGGAGAGAGCCTGCCATCGCCACGGAGCCTGAGCCTCATGAGTCTGACCAGGTGTATAAGCAGGTTGCTCCACCTACCACTGAAGGAGTTCTTGTGGAACACAAGGTTATGGAAGTGAGCCCCACCCAGCCTTCCACCACTGAGAGTGAGTTTCTGGCAGCACTAATGGATAGTTGTTTTGACTTTGGAGATGTGGATTACTTGCCTCCTTTGATCCCACCTGAATCTGTATCATCTTCATTAGATCCTCTGGCCACCTTCCTCTCCCACCACCTCTCCAAACTATTACTTGGGCCCAATGTGTTTTGTGCGATCCCAAAGCACTGTACTCCCCCTCGAACCTACACCTGCACTCCTTACTCCCTTGACTCCAGCATGGACCATCGGGCATTCGGCCTCGCCAGGCTCCTTCAGACTCTCGGTTCCACCTGGGTTCACTGCTCTCAGCCTTCAGGATACCCACTTCCATCTCGGATGGTCGTTGCTGTGGCCGCCAAAGACTTTGGTGTCTTTCCACTATTTCAGGCTCTCCGGCTGCATGGTGGGTTCCACCCCCATGGCTACAGACATTTTGCCATGGAGTGCAGTCTTGGCTGTGACCTGGGTTATCACGTGCCTGTTCCTGCTTGAGACCATTCCCTGTTTATCCTCCAGAGTTCAGGCAAAGTTGCCGGTGGGAGCACTTTCATTTTTTCCTGATATCAATGAAATTAACTTAAACTGCTCTGTTATTTTTTATCAGGCACATAAGAGTAATACATCATTTGAATCAACAAAACTTTGTGTTTTTGTAAAATAAATAAAATCACTGGTGTGCTTTCTGCCGTCTCAGTCTCCGCGAATATCTTTCTGAAATGCATCACTAAAATGAACCTGAAACTCAGCGAATATTTGACACACAGACATGGGAAATATATCTGTGGAAAGCTTGAAGTGTCTATTCTCTGATAAAGTAATCCGTATGAAACCAACGCGAGGTACAGTCTCTGAATAATAATGTGTCTTTGACCTTTGTGATGTATATTTTGATTATACTGTGCTGTAAATAAAATACAAATAATCAAACCCCCATTATTTTACTCTCCTCACATTCTTTCTTACCTGCCTCACAGTCACAGTGATAGCCCATTAGGGGAGGGCCTTTTGTCTCTCAGGTGTGAAACACTAAATATTCATGGCCATTGTCACTCCTTTGCACGGCCTTTCTAACACAAATCATGTCATACAAAAGTTAAATCAATATATTGTTTTCTGTGAATGACTGAACAGGATGATTTTCACATCATTTTGTAGCAACAACTCTAGTCTACCACATCTAGTTCTCAAAAGTCGTGTGAACAAATGTTCTGTATGTGTGTCATAGCCTTATTTCAGTGATTTAAAATATATATTTTTTCACTAACCATGCATAAACCTTTTTCTCTCAGAAATAGAAATTACATACATATTAATTACATATTATTGTAGGTGGTTTGTGCTGAATACAGTATGATCAGACTTTAGCCATTAATATGTTTATAAGAAATTGAAAAAGCACAAATGTCAGGGCATGTTGAAACTTCTCCAGGGCCCCAAAACCCCCTCAGACCCCAGAAGGTTAACTCCATCATCTGCAATACCTTGGACTTTCAGCTTTTTCAGCCCTCTCCTGGACTCCTGTCCTCTACCAAACCCTCCTCCATCTGTCTGCTAGCACGAGGTCGCACCTTCCTGGAGGGGGGTGTACTGTCAAACTCGCACACTGTTTGGATTTTGTTTTCAGTTTGCACAGTTTCCTTTAGTTGAGTTAGTTGCGATTCAAGTGTGTGCACTTGTTATCATTAGTATTTAAGTTCTAGTGTTTGCTTGGGTTTGATGGGTACTGTTTTGTGTCTAAACTTTGCTTGTCACTCTTCACCTCTCTGTTTGGATTTACTTGTGGATTTATTAAAGACTGTTTTTGATTAACTTCATCTTCCTTGTTGTGTGTGTGCTTTAACAGCCAGTTGCTACAGTGAAACTATGTAATAGTTTTGTCTTCATAATAAATGTTATTCCATATAAAGAGTATAGTGATATGAAAAATAAATAATTTACAGTGTTTTTCCATAAGATAAAAATCTATAATAAAATGTGAAAAAATAGGGTGTTTGAATAAAATCACTATTCCATGTAAATCCAAGTTATATCATAGCAAACTGTGACACCATCAAGCCACGAGTAACACAACATTTATATATTATTATAGCAGCGTCTGTGTTTCTGTATGTTAGCTGTTTACACAATCTTTTACTAAGTGTGTGTGTGTGTGTGTGTGTTTGTCATTCTAGTGTGAACCATTGTGGACAGAGCAGAATAACACCAGGACTACAAAAATGTATGTTTATTTCTATACACTGACACACGCACACACACACACACATTCTCTGTTACTGAATTCTCTCTCTTGTGTGCAGATGTTTGTCAGCTTGCTTTGGATCCAAACACAGCACACGTTCATCTCTGTCTGTCTGATGGGAACAGAAAGGTGACATATGTGAAGGATAAACAGCCTTATCCTGATCATCTGGAGAGATTTAAGAACTATGAACAAGTTCTGTGTAGAGAAAGTCTGACTGGACGCTGTTACTGGGAGGTTGAATGGAGTGGGTTCAGGACAGATGTAGCAGTGACATATAAAAGAAACAGCAGGGAAGGAGAGGGTGGTGATGATAGGTTTGGACTCACTAAAAACTCCTGGGCGTTGATTTTCTATAATAATAATTACTATGTCCGGCACAATAACAAGCGGACTGACATACCTGTCCCTTCAACCACTTCTAACAGAGTAGGAGTGTATCTGGATTGGTTCGCTGGCACTCTGTCCTTCTACAGTGTCTCTAGTGCACACACACTTACACAGTTGCACACATTCCACTCCACATTCACTGAGCCCCTTTATGCTGGGTTTAGAGTTGGGGTTGACAATGGCTCCTCTGTGTTTCTGTGTAATAGAGAACCACTCTGATAAAGATATGTTATTTGAACTTTGAAATGTAACTGTGCTTGAGTTTAATTTAGTGTAATTATAGCATTAATTAACTATATACATTAATTATATTGATATACCTTAAGTATATTTTCTGTTTTGATATCACCAGTGCAAATGAAACCAATCCCTTGATGTCCTTAGCAAATCTGTGTGAATATTTAAAAAGGATGAAATGTGTCATGCTTTATTATAGCTTAAATAGATTTGCTTCACAGATGTCCTTGTGTGTGCTCTGCTGTGGACTGCTTTATCAATTGAACATAGAGATTTTTAGCAACATTTTGTTAGTATCAACTTTCCTTTCAGATCACTAGCCACCATATCCTTTCTTAATGAGACAGGTAGGCTAAAAATGGCTGTTAAATTATTTGTATATATATATATATATATATATATATATATTTGTGTTGTTCTTTTCATTTTTTCCCCTTGTGTTTCATGCTCTGTGCATTTTGTTTATATACAGTAATTAAATACTCAGATATCGTTGTGAATTATCCATCCCTTTAAGACCTGATTGTCTCTCACTTAATATTTGTGGTAATCCCACGTTTAGCATTGATACTAATAACCCAGTAAACAGTTTGTAATCTGTGTTAAGTAATGTAATGGGATGTAAATTATCTAATAACCTCTTTATTTGGTTTTGGGATTAAAATAAAAATGCCTTTATGGTTGGAAATTATTTGTTCTATTTATACATTTCTATATTGCTTCTAATAGAAGAATTTTTAGCTCCCCCAAATAATTTAGTCACACAAACCTGCTGCCTCACACCAAATATGCAAATAAGCCAGTGGTGCCAAATTCAGTTCCTGTAGGGCCACACCCTGCAGAGTTTAGCTTCGACTCTAATTAAACGCACCCAATCCAGGTAATCAGGGTCCCGTTCTTCGTACCTCGATTAATACATCTGAGATTATTTGAAAGATGCCAGATCTTCTAATTGTGATAACTAATCTCTGGTTAATTTTGTTCTTCAAACGAATTTGCAGATTTGATTAAAATATCTGGATTAAGTTGTCTAAGATTACTGCGTGTTCTCGAGTTCCCCGAAAAGGGCAGATGTATCGATGCTCGAAACCACAATCAGCAATTCACAATTTCTAGTATTTGTACAGGCTTTACATTTTTATTTCAATGTTGTAATTAGCAGTTCATTTAATTTTATCTTTGAAACAGATGTTATTTGACAGCATAAATTAAAGTTTCTTAAGAGTCAAGATCAAGTTATCTGCATCTCCTGCGCTCCATCAAGCCACTCCCATAATAGTTGTCACCACTCAAATTAATGCACGACTCAGATTAACTGTATAGTATGTGTGTAAGACTCCAATATGAAGTAATTATTTTATCATGAATAAATATTTCAATGAGTAAAACTGGCTGTGTCTATAGTATTATAGACTGCACAACATTATTATATTATTTTTCAATTAATTTTTAAATTATTATTATGTTAAATTACTGTCCCTGGATCAGTAGAGTATCTTCTAATAAAGTAGCAGTGGCTGGGACAGATTTTAAGTATCAATTCTGCTTAAAAAGATGCGGTCTAATCTTGTTTACATGGAATAAGCCTGCTCTCGAGCAGGTTTAAGCTTACGGACCTGTTGCTATGTTGCTAGTTAGCAACATACGGAGAATAGAGCCCAGGTCCTTCAGGATTATTTGAGAACTACAGGTGTGTTTGTCATCTAGAGGTGTGACCTCTGTAGAACTTAAAGGCCACTATCTTAATCAGCCCTAGAGAGAGAGATATCCAGCCAGCCTCAACACAGTAGAACTTTGTTTTCTCTGGGAGCTAGTGCATTTGAACCAGCAAGTCCTCATCAGCTTCACTCAAAGTGTGTGAGTTTCACAATATTTGAGCTTTCTACCAGGAGTGAGGATCTCTTAGGGCTAGAAACTCCTGCCCTACCTAACTCCATCGAGTCAGAGTATCATTACTGATTAAGTTTGTCTTTTTTTTTTTTTTGCTCACCTCCAGAAGAATCTGTCAACTTTCATCTCCACACTTGAGCATCTCTAATGCCTGGTGTACATTGTACGATTTTGGGATGACCCAGATGAAAGATGATGAATGTGAAACAATCACAGATTTCTATGGTCGGGGCTCCCAAACAGTGGTGCTACATCGTACTGCAAAAGAGGTTCAATGATGGTTGTTGTCACGGTCTTGCGAACAAAGATAGCCTGTGATAATTTTCTGACAGTGTCACAAATTTAGAATAACCAACATGGTGCTAAAACATAAATGGTATGGAGGTGAAAAGAGCTAAAAGGAATACCGGTATATTATATTATATACCGATATTCATATTTTCAGGCCCCCATGTTCTCTACCCCCTTATCTATACTCATCTTTGATGTCCTTTTTTAATGAGAAAATACATAAAATCCACCAGCACCTAGGTTCAAACTCCTCCCCCAGCATTTCCTCTGAATCCTGCCCAATAACTTATTTTCTGCTTTTCAGCTTCCCACTGCCACAGATATTTCAGTTCTCATTCATAAGTCAAAGTCTTCCACCTGTTCACTGGACGCTATTCCCACTGTTTTGGTTAAAGCTTGTCTCCCCTCTCTGCTTCTCCTCATTTTTGCTATCATTTGCTCTTCACTCACCACTGAAATTGTTCCCACCTCCTTTGAACCTGCTGCCATTACTCCGATATTGAAAAAATCTGGTGACGATCCTAATAATTTAAACAATCTCCATTCCATCTCCAATCTACCCTTCCTTTCCAAAATCATTGAAAAAATAGTTGCTACTCAACTCCACTCTCCTTTAACTTGTATTAACCTGTACAAACAATTCCAGTCTGGTTTCCGCCCCTTTCATAGTACAGAAACTGCACTTATAAAAATCACTAATGACCTCCTTATGGCAGCTGATTCTGGTTTAGTCACTATTTTCATCTTCCTTGATCTAAGTGCAGCCTTTGACACTATTTCTCACACCATCCTTCTCAATAGACTTATATCTACTGGCATCACTCACACCACTTTAGATTTGGTTTAAATCTTATCTTATCAGGGTGCACTCAGTTTGTCCGATTGCAATCTTTTAGTTCCCAACCTTCCCCGGTTAACACTGGTGTGCCCCAAGGCTCTGCCTGGGACCCCTTTTCATCATTTACCTTCTTCCTCTTGGCAATATCTTATGTAAATATGACATTCTATTCCACTGTTACGCAAATGACACCCAACTCTATTTCTTCAGCAAGCATAATTCCACTCTCCCTCCTTCCTCCCTCATCAACTGCTTTAATGAACTTAAATCCTGGTTTTCCTCCAATTTCCTCAAACCAAACAGTGACAAAACTGAATTTCTTCTAATTAGCACTAAAACAACTTTATCCAAAATTGAAAGTTTTTCTATTTTAATTGATAATTCCTCTGTTTCCCCTTCTCCTCAGGTTAAGAGTTTGGGTGTCCACTTGGACAGAACACTGTCATTTCAATCACATATTAAGCTTCTTATTAAGAAACCACAACTAGATCCTAGTGAACTGGCAAATTACAGAGCCATTTCAAATCTTCTGTTTATGTCTAAAATTTTAGAAATGTTGTGTCTGCTCAATTGTGCTCCTTCTTGCAAAAAAAAAAAAATAAAAAAAAAAAAATAAATAAATAATAATAATAATAATAATAAATAATAAAATAATATAATAATAATAATAATAATAATAATAATAATAATAATAATATCTCCATGAAAAATTGCAGTCAGTTTTCAGGCCCCAACATGGCACAGAACCTGCACTTGTTAAAATTGCAAATTACTTGCTTCTTGCATCAGACCATTTTACTTGATATTAATGCTGCGTTGACACTATAGATCATTACATACTCATAGATCGATTACAAAACTATACGGGTATTCAAGGGCAGGCTTGTAGATGGTTTAGATCCTACCTGTCCGATCGCTACTACTGTAACGGGGCTGATGAGACGTGAGACGTGCGGATCCATATGCAAGCTTTTATTTAAACAGAGTTCCTACAGCCGCAGCAGCCCCCAGCAGGGCGCCCAAAAATCGTTTGGGATGCTGGTTGTCCCCGCTTAATTCAGCTTGGGTTACAATCATTTTCTGTAATTGGTGCAGCATGTGGTTCACATCTGCCTGAGCGTGGACAAGGACTTCTCGAGTCCAACGGGCGCCGACCCAAGTGGTTTGAGCGGCTGAGAGGGTGTAGTGAGCACTGACAACATCGCGGGGATCGAGTCGGACATACACCTTTTGAGTGTAGGTTTTGCAGTTCGTTATCAATAACCCCGGTTGTTCACGGAGTATCCCCGACGCTGGTCCCGTCGATGCAACTTCTGGCTGGGGCGTAACCCCAATCATGCAGAGAAACAAGGCGGCGAGTCTGAACATCTTCCTGGTAATAGAACAGAAAGAAGGAGCAATTAGCTGCGAAGATCATGGTTTGGCGGGTCGCCTCGATTGGTTGACAACGGTTCTCACAACGATTTACGAAAATTTTAGTGCAGGGAGTCAATCTCGATTTCGGGACCTAGATTTAAGGATCGGTTCAGGGAGCTCCCTGATGAGGGGACTGGAGGGGAAAGGAAGTTATATGGAGAGAGGAAGAAGGAAAAACACAAAGAGACACAAGGACACCGAATGAGGTGAGACAGCAAACGAGTGTCACATGTGTGGAGTAACTCCTCTCTACTAGAGGTCGGTCCTAGCAGTGCAGCAGAGGAGAGTGTGTAAGTGTTGTGTTTAAGAAAGGTAGCTATATGATTTCCTAGAATGACAGAAATTATGTTAGTGTGGTGGAGAGCCTGGGATTGTCGGTCTGTGTCAGTGGGTTTGATCTTCCCCCTTTTCCTGTCGGCTGGAACCTTGGTGCCTCTTTATCTGGTTTCGATGGACTCATCGAAGGACTGGCTCGCTGCAACCTTGTCTGATTTTGATTCGGTAGGCAACAGGTGAGCGCTTGTCTGCAATCTCGTGGGGTCATGTCCAGTGAGGTAGGAATTTCTTTGACAGGCGATGGGAAGCGTTCGGCCTTGATTGGGCAAAGCTGTAGTATCACAATTTGTCTCCAACATTGAGTTCATGGTGAGAGGCCTTTTGGTCGTTGTAAGCTTTACGACCTTTTGCACTTTTTTGGAGTTGCTGTTGCGTGAAGGCGAAAGTCGTTCTCAGGTGCTGATGCAGCTCTTCCAGGTACTGGTGAGTGGTATAGGTGGTGACGAGGTTCATGTTGACCCTTAAAGGCAGTCCGAACCTTGAGAAGATGTGGTTCATTAACAGGCAGGCTGTTGTTTCTGCTGTATCATTGGGAGGTGGGAGACACTCTATCCACTTTGTGAATTTGCAAACCATGGTGGGGAAGTATTTGTTACCCCGTGTTGACCGTGGCAGGGGTCCTACCCAGTCTATTTGGAGGTCCGACCATGGGAAGGTCATTCCTTTCCTTTGCAGTGGTGCTCGGTGGTTTGGATTTGCTGGTTGGAACTGGCAACACACCAGGCATCCTTTTATGTATTCCACCACGTCTTGCTGCATGCCAGGCCAGTATGCTACTTGCTTGAGTGTTTCATAGGTGGCCTTGGCACCGTGGTGTCCTTCGCATGGTGCATCGTGGGCGTGTGTCAGCATAATCCCCCTTTGGCCATGAGGGACTACGAGCTTTGGCGCAGTGAGGGGCTCAGGGACATGTATGAGAACACCATCTTTTAGATGCAGCATGTGCTTGATGAAGTTGAGTGTGCAGAGCCCGGAGGAAGTGGCTAGGTCGGAGGTGGAAATGGGATGAGTTAAAGAGTCGGAAATGTGAGTTGCCATAGTTCGCAGTGTCAGATCTGAAGCTTGGAGGGTGAGGAGATCGTCAGCAGCGAACTGAGGTGACAGGTAAATGTGGGAGGAGGTGGGGGTATGCGCGCCAGTGGCGTGCTGGCGGCAGGTTATGGGTGCCAAGGATGGGTTGGGTTGGGTTGGGTTGGGTTGGGTTGGGTGGGAGGGCATGAAATATCCAGGACTCTCCGTGTAATGCACCTGCTTTGGCGACGGCATCAGTTTGGTCATTGAAGTCTTTATCTTGTCCTGGTTGGCGTGAATGACCTCAAACCTTTTTCCAATAAACAATCATGTTGCGTTCAGTGACAATGGCATCGTATGCTTGGAAGAGTTCCTGATGTCTGACAGGCTTGTTGTTAGCTGTCTTGAATCCATTCTGTTTCCATCTAGCTAAATGGCATGTGAAGCTTATACGGGCATAGTTCGAGTCGTTACAGATGAGGAGTTCTTTGATGTTGTGGGATGCGGCCAGTTGTAGGGTGATGAGGATGACTGCTATTTCTGCATATTGCGATGAGTGAGGGCCTAATTTGAATTGTTGTGGTGGGCAAGGGTCGTTGTTTAGCCAGACCACTCCCGCTTCTGCTTTCAAGTTGCCCTTGTGATTGTAGGAGCAACCATCGACATATGCTGTGGGCATCCCTTCACACACATTCTCCTCGAAGTACCTGTGATTTGCTAGTTGTGGTTGGGACGGTTCTTTGGGTTCTGCTGATGTGTTCAGCAAGTCCGTTGAACAGTTCTGGCAGGCTGCTAGCCCGTTTCCTAGAGATAATTTGTGGTTTTGGGCATATCTTGCCTCGACATCCAGTCCTTGGAGCGTCATTAACCAGGTAGCTATGCGTGCATTGGTTACCACGCCATCCCTGATTCGTTGGCTGTTGAGGAAAGTGACCGGCTGGTTTCAAGCCTCGATGATGACTTTCTGTGCACCGATGTAGTTAGAGAAATGCTGGATAGCCCACACAGTGCAAAGCAAAGCTATTTCGCTGTTTGAATACTTGCATTATGGGGGAAGCAGCGTTTTGCTGGCATAAGCAACCATTCTCTTATCTTTGTCCTTGAGCTGGTATAGGCCTGCACTGAGGCAATGATTGGAGAATTCAGCGTCCAGATAGAATTCTTTCTCTGGGTCTGGGTAGGCCAGGCACGGAGCAGAGCACAGGCACTGTTTGAGCTGGCTCATAGCTGTGTCCTGGGCTTCCGTACAAACGAAGGGTTCATTCCTTTTCAGGAGGGAAGTTAGTGGTCGTGCGATGTCAGCATAGTTTTCGATGAACTGTCGTGAGTAATTGCACACTCCCAGAAAGCTTTGCAGCTCATAAATGTTATTCGGTGTCTTTATGTTTTGGATTGCTTGGGTGCGGTTGGACTGTGGTTCAATGCCATTTCGTATGACAAGCAGGCTGACATAGTTCACCTTGGTTTTGCACCACTGTCCTTTGTGAAGGGCGATCTTAGCTCCTGCCGTTGTCAGCTAGTTTAGGACATGATCGATTTCTTTGAGGTGGTCTCCCACACTTGAGCTTTTCAAGAAAACATCATCTATGTAAATGAGGTTGCCTCTGGCTCTGGCGTCAGGGCATGCTTTGTTTAGTAAGATGTTGAATTCTGCTGGTGAGTTGGCATAGCCGAAGGGGCACCATGTGAAGGTGTATTGTCGATTGCCAAAAGTGAATGCCAGCTTGTGTTGGTCATCGGGGTGGACAGGGGTTGTCCAGAACCCGGAGGCGACATCCAGTGTGGAAAGGATCGTCGAGCCTTTGATTTTTGGAATTTCTTGGTCCAACTTGGTCATAGGCCATCGTGACAAGGGTACTTGCTGGTTCAACTTTGGGTTGGGTTTTAGGACTGGCCATATCGGGGCAGAGTATGTGCTGTTACAGGGCCGGATGACCCCCTTTTCCAGCATGGAGTCAACAATTTCTTGCACTGGCTCATATGACGCTATTGGAATCTTGTACTGCCGCACAAATGTGGGTGGCGCATTTGGGTGTGTCGGGATGCACACCGTGTGGATGTTTGTCAGTCCACAATCCAGGGAATCCTTTGCAAAGGAGTCCTTGTACTTGTGCAGAACCTCTTTGAGTCCTTGGCAATCCACTTCATTGTGGAGGGCATCCGCCTCACTCAGGATCTGTTGAATTTGTGCATTGAACCCGGCGTAGTGTTCCTGCGCAGTTAAGTCATTTGAGGAGCTTTGGGCCCCGATGGTCACCTGTGTAGGTGATTCTGTCACAGGATGTGTTGAGACAGCGTAGACAGCGAGGTGAATGTCATCTGTTAGTTATGAACGGCAGACGCTTTCTCTGGACACCGGCAGAATGGAAGTGATGACAATGATTTCATGGGGTTTTGTGAATGTTACGGTGTCGTTGTATTCGTCTGACATTAGCTGGGCTGGTATGGGGCCTATGACAGGTACCGTTAGTTCAAAGTCGTGGAATGCCTGGTTGATGAGCCATCCCAGGTGACTGGCTTTGGGAACGTGGATGTCTTTGGCCATACAGTTGTTGAACAACACATACACAGCACGAGTTGACACTTCAATGAGAGGTGTGGCTTCCAGGTTCAGTCCTAGTTTTAGGCAGGTCCTGAAAGGTTGGAAGAAGCTTAGCTTACTGTTGAGAGTTTGGCCAGGTCGCATGTTGAGGCGGACGCTGGCACTTGACACTCTTGCTGTAGGCAGGTATTGTGGCTTCTTGCTCAGTGATCATAGCGCATGCGTCTGGCATTGTTTGACCAGATTGAAGGTTCTTGAGGTTGACTGAAGTTGTCAGTTGGTGTGACAAGGGAGCCCATATGATGTCGTTCATGGTATCAATGCAAGCATTGATCTGGACCATGATATCCGCTCCAATGTAGATGTTGTGAGGTAGGTCGGGGACAATGAGGAAGTAGTTACTTAGATGTCTGTTGTTCCATCGTATGTCCACAGTGCAGATGATCTTGGAGGTGGCCATGGTTGTTGACCAGGGACTGAGAGGGAAGCGGCTGTGTTTAGCGACATGTGGTAGACTTTAGTGTCTTTTCTGCAATGCTCTGAATAGTTTCAGGCTGATGGCTGAGTTCTCTGCCCACATGGCTAGTGCCGCGTTGGACACTGATGTGCCTTGGACATCTATTGCAGTAATGATTCGAAGGGGGCCTGCGTTTGATTCAGGCTCCTGCAGCGAGCAGAGGAGAGGGTCCTGGTCCTTGCTGCTTGCTGTGAGGGACTGGAGTTTGGGATGAGACAGGTAGGATGTCAGAACTGATCTGGTGCTCTTCGGAGGAGTGCTCTTTAACCAGAGGTTTGGATTCACAGCACACGTGTATGTTAAAATCACCAATAATTACAAAGTGATCATATTTCAATGCAATCCCCGCCACAAAGTCTGCAAAGTCCTGAATAAAGTTCTTATCATACTTTGGAGGTCGATATACCACCACACATAACACAGTCGCAGGAAAATTAGTATCAAAAAGTTGCAGTTCAAAACTGCTGCAGGCGTCCACCGCGATCTCCTGAGATTTAAACACAGAAGCCAAAGGAGGGGAGGTTAGAAAGTCACAGCGGGGAGGAAGAAGTTCAGAGAAAGAAGTTAACTCACCAGCTTGAAGCCAGGTCTCTGTCAAAAACATAAAATCCAGCTCACGAGAAGTGAAAAAATCATTCGGCAAAAAAGTCTTGTTCGCTAGCTATCTAGAATTAATCAGAGCCAAACGAAGCAAACAACAGACTAAGCAGACAACATGGAGACAGACGGCATGCCATGGACACTGGTGCCATCTTACCAGATTTAGTCCTATACTTATTAACTTATTAAATTTGTTCCCCACTAAATAATGTTGTTTCACTAAATGTTGTGTATAAATATAAAATAGATTTTATAAAATTGAGCACTCGTGTCAGACCTATGTTTCCCCATGTCTTGTGTTTCCCTTCCTCTTGTGCCCATATTTGGTTAGTTCCTGTTTCCTGTCCTCGGTTGGTTTGATTATTGTTAATTTGATCCCAGGTGTGTCTCCTTAGTTCCCTGTCCTTAAAAGCCCCAGTCCTTTCAGTCAGTGTTGGTCGGTTCTCAAATGTCATCCGATGTCTCCTGTGTTCTCCCCATTGGATTGTCATTAACCTCTTAACCGGCACCCCCTATTTTGGGACTCAGCTGAAAATGACCTACCTAACTTAAAATGTTAACAGTTCCTGACAACAGTGTTCTACACAAACAATTTTGGTGTCTTTGAAAAGAAGACCCTTTGGGCTTTACTATCCATCTTCCAGAGTTAATAATGCTCAAAAAGATAAAAAGTTATAGACACTGAAGTGCCTTAAAAAGAATTATACCACACTGAATGTTTTTTTTTTTTTTTATTTCATATACAAATACATGAAATAAGTTCTGGAGCAATCCAGAAAAGTAATGGGTTGAAAGTCACATGTCTCAAGTTTATATTTCAAATTTGAAGAAGATACAATGAAAAATGAGGTTCCTGCAATTATTTTTCTGAGACTATTTTTAGTCCCCTCCCCATATGAGGAAAAATAGCCACCAAATGTATTGAAGGTTTCTACAAAATATTTTAGTCATTATACATACCACTGCATAGTTTTTCAATTATAAAATAATAGACAGAATCTTAGACATTGTATATGTGATTTATTTGAGCACTAGAAAATACAATAAGAATATTTTTTGAATAATAAAAAGAAGAAAAAAATGAGAAAAAAAAGAATTAACTTTGTATGTCAAGTACATACTCTGATTAGCAGACATACAGCATTCACACTAATTGCTGGTGATACAGTCAGAATTCACATGCTGATGTGCGTGCAAACATATGGTAATCATACAAATAGCCAGACACATATAGTCAATAATCACATTCTAATGGCCGTTCATAGACCGCATGCACACTCATAGCTGTCATTCAGCAGTAATCACACGCTGATTATCAGTCATATATATGGTAATCATACAGACACAGCCACATTCCCCACAAAACACGCACACATATTTGAAAAATGTTGAAAAGAAAAAAAAAGAGAATTATTTGTGCAGAAAGCCGATCGCTAAGTTACGCCCCCTTCAGATGACAGGTGCGTCACAGCGCGTGTCATGAGCCGTCACAAGAGCGTGCCAGATTCAAATAAACAATATTCGCCTATCTTTGACTTTTTTTTAGTGGATAGTCTCATTCTGTTTGTGAAACTGCGTGCTACAAATCCATGTTGCTTTTTACTACCAAGACGCTGTTTTCTGAGCGTAATTTGTTCCATAACGGATACAAACAATAACTCTCCCTGAAGAAATGAGATGTAAACAAGGAATTACCATCCATATTACAACCTTATTGTTTCGTTTCACTAAAAGTGCTCTATGAGATGTTGTTCAGTGGATTCTTACCTTTCAAACTAAACCGGGATTTCAGCAGTGGATGCATTTGTGACTCGTTATTATGACGAATCTGGTATGTACTGCATTTTATTATGCATGTTTTGATGTGTACTGCTTACACAAATTTAGCAAATACATTCCTTTTAAGCTTTCCATTGATAAACCGTGATCTATCGTCGATGCTTGAGGCTTAGACCTTTATAGTGATATATAGTTTGTCAGGATTAATTTTGTCTCGTTTCATTTAATCTATTCGTAAACACTGACACGTGCAAACAGAGAGCGTTCAGCGTCCTGGTACAGGTTAACAAATTAAAACCTTGTGATTTGAGTTTACTCCACGTCTCCTTGTTCCCGTGCTCCACGGATATCGTGACAAGAACGGACCAAAAAAAAAAGTAAGCGGCACTCCCTTTCCCCGTGTTTTGTTTTCCCTGTGTTTTGAAGTTTTCCTGGTTTTCCCCTCCACTGCGATGGAGTCCACCGCCCGCCTCATCGCCCTTGCCCGCCGAGATCTCCCCTTCGTTGAGTATTCGCGGGAGTTATGCGGGCTCGCCGTGGCGATGGCATTTGATGACACCACCATCCTCTCGCTGTTCTGGCACGGGGCCAACTACCATCGCCCCGTGGACCTCCCAGAGGGAAGGGATCCTCCAGTGTCTGGAGAGTGTCCTGCCCCGAGCCAGAACCAGCCTGCCATCGTCCGTGGCTCCCTCGAGCCCGCCGCCGTCCGCGGCTCCCTCAAGCCAGCCGCCGTCTCCGGTTCTCCCAAGCCCGCCATCCATGGGGAAGACTACGCCGCCGTCCGTGGCTCTCTCAAGCCCGCCAGCGCTCCCTATGGCAAGCCCAACGGCGGTTCCTGTGGCTAGCCCGCCTGTGATCCTCCAGAGCCGGCTCCAAAAAAGCGCTTAGCTGTGCCTGCTCCTCCTGAGCGCCCTCCTGTCCCAAGATGGGCTCCTGCTCCAGAATCTAGCCCACTGAGGGGTCCAGTCCCCGAGTTAAGCCCCGTAAGCTCCCTCAAGCATTTTTTTTTTGGGGGGGTAGTATGGCTCCAGCCGTAAAGGCCGGGGTGGGAGCTGGGACCACGGCCTCGGAGGCAGGGCCGCCCCTATGTTTCTGACCTATGTTTCCCCATGTCTTGTGTTTCCCTTCCTCTTGTGCCCATATTTGGTTAGGTTCCTGTTTCCTGTCCTTGGTTGGTTTGATTATTGCTAATTTGATCCCAGGTGTGTCTCCTTAGTTCCCTGTCCTTAAATGCCCCAGTCCTTTCAGTCAGTGTTGGTTGGTTCTCAAATGTCATCCCATGTCTCCTGTGTTCTCCCCATTGGATTATCATTAAAACCTTGTGATTTGAGTTTACTCCACATCTCCTTGTTCCTGTGCTCCATGGATATCGTGACACCATGATTCTTAGACTAGAGTATATTTTGCTGCTGAATTATCCACTTACCTAGTTTATTATAGTATTTTTGTCATAGATTATGATTATATATTTCTTATATTATATATTTATTTATTATATTTATTATTGTCCATTTATTGTGATTTAACAGGAAAGTGTGTCCAGCTGAATTCAATTAGTGATAGGACCTTGGTTTCCAACTGAAATACAAAACTTGCTCTCATCTGAAAAGAGGACTTTGGACCACTGGGCAACAGTCCAGTTCTTCTCCTTAGCCCAGGTAAGACGCCTCTGACGTTGTCTGTGGTTCAGGAGTGGCTTAACAAGAGGAATACGACAACTGTAGCCAAATTCCTTGACATGTCTGTGTGTGGTGGCTCTTGATGCCTTGACCCCAGCCTCAGTCCATTCCTTGTGAAGTTCACCCAAATTCTTGAATCGATTTTGCTTGACAATCCTCATAAGGCTGCGGTTCTCTTGGTTAGTTGTGCATCTTTTTCTTCCACACGTTTTCCTTCCACTCAACTTTCTGTTAACATGCTTGGATACAGCACTCTGTGAACAGCCAGCTTCTTTGGCAATGAATGTTTGTGGCTTACCCTCCTTGTGAAGGGTGTCAATGATTGTCTTCTGGACAACTGTCAGATCAGCAGTCTTCCCTATGATTGTGTAGCCTAGTGAACCAAACTGAGAGACCATTTTGAAGGGTCAGGAAACCTTTGCATGTGTTTTGAGTTGATTAGCTGATTGGCATGTCACCATATTCTAATTTGAGATAGTGAATTGGTGGGTTTTTGTTAAATGTGAGCCAAAATCATCACAATTAAAAAAACCAAAGACTTAAACTACTTCAGTCTGTGTGCATTGAATTTATTTAATACACGAGTTTCACAATTTGAGTTGAATTACTGAAATGAACTTTTCCACAACATTCTAATTTATTGAGATGCACCTGTATATATTGAATTTATGGATGTGTGTGTGTGTGTGTGTGTGTGTGTGTGTGTGTGCATATATGCCTGTGTGTGTGTACATGTAGTTGTTTTTGGTGTTTGGCTTGGTGTTATGTTAGAATCATTATTATACTCTTATGCCTTTTGTTCTCTTAATATTTTGAATTGTTTGTAGCTTTATTTTGTTTTCATTTAAATATTAAGTTTAGATTTTTTTTTTTTATGCATTTTGTCTTTTTAAATTTATTATTATTATTATACATTTATTTATTTTTGTGTGTGTGTGTGTATATATATAGGTATTTATAAAGTTTTAGCTTTGGATCAGTTTTAGTTGTTTTAATACTACAATTGATTGTTTCTGTTGTCCTCATTTGTAAGTCGCTTTGGATAAAAGCGTCTGCTAAATGTAAATATAATAAAATGCACAAGTGGTTTAGACCCCTCTGAATTGTAAAGTAAACAAGTCTTAAGTTTGTTTTAATCAAGATTTAAACTTGTCATATACTGCTTAAAATATGTTTTTATGTGGGTCAATGTATGTGCAATGCATGTTTCCTGCAGATTTTACTGATGCAGTATTAATGTTGATGTTGTTAGTTAGTCATTCTATTCAACAAAGGACATCAAATGTTAAAATAGTAGTTCAGTCAATTTGTTTTTTCCATAGCCAAACACTTTTTAATAAAATGGTTTCACAGTTTCATTACTTTTTATCAGTTTTTTTTTTTAAGAAGAACATTTAAAGAAACATGGATGTAAAATGTAAACAGAGCTTTCAGCTTACAGAATCACATTGATAAAGGTCTTATCCCATACAGAAAAAAAAAACTGAAACTATAAACTTAAAGCTATTACAATAAGTGTTTTAAAGCTATCACAAAGCATGGCAGTGGCAATGTGTTAATTTTTCTGTGCATTACACAACTACTAAGTAAATATTCTTTTCTGTTTAATGTGCTCAGTCTATTTGTCAAATCATAAATATATGTAGAGAGGGTTTTTTTTTTTTGGTTCCCTTTTTTGTATATATAAATTATTTTAGGAATGCCTTACTTCTAGAAATTGCACAGGGTTGCAAAACAAATCTATACCATGATTTCCATCATCTTCAAATGGATCAAATGTCTGCTGAAGTGTATGCATTGTTGTGTCACTGATGGTAATGTTAACTGATGGAACAACAACATTATTATTTGTCTGTAAGTCTGTGTCACGATTCGCTGCCGGAAGGAACACAGGAGATATGGATATGCGTTAAATAGTCGTTTAATGAACAAACACAGGGGTAAATCCACAACAGGAATGACACACAAACATAACTAGTAGACCCGACAAAGACAGAACTCAAAGGCTGGAACTTAAATGCAAGGGTAATCAGGGAAACACAGGTGCAGGGAATGAACGAATTAGACTAAACAAGGACAGGAACATGACCAAATAAGGGAACAATGGAACAGAAACAGGGGCAAAACAGGTCCATAATCCTGACAGTCTGAGAGTGATTTGTTGTCATCAATACCAAAACTACTGCCTGTGTCATAAATACCATTCATACTTGGGTTATGCATTCCTGCATTGTTGACTATGCCCCTTTGCCACAGCTGAAGAGGGGTTTGCCCCCTTGTGTTGACAGACCATGGTTATTCCATTGGTTCTGAAATTCAGAGGCACTTCTTTGAATTTGTGGCAAATATATATATATATATATATATATATATATATATATATATGAAGACAAAATAAATGGAGCTCATTAAGTGAATCTAACACACCATGCTCCTCCATAAAGTTGAAAAGATTAACAAACTGAAATGAAACTATTCGATTTAGCTCTGCCCATAACCTCTCAATTCTTTGATTATGCACTGACCTGCCAGTAATAACATTGTCTGTTTAATCCTCTCCTGTAAAGCATGAAATGGGCAACACCAGTGTTTAAGTTCATGATCACACCTCACCCTAGATGGCTTCCGAAGTTCTGAACACCAGCAATGAATAGTGACAAAACACTAGAGGCTCTGTTGTTGTCTAGACAAGCAAGGTAGATGATGGTACGACTGAAACCATCCACACAGCCATGGAACACCATCCTCCATCTCACAAGTTTTTGGTTTCCGTCTATGTGCATAAGAGAAGTTGAAACCAGAGTAAATTATGTGTGGTTAAAGTATAATAAGGTCAAGGTTAGGCTACGCATCAATAATTTAAACATTAAATGGCTTTTGGTACTTGATCCATTTTGTTGTAGACTTCAAATTTGGAAGGTAGCACATAGTTCTAATCAAGTGTTTTTTTTCTCCCAGTTTGAGAACAACTGCTTTAAAGGTGCAGTATGTGATTTCTTAGAAATGATGTTGATATTTCAAATCACCAAAACAAACACACCCATATCTTCATAAAGATCACACCCATATCTTCATAGCTCCACCCCAAATTCACGAACACGCTATGCAACACATGCACCTCCCCCATCATGAGTGTATATGTCCCCTACTGCTGACTGGCTACAAGTGTGTTTTGGTGCTTGGTTCAATCCACTTTTAACAACGTTTTTCAGAAATTGCATACTGCACCTTTAAAGTACCCCTATTATGCCATTTTTAAGGTTACTATTATTGTTTTATGAGTCTGCTAAAACAGGTTTACATGCATCCAAGGTCAAAAAAACACTTTAGTTTTCTCAAAAAACAGATTTAATTTTACCTCATTTCTAAATGATTCGTAAACAACTCGTGAGAAGCAGTTCGAAGAATCAGTCTCTCTAAACCCCTCCTTTCCGTGAGCCCTCACTGCTGTGATTGGTCAGATGGCGTAGTCCTTTGTGATTGGTAGCGCATACAGCGCGTGGCGGAAATTAAAAGCCCATTGCCATAACGGAATGACAGCCCTGGAGACTTTTCAATACATAGAAAAGATGATATCGATTGTACCTTACCAATTCGAGCCAGAGTCTGATGATGAAACGGTTGAAGTGGCTGATTGACAAGAGCAGGAGCAGGACATTTCTCAGTGGTAAGTGTCAAGTGTTAACAAGTTTGTGGTAATTATAAGATGTGATAAAACAAATTTACTCTCACTGCGTAGGATACTGCGCCTTCTCGAAATGATGTTAACCACACGGAAATTGTACTTTGGGCAAGTTGTTCCCGAGAACGTGGGCGGACATTATACAAATGTGTTACTTCGTGACGCACAGCCGTAACAGAATAAGAGTCAAATTCCCGATGACTCGTTTAGACGATTGCGCGTAGATTTTTTTTTTGATATACAATAACTTTATTTATCGTGCACTGTCGGCTTCACAACTTTGCAGATAGTTTATGTTCACATACAGCTACATGACACACTGCATGAAAGGTAATATTCAAAAAGGCATAATA
The DNA here is from genome assembly GCA_039654775.1 of Spinibarbus caldwelli. NCBI lineage: Eukaryota > Metazoa > Chordata > Actinopteri > Cypriniformes > Cyprinidae > Spinibarbus > Spinibarbus caldwelli. The sequence goes on from CM077242.1 coordinate 32,370,221, forward strand.
GGGACACTTTAAGTATACTACTACTTCCATCATGTCCAAGTGGATTGTTAGAAACTGACTCGACTTTGTGCTACTTTATTTACACTAAAATTGATCTTTAAGGAATTTACTCACCATAATTGATTTGGAGTTGCAACACTGTAAATTTGTCGACGGATTGTACGCCTTCTTCTGAACGACCGTCCAATAGGATCGATTTCTTGTAGACTCTGTCTGACACGCCGCCTTTGAATGCGTAACCCACGTGATCTCAAACTCCCATGCACATTTCGTTCGCCTGCGTTTGTTGTAGACTGAAGAATTTCACCAACAACTCTGTTCAAGTTGTAATTTGATAGTGCTGAATACATCAGTGGCTGAACACCCAGCTGCTGTCTGTGCCTGTACAGAGTCCGAGAGCTTATGCCTAAGCACATTGCAATGCTTTGCCAGTTCATTCCAAGGGATACTAAATGAGAAATTTGCTCTCCTGAAATTCTGTATCGAGGTCTGCCTTGATGGCCAGTAATGACAGGTGGAGGAAACAGGACATAATTTACATTTTAGTCAGTCTCTGCAAGACAGACTTTTCAGCATAGGAGATTGACTAAAATGAGCTCCTAAAACTTACTGCCAGATTCTGGAAGATCAATTCTTCAAACAGTGGTACAAGAGGATGTGGTGCTGGTCCTTCAAGAGTCACTCAAAACTTATCTGTTCATAAAGCCTATGAAAAATCAGTCTTAATGTATTTCACAACACTTCAGCATGTTATTCTTATTAAGCGAGGGTCATTTTTTTTAGGATTTTTTACCCAAGCAAAGTCTCTGAGAACCTGACACATTGCACTTGTGGAGACTCCAGGAAGGTTGCAGTTCTGGAAAATAGTGGCGCTGGAGACTAAATGGTTCCTGATGGTTTCTCACCTAATTCTTCATCTTAAGTCTTAATTCTTTTGATGTTAACATGTCTTTTCTTCTCCACCTGACTCTGCTGACCCAATGAGCATTTCGCTGCCCAATGGTCATGCCCTAACTTTTTCAAATTCTATTATTGCATTAGTATTGCATCCTTCTCATGGGCATTTAATAATTTTTGACTTTTAGTCTGAGTTAAATCTCTTTTTTTGGCTCATTTTATCTGTAAAAGAAAACCTGACTAATAATTCGGCACACCTGAATATGAGTTTTTGACTTCCAGCCTTCATGGACAATTATGTATCACTTATAAATTATTAAATACAAAGTCAATAGTAGTTATTAAGATTGATGTGGTTTGGAATTGGTAAACTGTTCTTTGAAAAAAAAAATATGACCAGAATATCAACTTACCTAATAATTCAGCACACGGTGCGTATATATTTTCAGCATTCTGCAACAAATATTTTTCAGATTTTCTATACTATTTCAAGTCGTAAAGTAAGCAGTATATATTAAAATCCCGCGCATGGCTTTAGCTGGCATGTATACGTGATACTAAGCGGGGAAGATGGTGCCTGAGACCTCCCGAGCTCAACAGCGTCCCACAATTTTGCAACATAAATCTGTGGTAAAAAGGGGAACTGCAGCGCGTTCTAATTGAGAGCCACTGGGGCAGATTTGAGACTGCCCCACTTATTTTCATCTTACGTGAACCTTGCTCCACCAAGACGATATCATTCCGCTTCAGCTATGTGTCTGCATCAGGTCAGTAACTAGTTGGCATGTCTGTTTTTTTTTTGTTTTTTTTCTATGTGGAGTAGTGGATCAAATTAACAAAATAGGCTATACGTTAAATCCTTTAGTTTAAATGTGCTCACACGAATAGCCTTTATTTGGTTCTGTTTGTTTATTCTGAGAATAGACATATGATCGTCTTTCCTCACCTGAATTGCTCCACAACTTGTAACATTCTAAATCAACATTTGGAGATGATAAATACTATATTAAGGCAATTATTATACAGCATTTTATGCATGCAACATTACTTCAAGCCTGTCAATCAACATTAGCGTGCCAACCACAGGATAACGCAAGGACATCTCTGCCAAAATTTTGTGTTCAGAGATTAGAATATGTCTACAAAATTATCTGCCCCACCTAAATTTGCGGTCAGGAGCCACTACTGATATATGGTAAACATAATGAGCAACAGGTGCTAATCATAGGTAGCCACATAAACAAACAAGGACATAATTAATAACCAGTGATAGCAGAAACGAAGTGTCTGAAATGGGAACTAAAGGAAATGGAACATAATATCAAAATATGAATCCATAACACTGTATGTAACAACGGAAGGCATGGAAGGTGGAGGATCCACTTGCAGCAGGTTTAATGATAAGCCGACAAAGGGAAAAACCACTAGGGGCAGAAAACAAGAAACAAACATGGGGTACATCCAACAACGTCTGACAACCAAGGACTGAAACACAGGAGTATTTATACACTGAGTGGAACCAATGAACTAATGAGTAACTATGGAAACTAACAAGGGAATGAATGTGGTCAAATTAGTGTCCATGGCAACAAACAATAGAGCAAAGCAGCAGGGAACATGAGGGGAACAAGGCAACAACACTTCAACAAAAGTCCAAGGACAGACACAGAGCACACGTGACAGTAGGCCTACTCGTGATCAAATGCTCACCTGTTGCTTTGTCAATGTCTTTGCACCACTTTCTAATATCCATTGCCTTTTGCTTGGTTAAGCATGCTGCCTTTTGCTTGGTTAAGCATGCTGAACATCACCACCAGAATATAATATTATTTATATATATATATATATATATATATATATATATATATATATATATATATATATATATATATATATATATATATATATATATATATATATATCTCTATCTTTGCATGTATAAACTTATGTCTTATAGATTTATGATTTATCTATAAATCACACCACACCCAAATTGCATATTGTAATTTTAATAACCAAAACTACAACACAACACAAAACTTCCAACACAAAAATATGAATACTAAAATGGTCAGCACTATATAGTATTAATACTTAGCATGCACAGTTCTTTTAAGCAGGGCTTTTAACACATGACAACTGGGATTTGCAAGTGCAAATATGAGTCTGGTAGCTACTGTACTATGTGTACAAAATGAGATCTGTCAACACATAATTATTAGGTATGTATGTCATCTAAAATCTCTATCCGACCAATCAGTTAACATAATCAGTGCAATAGCAAGTATAATCAAGTACTCAATAAGTATCTTTGTCCATGCTTATTATATATAAAAAAAAAAAATAATAATAAAATAAAATAAAAAAGTAGGTTTTCAACATGAATAAAAATGGAGGACAGGAAGTTCAGCCAATTATGGCATAGTTGTTATCAATGTTCTCGGCATAACCCACGAGTAGTGCTTTCTCAACACACACTTCTCAACAGTGGGAATCAATTTTCCATCTGCTCTTTGTTTCACTTTGAGCACAGGCCTTCTTCACCTTCTTTTAACTTGTATTTTAGGGTAATATAACAGAAACATGGAACTAGTCATAATGCAAATTATCATACAGTCCATTAAATTATTATTATTATTATTTTTATTATTATTATTTTGTATAGAAACAAAAAAATATAAACACTTTCCGCTTGTGGCAAAACTTGCTTTCATCCAGAACTAAGCCCTTGCTCCACCAATTTTCATCTTTCTTTCTCTTTGCATTTCGTATTGATTTAACACATTCTTTTACTTGATGCATGTGTGTCTTTAAGAAAAAAAAAAAAAAAAAAATCTTCAAACTTGCATTCTCTCATATGAAGTGAAAGTGAAAGTCGTGACGTATTGTCAAGTATGGTGACCCATACTCGAAATTGGTGCTCTGCATTTAACCCATCCAAGTGCACACACACAGCAGTGAATAGTGAACAAACACGCGCACACACACCGTGAACACACACCCGGAGCAGTGGGCAGCCATTGCTCCAGCGCCCGGGGAGCAATTGGGGGTTCGGTGCCTTGCTCAAGGGCACCTCAGTCATGGTATCGAAAGCAGAGAGAGTGCTGTTCATTCACAATCCCCACCTTCAATTCCTGCCGGTGTGAGAATCGAACCGGCAACCTTCAGGTTACAAGCCCAACTCTCTAACCATTAGGCCACGACTTCCCGACTTCATATCCTTATGTGGCCTCTTTTGTGTTCTATTTCTTCACTGCTACAAATAACATAAGAAAAAAAACAACAACAACAAAAAAAAACAAAAACAAATCAAAGCTATTTAGCTCTGCACTATAAAAATAAATATCACTGCACATAATTTAATTTGTTTTTTTCTGCTATCACCTTGTGATATCCATCCTGTTATCTATTGTCTATGGCCCTAATAAAGATAAACCTTGTTTGTGTCCTACGGGAAAAATATCAAATAACAATAGAGGAAAAAATGACTTGTAAATATGTATTTCACCAAGAATTCAACTCTGCATCCCGCTGACACGTTTTTATAATTTTTTTTTTTTATTATAATTTTTTTTTTTTTGGTTGTTGTTGTTTGTTTGTTTGTTTGTTTGTTTGTTTGTTTGTTTGTTTTATATTTGTATTTCCCCCCCAAGTTTAAATAGGACTCTTATTTCGGTTTGGTTATGTGACGTCATTAGGACGCGCCGCGATGCTGGGTCTGTTGTGATTCGGCTGAAGAAAGGTTTGTGGGTTTTAACTGTTTAAAATCATTAAATCAGACGCAAATTTTTCAGTCCATTTGATAGTGTTAACAAGCGATATATAATTAATTATTTATTATTAATAATGTAATAGTTTATCTGACATTAATGAACGTTATTTTGTGTGAGCGCATGTACTTATAAGTAACAGTAAAGGAGCATCTCATTTAGCTGACTAAATCATGAATCAGCTTATTATAAGCACACATTGTGTGAGAAACGCAGCTTTTGATTGAAAGCGCTGGAATCAGTGCTCGCTCACGACACCCGCTGGTCAGAAATGAGAACTTTCACAGACTATGTCTTCATGAAAGTGTAATCTATTAAATGTAAATAGGGGTGTGCGATATGACGATTTTTGATCGTGGACGATAAAAATGTCTCCACGATCTGCTTTTGGAGAAATATCGTAGTATCGCGCTACAGCGCACATTCTATCAATTACAGTTCTGGCGCCTCCGTATAATATACAGGTTCATCTCAATAAATTAGAATGTCGTGGAAAAGTTCATTTATTTCAGTAATTCAACTCAAATTGTGAAACTCGTGTATTAAATAAATTCAGTGCACACAGACTGAAGTAGTTTAAGTCTTTGGTTCTTTTAATTGTGATGATTTTGGCTCACATTTAACAAAAACCCACCAATTCACTATCTCAAAAAAATTAGAATATGGTGACATGCCAATCAGCTAATCAACTCAAAACACCTGCAAAGGTTTCCTGAGCCTTCAAAATGGTCTCTCAGTTTGATTCACTAGGTTACACAATCACGGGGAAGACTGCTGATCTGACAGTTGTCCAGAAGACAAACATTGACACCCTTCACAAGGAGGGTAAGCCACAAACATTCATTGCCAAAGAAGCTGACTGTTCACAGAGTGCTGTATCCAAGCATGTTAACAGAAAGTTGAGTGGAAGGAAAAAGTGTGGAAGAAAAAGATGCACAACCAACCGAGAGAACTGCAGCCTTATGAGGATTGTCAAGCAAAATCGATTCAAGAATTTGGGTGAACTTCACAAGGAATGGACTGAGGCTGGGGTCAAGGCATCAAGAGCCACCACACACAGATGTGTCAAGGAATTTGGCTACAGTTGTCGTATTCCTCTTATTAAGCCACTCCTGAACCACAGACAACGTCAGAGGCGTCTTACCTGGGCTAAGGAGAAGAAGAACTGGACTGTTGCCCAGTGGTCCAAAGTCCTCTTTTCAGATGAGAGCAAGTTTTGTATTTCATTTGGAAACCAAGGTCCTAGAGTCTGGAGGAAGGGTGGAGAAGCTCATAGCCCAAGTTGCTTGAAGTCCAGTGTTAAGTTTCCACAGTCTGTGATGATTTGGGGTGCAATGTCATCTGCTGGTGTTGGTCCATTGTGTTTTTTGAAAACCAAAGTCACTGCACCCGTTTACCAAGAAATTTTGGAGCACTTCATGCTTCTTTCTGCTGACCAGCTTTTTAAAGATGCTGATTTCATTTTCCAGCAGGATTTGGCACCTGCACACACTGCCAAAAGCACCAAAAGTTGGTTAAATGACCATGGTGTTGGTGTGCTTGACTGGCCAGCAAACTCACCAGACCTGAACCCCATAGAGAATCTATGGGGTATTGTCAAGAGGAAAATGAGAAACAAGAGACCAAAAAATGCAGATGAGCTGAAGGCCACTGTCAAAGAAACCTGGGCTTCCATACCACCTCAGCAGTGCCACAAACTGATCACCTCCATGCCACGCCGAACTGAGGCAGTAATTAAAGCAAAAGGAGCCCCTACCAAGTATTGAGTACATATACAGTAAATGAACATACTTTCCAGAAGGCCAACAATTCACAAAAAATGTTTTTTTTTTTTTTTATTGGTCTTATGAAGTATTCTAATTTGTTGAGATAGTGAATTGGTGGGTTTTTGTTAAATGTGAGCCACAATCATCACAATTAAAAGAACCAAAGACTTAAACTACGTCAGTCTGTGTGCATTGAATTTATTTAATACACGAGTTTCACAATTTGAGTAGAATTACTGAAATAAATGAACTTTTCCATGACATTCTAATTTATTGAGATGCACCTGTACTGTACAACGCCACATACATTCACATCAGTGTTAACTCAGCAGTACAGTTACTCTCACGGGACACTGCACTTATTCGCAATCACAAATGTACATTATTTGCATGTGTTTTAAAGCCTTGCCAGTTAAATGTTTCATTCGCGCACTAAAAAGCCTGTCTAACAGCGCCTGATTACTCAACAGCGCCTGATTATATCTTTTGAGCTAATACTGTCAAAACACACAAGGTTTATGTATAGACTCAGTTGGTTATGTCTAAAATGAAAGTAAACAGTTCAGACAAACGGATGCGGGCCTGTATATTAGATGTGAGCAGGTCTTAAAGGGACAGAACTAAACATGCTGCCGACTGTCATTAAAGGGATAGTTCAACCTAAAATTTAATTTCTGTTATTATTTACTCACTCACGTTGTCCCAAATCTGTATTAATTTCTTTCTTGTGCTGAACACAAAATAATATATTTTGAAGAATGTAGGTAACCAAACAGTTGCTGGTCCACATTGAATTTGATAGAAGGAAAAAAATACTATATGTCACTGTGGACCAGCAACTGTTTGGTTTTCCACGTTCTTCAAAATAGCATGTATGTTCAGCAGAAGAAAGAAACTCATTCAAGTTTATAACTAATTTTGAGTGAGTAAATGATGGTATAAATATAAAACACTATGACAGAATTGACAGACAGATGACAGATTTTTTATTCTTTAATGCTTAAACAGCAAAACGCAAAGAGAGAAAACAAAAACTACTCTTGACTGAAAAAAAATAATACAGTTGCTTTAATATGAATCAATCTATGATATGAAAATCATGATATTTCTACAAAAAAATTGTGATATGATATTTTTGCCATATCGCCCACCCCATCTAGAAATAAGTAACTAAATATGCAGTGTCTGCATAATTAATACTCTTTCATTAATTTGTAGTTGGAGTTTGTGAAAGCCATTAACACTCTGACTGACTATAGGGAGCTGGTTGAGACGCATCTAGAGATTTAGTTTGGATTTTTATTTTTTTTTCTATTAAGCATTCTTATTTCTAAAATGGCAGAGTCTAAACAGAAAAAAATCCTGGTCAAGCAACTGAGATCCACGTGACATCCTATTATAAAGATGACATTAATTAAAGAGGAGAGTGAAGACATGAAGATTGAAGAAACATTCAGAGTGAAACAAGAAAATACTGAGGAACAAACAGGTTGGTTTTCATTCTCAAAGCTAAACTGTGATCCTTATTAAGATGTTTCCCTCTTCAGAAATAATTATTTTTGAAGAATGCCATATAAGTAATTATTTGCAAAATTATTATAAGTAATAATTGTATATTTATTCTCTAACTGCTACTTTTTCTTTAAAGGAGTCCTATTATGCTTTTTCACTTTTTGAATGTTAGTCAGTGTGTAGTGTGTATGTTTGGGCATAAAAAAGATCTACAAAGTTACAAATCTCAAAGTCCACTCCAAAGGGAGATATTTAGTTTTTAAAAAATCACTTTTCAAGAACTAGAACGAATGGCTCGTTTGGACTACAAAGTTGTTTTCCTGTATTTGTGACATCACAAATTGGCCCATTAGAATATCATTAAAATAAATCCCGCCTTCGGAAATTTGAATGCACGTTTCAAACTCTAAACCCGGTGCGGGTGTTTTTATATCACTGTATTTCTGATGGAAACCGACTGTCTTCAGAAAATTTTGGATGTCATTTTCATTTCATCTTGCGTGTAATGTCTGATAAAGCAGCGTTTGTGAGCTGAGCTCTGCTTTGTGTACAGCGTTACCGGGGAAACCTTGCTCTCTCCCGCTCCAACAGCGCCTCCCGCTAATCGAGCCGTCTGTGCCAGACTGGGGAGGAAGGTATTGTAATAATGTAAATTATGTGAAAAATAATGCGTTTTTCGAACCACCAAGCATAAGAGCATGTTCTAGTACACCCCTAAAATGAAATCAAGACTTTGTAAAAGAGCATAATAGGACCCCTTTAAAAATTAACACTAGCTTTCTTTTTTCTATATTCTATCTACTTGTTTTCTTAAAAAAAAAAAAAAAACTTGCTATGTGTACTGCGTTAGGCTCACAGAGACTTGTCATATGGCTTGCATGTTGTTGCTCTTTTGTTGATTTTAATTGCTTCTATTGTAAGTCGCTTTGGATAAAAGCATCTGCTAAATAACTAAATGTAAATGCAAATATATAAGTGGCTTAATGAAAAAGCCTTTATTCCAGACTATAGGGATCCACAGATAGTACTTTTTTTGACGATAAAATATTGATTTTAATAAACATCTTATTCACCAATTCGGATACAGATACAAACATTTGTCACTTGCTCACTTATTTTAATTTTATTCAGTAAAATATATTAGTTTTGAAATCATCAAATCGTTTTCACTGAACATGGATTGGATCTATTTAACATTCAACGGGCCAACATTATAAGAGAGGCACAAGATAAAAAATAAAATAAAAGTAAATAAATAAGACAACATGGCAACCTTCAGAAGTTATTTTTGGTATCAGATAGTTCTTATCAACAACATTAATTAATTTTTGACTTATTATAGAATATTACATATTTCTTTAATAAACTCATTAACAAATAATTCTAGTGTTGTTGCTTTATATATCTAGTATAAATTTTACTACTTCAGAAAAAGATTGACTGCTTCCCCAAGTGCAGTCTGACAAACCATACAGGGCTCAACGCTAAGGAATATTTCTATCGCTAACAAATATATTACACTGTATAACAAATGTATAACACTGCATGTTCTTCACTGAAAAAATTAAGTAATTTTATTTATTTATATATATATATATATAAATATAAAGCTGTTGGCACGCTGCTTTACGTGTATGCGCTCCAGATGTTTTGTGCATACAAAAAACTTCACACAAAGTGAGTGAGTACAGAATTGACTTCTATTTCACGTCTTCTTGCACTTGAATATTTTACTCTGTCATATGTCATTATACCATTTCTACATCATTGCACATGTGCAAAACTTTCCAGTTTTGTTTTCAGTCTGATCGAGTGTTTATATGTCCTATTGAACGGATTAGAAATGGTTTATCACACTCCTCTCAAACCAACTGAAATTTAGGTTTAGGCACTTTTAGTCCGATTAAGGATTATTAAGGAAAACATGGATTATTTTCATTGAGATTGAACTTTTAAACTGATTGTAATCGTAATACGATGCTCCATATAAACGCACCTAGTGATAGTTCCATCCACTCTCTCGAGCGGCATTAATGCTGGCTATGGGCCATCTGGCTGTCCTTAGTGTTTGTACAGATTTATTTTTGTTTTGGCAAGTATATAATTTTTTTACCCAGAGAAAAATGTTGGTTTACTCAACAGATATTATACAACTCAGTGCCTTTACATAGTTAAGTAATGAACTATTGGTTTGTTATATCAGCCTTTTTTGTGCTATAGCCAATATGCCGGTGATTTTAAATTGATCAAAAATCAGCTGATAAATACTGGCGGTCAATGCATCAGTGCATCTCTAGTTCAGACTGCAGGTAAAAGTGGGCCAAGTCGGAATTGTTTTTGTTTTTTTTTTTTCTCCCTATGTGTTTCAGGTGTTTTCATAATTGTGTAAACAGGACAAACCACATGGAATCTGATTTTGGCTATTTCCATATGAGGTACAAATCAGATGCAGATTGAATATTTTACAATGCAATTGATTGAATTGTTTGAATGATGCAGTTAAATTGTTTTTGCCATGAATATAGCCATTGCAACTGACATGGCGTTAAATCATAAATAAATATTTTACAGTGCAACCTCATTCTGAACAATCGTGTCAGAATTCATGCACATTTATGTCACTCTAGATCGACCTTTGTCACAATTCTGCACTGACAGTAGTCACTTCAGTGATTTTACATATTCCAGTGTAGAGCCCGGCCCTGCCCCGAGACGCTCAGGCCCTAGCCCGGCCCTTGTCCGACAGCTTATCAGAATTACCGACCTGAGCCTATCTCTTTTTTTCCCCCCTTCTTCCAAAACAGCTTATAGGCCTACTACTGTTTCAGCTATAAAAATAGTTCAGTTTTGTATGTAATGGTAAATTGATTATATTTTGTTTCGTTTTTTATCAAGTTAATTTAGAAGAAAAAAACATTTGGAGCATTTTTTGTTCGTTAAATGTAAGTTTTTGTTTTTTAAAGTAACGACCAAGTGGCCAGAGTTGATCATAGCCTATGTTTGATCAATTTAGCCTTTTCTCAAATCATCACAACTTGCCTAAATTAAAATCTATAGATATAAAACAGTTCAAGCATATCACAATGTTAGTTTAAAAGTTTAACCAAGATAAATGTGTGCTATTAGGCGCATAATAATCATTTGTGCGGAGAGTGGAAACCACTTAAAATACTCATAAAGGTAAGAGTAATGCATCATTCAGAACTGTAAAGGGTCTACTTATATTTGTGTGCACTCACAATATCAACAGAACAATGTGCTTTTATAAAATAAAGAAAACGCAGGATGCGCTTTCTGCCATCTGTCTTAAACAGGAGCACTTCATAATGATGAACCAAAACTCAGTGAATACTTGCTTCACAGAAATGATAAATATATCAATAGAAAGCTTTGAATTACTACTTTAAAACAAAATAATTCAAATTGAAAACAAAAACTCTTTCATTATGTAATCCTTAAAGATGCATTTCTCTGTAAAGGCAAGTCCAGTGAGGAGATGGCGAGTCAGGTTCATCAACTTCATCTTTGCGAAACTAGCTCATAAAACACTAGTTTATTAATAAATAATTCAAATATCTCTTTACCATTTTCCCCCGACACATTCATGGTAATTACTTTTGCTGGGTCTTTGCGGCAAGCTTTAGTTTATTGCGTGCATTTGAACACAGAACACCTCAAGCTGCGCTGAAGGCACTTGTGCTCGCTGCTGCTGCTGGCGGAGACACTACACTGTGCGAGCCTTTCTTGACAGTCATGGTCTCGTGTTGTTTCCACCAGCGTAGAAAATCTTTTTCATCATGGATGTCCAAAATATAAAAATAAGGAGAAGCCTAAAACAGGCCCGAAGCCCTGCCCGCATGTGAGCTATGACGTGAAAATTGGCCCGAAGCCCAGCCCTAGAGGTGAAAATAAGTTGGGACCCATCGGGCCTGGACTGAAATGTAGGGCTCTATTCCAATGGTTCTTTGGTTATTCTGTGAATATGAAAGACAGCTGTGATGGTAGTCAGTGGAGGGACAGTGGGGTGTAAATATTTTGGTGACAGCTCTAGATAAAGATTAAGAGCTGGGAGGTGAAAACTTTTTTGAATTTGAAGATCAGGGTAAATTTAACTTATTTTGTCTTCTGGAAAACATAAATATCTTCTGTAGTTTATGAAGGGCAGTACTAATTGAAAAAAAAATGACATTTAGGCAAAATAAGAAAAAATGTACACATCTTTATTCTGTTCAAAAGTACCCCATTCAGGTAACAACACAGTATTAAGAATCAAGTGCATGTAAACTTTTGAACGGGGTCATTTTTTATAAATTCAACATTTTCTCTTGTGAACTATATGTAAACGTATTTTATGTGAAATATCTTATTCAGGTCAGTACAAAATAAACAATAACATGCATTTTGTATGATCCCTCTTATTTTGGTAAAATAATTAACATTTTGCAGATTCTGCAAGGTGTAGCCTATGTAAACTTTTGACTTCAACTGTATGTTGCTGTGAGACAGTGCTGTTTGTTCATTTAAGGCAAATAATACCATTGCTACAGTATAATGACATTAGGGCTGTCACTATATCAAATTTTTTTACACAATTATCGTGGCCAAAAGAATTTATGAGTATCATGGCTAACAATAACTATCATTAACAGAATAATGATATATCGTGATAAAAATGTTATCAGTTGAATCCATCTTTACTTTTTTTTTTTTTTTCCCCACCAATGCATTCAAACGGAACAGTTAAACTTAGTTTAAACTAGTGCTGTCGATCGATTAAAAAATTTAATCGCGTTAATCACAGTCATGGACTGTGATTAATCATGATTAATCACAAATTTAAAATACTAGTTTTAACTGTAAATGTGTTGAAATAAAGACATGCATGACAAACTAGTTTAAGGAAACAGAACCTTTCACACCTCCGCCAGGTATGAGACATAATCCTTATTATTCTTTTGTTTTTATTCAGCCATTATCAGCCTTTATACTGGCAATACAATGTTTACCAAGCCACAACTCTTCAATCCCAGTATACATTTACCCAACTATTATCAAAAGTATTTCTAAATAAATACAACAAAACATTTTTTTGCGACCTTACATGAAGTATTATGACAAAATGCATTATTAAGAAGAATCGGCCCTGTTCTGCAGGTGCGTTAGAGCTAATATTAGCATCATGCTTCAAAAGACAATTTATGCGATTAATAGTACACTTTTACTCAGAACTCACTTCAAACCATCATCGAGTGTTTGTAATAACTTCCTTTTGTGATCACATGTGGAATTTGGTCATTTACTGTTGTTAAAATATGCTCTTTATAGCCTTTTATATCTGCACAAATTAGCATTTCAGATGTACACATTCATCTCAAGAAAATCACATACAAACCATATCCTATCGTAATCGTGTGTTTATTATCTTATATACTCTATAGTGGCTGTTGTCATGTTTATTTCTGCTGTGTAAAAGCCTTAACATGTATGCTCTGGCTGAAACTCACGTTGTTTGTGATGTTACAACCGCCTCTCCGTTCTTAAGTTGCCAGGTATACATTCCAAGTATAATACACATTAGTAAAAGGATCTATTTTCATTTTTATTTGTCTATATACACCTTGGGCGGCCGTGGTACATTATAAAAGTAGCCCAAAAAACCACAGCCACAAACCACAACCCACGACAATTTTTCCCGCGACTGTATTTTCAAAATAGCCCACATAGTATCACATAACGTTACCTTGGCAACACTGGTTCACTGTACCCTCATCACACAACGATAGATAACCTTCCGCGCTGCGATGACGGGAAGAACTTGGGGTCAAACCTTATCAAACGATTAATTTGCGTTAAAAAAATATTAACGCGTTAAAATTTTTTGATTAATCGCATGCGTTAACGCATTAACGTTGACACCCCTAGTTTAAACAGTTAAAACAGTTTGAAATAACTTCCTTCTGTTAATGATGTTGCTTCAAATCACAGAATGAGGCAGAAAATTATTTGGTAGTATTCTATAATGTAATAAAGGTGATGTTGATTGGATTATACGTTGCATTATACATTATTTTTATGAAAATATCCAAGATGGCTTAAAGAACACAGATAAACCTTATAGTCGCAATTCTGTGTTAATTCTCGTCATGTTTAATTAGTCAAATCATCCCTATATGCATTTTATTCAGCTACAGTGATAGCTGAATGTCTTTCTTTGAAAGTAATTTTTAAAATTACACTTCATACTAAAAGCACTGAGGGATGCAAATATAATCAGGCATCAACAGTTATCAGGTTAATGTAACGTTTCAAGGCTAGCAAAATAATTTAAAATAATGTTCATGATTATCGTCAATATTGGTATATAGTAACACCCCTAAATCACATATTTTAATGCAGAGGTGTGCTTAATTGGGGTTGGAACTAAACTCTGCAGTGGTGGGTTTGTCATAAGCATCGTTAGCTAACTATGGTCAAAAGTTGCAATGAACTCTAGTGGTAACGATGGAACTTGCGACCAAAGTTGCTTTTGGGACTGGACTGTGGCCCTCCAGGAGAAGGATTGGACACCCCTGTTTTAATAAAAATAATGCAAACGCTGATTAATCACTGGTTTAAAAAAAATTAAATAAATAATAATAATAATTATATATATATATATATATACATACATACATACATACATACATACATACATACATACAGTGGGTACGGAAAGTATTCAGACCCCCTTAAATTTTTCCCTCTTTGTTATATTGCAGCCATTTGCTAAAATCATTTAAGTTCATTTTTTTCCTCATTAATGTACACACAGCACCCCATATTGACAGAAAAACACAGAATTGTTGACATTTTTGCAGATTTATTAAAAAAGAAAAACTGAAATATCACATGGTCCTAAGTATTCAGACCCTTTGCTGTGACACTCATATATTTAACTCAGGTGCTGTCCATTTCTTCTGATCATCCTTGAGATGGTTCTACACCTTCATTTGAGTCCAGCTGTGTTTGATTATACTGATTGGACTTGATTAGGAAAGCCACACACCTGTCTATATAAGACCTTACAGCTCACAGTGCATGTCAGAGCAAATGAGAATCATGAGGTCAAAGGAACTGCCTGAAGAGCTCAGAGACAGAATTGTGGCAAGGCACAGATCTGGCCAAGGTTACAAAAAAATTTCTGCTGCACTTAAGGTTTCTAAGAGCACAGTGGCCTCCATAATCCTTAAATGGAAGACGTTTGGGATGACCAGAACCCTTCCTAGAGCTGGCCGTCCGGCCAAACTGAGCTATAGGGGGAGAAAAGCCTTGGTGAGAGAGGTAAAGAAGAACCCAAAGATCACTGTGGCTGAGCTCCAGAGATGCAGTCGGGAGATGGGAGAAAATTGTAGAAAGTCAACCATCACTGCAGCCCTCCACCAGTCGGGGCTTTATGGCAGAGTGGCCCAACGGAAGCCTCTCCTCAGTGCAAGACACATGAAAGCCCGCATGGAGTTTGCTAAAAAACACCTGAAGGACTCCAAGATGGTGAGAAATAAGATTCTCTGGTCTGATGAGACCAAGATAGAACTTTTTGGCCTTAATTCTAAGTGGTATGTGTGGAGAAAACCAAGCACAGCTCATCACCTGTCCAATACAGTCCCAACAGTGAAGCATGGTGGTGGGAGCATCATGCTGTGGGGGTGTTTTTCAGCTGCAGGGACAGGACGACTGGTTGCAATCGAGGGAAAGATGAATGCGGCCAAGTACAGGAATATCCTGGACGAAAACCTTCTCCAGAGTGCTCAGGACCTCAGACTGGGCCGAAGGTTTACCTTCCAACAAGACAATGACCCTAAGCACACAGCTAAAATAACGAAGGAGTGGCTTCACAACAACTCCGTGACTGTTCTTGAATGGCCCAGCCAGAGCCCTGACTTAAACCCAATCGAGCATCTCTGGAGAGACCTAAAAATGGCTGTCCACCAACGTTTACCATCCAACCTGACAGAACTGGAGAGGATCTGCAAGGAGGAATGGCAGAGGATCCCCAAATCCAGGTGTGAAAAACTTGTTGCATCTTTCCCAAAAAGACTCATGGCTGTATTAGATCAAAAGGGTGCTTCTACTAAATACTGAGCAAAGGGTCTGAATACTTAGGACCATGTGACATTTCAGTTTTTCTTTTTTAATAAATCTGCAAAAATGTCAACAATTCTGTGTTTTTCTGTCAATATGGGGTGCTGTGTGTACATTAATGAGGAAAAAAAGGAACTAGAATCATTAGAAGACAGGAAAAAAGGAACTTAAATGGCTGCAATATAACAAAGAGTGAAAAATTTAAGGGCATCTGAATACTTTCCGTACCCACTCTGTCTGTGTGTGTGTGTGTGTGTGTATATATATATATATATATATATATATATATATATATATATATATATATATATGGCCTGTACTCACAGCTGGCAGGTGTTTTTCCTGCAGCTTTCTTCTTTTTCTTTCTTGAAAGCCTGATTTCAGACTTTATTTATTTAACCTTTATTAAAGATTAGACACTAAGTTACCAATCACAGGTTGTGTCTGCAAATATGTCATATATCCTTCAGGGGAAGCGTAAACAAGGGGAAAAGCAAAGGACATAATACTGAGTCCTGTGACACTCCATTCTTGTGTTTGATGAGATGATATTTCTCTGTGGCAAGGTTGTAGCATCAGTATTTCTGTTTGTAAATATTTAGAGTTTAAGTACTTAAGTATTTAATTTAAAAGTTAAAAGACTCTACTGTCTAACACTGCTGAAAGTCTCACAGACCCAAATGATTCACACACATTTAATTTTTCCAGTAACTGTGGAGCAGTGGCTTAAGGGGCGGTCACATTGCACTTTTCGATCCATTGACTTCCATTCATATGCATGTGAATGCATCAGACTGGAAACGCAAGCCCGTGCGAAAAGTTTCGCATTTTGCTGCGTTCCAAGGTTCAAGCTTGGTGAACTCTGGCTTGCGAATTGGCATCACGTGATACCGTGTGACCAATGGCAGATCGATACGTCACAGCATGACCTTCTATCTGAATTAAAAGAACATAAATTTAAAACTGAAGCACTGCAGGGAGGAGGAGTAGATTGCATGTTTTTACATTTTAGATGCATTATAATTTGTTACGTGTTGAATTTAGGTTTTTAAAAAGACGCTGCACAGCGTGACGTCAGATCATGACCGTTGCTGCATGCGAAACAATTTCACATGCTTAAAGTCTAGTGTGACCACGGCTTTAATCTTACATTATTAGTTAGTATTTACAAGTATGCATTTAGCAGACAATTTCATCCAAAGTGACTTATAATGTTTCGTGTTAGTGTGTGAGAGAGTGCATTTGGTTTATGGGTGTGGAATGGTTAAGAGCTTGTGGAAGAGGTCAGTCTTCATCTGCTTCTTGAAAGTTGTGATCATCTCAGCAGTTTGGGAGGAGGTTAGTAGTTCATTCCAACAAAGAGAAGCAGGAAGGATGAAGTTTTTGGAGAGTGACTTTGTGCTTTGTTGTGGAGGAAGAACAAGGTGTCATTTACTCAGTGACCACAGCTGGTACGAGGTAGTATACACTTGAAGAAGTGAATTGAGGTAGGAGGTGCTGTTGCAGTGGGAATCCTGAAAGCCAGTGTTGAAATGTTAAATATGATTCTGACTGCAACTGGGAACAAGTGGGGTGAGATCAGGAGGAATGTGATGTGGGTTGTCTTCGGCTGATTGAAGATCAGGCATGCTGCTGTGCTCTCGACCATCTGCCAAGGCTTAGTCATGCTGGCTGGAAAGCTGACCAGTCTTGAAACGAAAAGAGCTTGGACAAGCAGCTGTGCCTTGCATTTTGGAGCTGCTTATAGAAGGAAAAGCCATGTGTCTTTATGATTGTTCCCAGTGAAATTGTGTAAATGTAGAAGCAAAGAGAATTGTGCACTGAACCTTGAGATACCCCAGAGATTAGCTGATGTCACTTAAACTCCCCTCCTCTCCATATATATATATATAACACCTCTTTCAGTAGCTTAGTGCAAAGGTTTTTTTTTTTTTTTTTTTCCCCCCCAAGGTATTCCTTCTCTAACACACCCATTTCAGGTCTTTGAGTCTCTGCTAAAGAGCTGATGACCTCAATCAGGTGTGTTTGATTAAGGAGACATGCTAAATGTACAATGCTGGGGTAACTCCAGGAACAGGGTTGAAAACCTATGCCTTAGTGAGTACAGGTTCTAGCTGTATGTTGTTAATTTTGATGCCTTTTTCTTGGTTCCAAAAACTGGGGTTAACTTTTTTGTTTCTTTTTTCACTTTAGAACTGATGCCACTGAAAGAGGAGAGTGACATGCTGACTGATATGGAAGAGAAAGATCAATATGAGAAACATCATGATTTCATAACTGGAGATGAATCTTTTAGTTGCTCACAGACTGGAAATACTTCCTCACGAAAGATAGCTCAAAAGATAGGAACAAGAAGTTATTTTGCCTGCTTTCAGTGTGGGAAGAGTTTCAATCAACATGAAAACCTTCAGGTCCACCTAAAACTTCACACTGGAGAGAAGTCTTACACATACCCTCAATGTAGAAAACAAGATGGGAAACAAAGTCCACATGAGATTTCACACTGGAGAGAGCCCTTTTACCTGCCAACAGTGTGGAAACATATTCACTCAAAAACGAAGGCTTAACAGGCACAAGAGAATTCACATTGGAGAGAAGCCTTACACATGCCCTCAGTGTGGAAAGAGTTTTGATCAACATGGGAACCTTAAAGTCCACATGAGAGTTCACACTGGAGAGAGCCCTTTCACCTGTCAACAGTGTGGAATACGTTTCACTGCAAAAGGAAGCCTTACCAGGCACATGAGAATTCACACTGGAGAGAAGCCTTACACATGCCCTCAGTGTGGAGAGAGTTTTGAACAACATGGAAACCTTAAGGTCCACATAAGAATTCACACTGGAGAAAAGCCTTACACATGCCCTCAGTGTGAAAAGAGTTTTGATCAACATTGGAACCTTAAAGTTCACATGAGAGTTCACACTGGAGAGAAGCCTTACAAATGCACTCAGTGTGGAAAGAGTTTCGATCGACATGGAAACTTTAAAGCCCACGTGAGAGTTCACACTGGAGAGAAGCCTTACACGTGCACTCAGTGTGATAAGAGTTTCACTCAAAAAGGACACCTTGAAGTCCACATGAGAATTCACACTGGAGAGAAGCCTTTCACCTGCCAACAATGTGGAAAAAGTTTCAGCCGAAAAGGAATCCTTGACAAGCACATGAAAATTCACACTGGAGAGGAGGAGTTTAGATCCACATGGATGTCTTAAAGCCCACATAAAAATTCACACTGGAGAGAAACATTTATATTTGGTCAGCATGGGCAGAGTTTACCATATAATGTATCCCTTAATTACTACATGCAGATTCACTTAACCCTTCAAAGCTGTTCGGGGTCTTTTTGACCCAAAATGACATTTGCTGGAAAAAAAAAAAAAAAAAAAAAAAAAAGTCTCACTCAAGATGTTTGGGGTCTCTGGAGACCCCACATTGAAATGAATGGGGAAATGATAAAATTAGTACTTTTTCTTTATAATTTGTCAAATAAAATCACTAAATCCGCCACAACACAAAATACACAAAAATGAAGTGGCAACCCTTCCACTCATCCACAATGTGAAAATTTGCTCTCTCTTACATAATTTGTAATAAAAATCAGCTCCAATGCAGAACACACACAGAAATGATGGAGAACAAATGCAAACACACACACTAATACACACGTAACACCATATTTAGATTTGGCTGTAATTGTTGCATGTAATTGCAAAAAAATTGACATTTGACAGTGACTTTTTTTTATTATTGTAATTATGATTTTATAATATCTTAACGTAAATCTAAATAAAAAAAGCTATGCGACTCCTATGTGGAAATGACAAATGAACCATTGAGTAATGCTCTAGAGCCAAATGGTGGCTGCAGTTGAAATTGATTTTTTTTTTTTAAAGGGGTCATATAATACGATTTCACCTTTTAACTTTTGTTAGTGTGTAATGTAGCTGTGTGAGCATAAGCAACATCTGCAAAGTTACGAAGATCAAAGTTCAATGCAAAGAGAGAAATTGTCTTTTACAGAATTAGCATAGCATCACCTACAGCAAACGGCTGGTAAGGGACTACAACAAAATACTTCCGGGTTACTGACGTCATAAACCTAAATAAACCCCACCCCTGGGAACATGCAACGAAGGGGGCGAGGCCATGCTGCGCTGCTTTAGAGAAGAGGAAGAAAACTATGGGTGGACGTAAAAATCTATTCATATACTGTATGAATCGCGATTCTAATGGATTCACAAGTTTCAAAACCAATATTCTAAAGCAGTGGTTCTTTATAATGTTCCTCGCGTCGCCCTGCTCTGCACACGCTCTGCTCTGCATCTCTCTCTCTCTCATTCAGATCAGCTCAGCTTTTCGCATAGCTATGACAAGCGGTAAACATGGTCGCGTATGAGGTTGCCGTACTGTATTAAAGCTTTAATCATGATAAAACCGTATATTAAAAGCTAACATACGCAGTAGCATAATAACAGAGTATCTAAAAGTATGAGACAACAACAACCAAAAAACATAGGCCTACCATTAAGAGCCGTGCTTGCACAGGTTCTGCGCGATCCTCACCACTGATATCTTCTGCGTCTTAATCAGGCTCAAACTGATAAGCAATATAGAAGACGCCATTGTTTACAATACAACCGGAGCACATGCCGTTGAGCTGAGGGGCGGGACGTTTAGACGCACACTAGAGGCGGTTTAGCCAATCACAACACATTCGGCCAGCTAACCAATCAGAGCCTATTGCGAATTTCTGAGGGAGGGCCTTCACAGAAACAAGAAATCAACCGGCCGTTTTTATGCTAGCTGAAAAGCAGTGTACAATTACAGGTAAAATATGTGAAAAATAATGCGAATTTTTTTTTTTTTTTTAAACGAAGCATGAACACGTTGCTGTGCACCCCTTAAACACAATCAAGCCTTCAAAATAATCCATTAGACCACCCCCTTTAAAAGTGTTTGTTTTCAAGTAGATGGAAACAGTTTCCCATTAAATAATGGCACATTGGCCATGTTATCTCCATGAATGAAAATGAGAAATGTGGGTCTTCTTTAAAGTGAATTTTCCATAAGTTTTTTTTTTTTTTTTTTTTTCTATAAAAACCTATTTTTTTAAAAAACTATTTATACAAATTTTAAAAATACCATGAATTCTCCCAAAACTGCACAACTTTAGAGTAAAAATATTAATGAAATATTAATGAATATTTTTTTGTTTTGTTTTGTGTTTTTATTTGTTTTTAATTTTGTTACAATCACATTTGGGCCCAACAGCTGGAGTGTACACCCCACACGAACAGCTTTGAGTGGTTTAAAAGTGACCTATTATGCCCTTTTTACAAGATGTAAAGGATGTCCCCAGAGTGTGTATATGAAGTTTTAGCTGAAAATACCCCACAGATCATTTTTATAGCTTGTTAAAGTTGCCACTTTTAGGGTATGAGCCAAAACATTCCGTTTTTGTGTTTTTTCCTTTAACCCTCATGTACTGTTTGACCCCAAGAGACTTTTCCTTAGTCAAAAAACATGATATGGCATAATTGTGTGTCTTTTTCTACATTATCTTATCTATACACCTACAAAAAACCTGGACTTGATTCAGTTGTTGTTTAAAAAAAAAAAAGTCTTGAAAATGAAAATGAATGGGAAATGCGATAAAATACAAGTTTGTTTGTTTGTTGTTTTTTTTTTCATTTGTCAAATCAATAAATCTTAATTTCCACGCAGAAATGAAGGCCTGGCACTAGAGCACAAATGCAATGTAAAACCGACATGCTCACTCACACACACACACACACACACACGTTGAGTTTCCATGTTTTATGGGTTCATTCCATAGGCGTAATGGATTTTATACTGTATAAACTGGATTTTCTACTGTATAAACTGTATTTTCTATCACACTACACCAACCCTACACCTTTACCTAACCCTTACAGAAAACTTTCTGCATTTTTAGATTTTCAAAAAACTTCATTCTATATGATTTATAAGCGTGTTTTTCTTCATGGGGACTAAAAAAATGGCCCTCTGCTGGATATATATGGTCAAAACACATTCTTTCCAAAACTGTAATTCCTATAGTTTATTCTCTAACCAACAGATGGCAGAACACCGCCTCAAACACCTAGATCAATATCCAGAAACAACTTATATTTAATTTAGATAAATAATAAAGTGATTTATTTATTTATTTTTTTCATAAAAATGTAATATTTTATCCACAAGCTAACGGTGAAGTTGAGGAATTTTGGGGTAAATTGGTAAAAAAAGAAAGTACTTCATATCTCCCAAAACACAGCATAAACATATAGATAAGTAAACAACAACAAAAAAGATATATGATTTGTATTATTAAAAATGTGTATATATATTTTTTAACAATCAGTCAATGAATGTTTGGGGTCATAAATGAGTGGGTGGATTTTTACCAATGTTGGCTGGTTGTTTTCACACACTGCAGCCACACAACTGTGTTTAAACACCTTATAAATTTTTGCATAATAGGTCCCCCTTAAAAGAGAACTGTTTTATATATCACCAGTGTGGAATAAGTTTAACTGTGTAAAAATTTGCAGAAACAAAGCTAATTTTAAGGTTCACAAAACCTTAAAGGGGTCATGAGGTTTTTTTTTTTTTTTTTTTTTTTTTTTGTATATGATTTGCACATAATAATAATAATAATATGTGGGAAAATTATTTTCAACACTCATTCTGACCCTCTCTCTAAAACAACCCGTTTTGAGGGGGCATGTCCTTTAAGGCTTGTCGTGAATCGGCCACTGTTATGATTGGCTAACGTCATTGCATAGGAAACAGTATCAACGCCCCTAGCTACTGCATGTGAGTGTTTTGACAACATGATAAAAATAAAAAAAAGACCCGAGCGCATGGACTGTGTCAGAAAGCGAATGTGTATCTGTATACTGTATCCAGTGTAGAAAAGATGGTGGCAGTAATTGTAGTTTATATTTGCTTTTGACATGACACAACACTCGCATTCAGCATGATCAAGTGTCAGCCATTAAGCGAGTAAACGCCAGTGGGCGGGGCCTCTGGTGAGAAGATGACTGCTCTGGAGGCAGTGTTTATGCAAATGTTTGTGCCCAGGTGATGTCACCTTGTACCTCATTTCCAAAACGAGTCATTTTTTTTGGAGCTTGACTAAATAAATGCTTTGTTTATGAGGAGGATGTTTTAAGCTATAAAACTTGCAGGATGTTTTAATGGTACACAGACCTCTTATATGCCAAAAGATCAAGGCAAATTTTATTTCTCATGTCATGACCCTTTTAAAAGAATCATAAAATACAGTTTCAGATGTTTCTTGAGGTTAGTTTATGAACTTTTTTTTGCACCAATAAAGGTCTAATGTTTGTAAAAATGATAATTTTCCATTCTCATTTTTACTCCCTGTGAAAAACACTCAACTTCAAGGGGCGTCACCTTTTGCAGACACTGAAATAAACAGCCACTGCTGTGATTTGCTAACTTCATCACACCATATCCATGCTCTCCTTTGCAGCATGATGTTTGTTTTGATACTCAAGATGGTAAGTACTGTGATAGGGCCATATATGTTTGAGCTTGAGTTGGAAGAAGTGGAAACAATGCAGCCACAATGATTGCAACAGTCTGTTTCAGCATGGTAATTGGTTTTGCTTGCTTAATTTTCAGTACTTGTTATATTACAAAGAACACTACATGTACGCAGATGTGTACAGATTTTATCAACACTCAAACAATGGTTTACAGTGATTCACAAAGCAGTCAGTTTTAAAATGTTAAATAATACCAAGTTTTCCCATATTGGCCATTTTGAATTGTGTTTTAAAATGCTGTATTTTACAGATGCATTAGCGTATCATTACGAAACCCGGTATATGTCATAGAGACCATACTCTGGAGGTACCCAAACTTTTTGTAACAGTGCCACCTTCTGGTCAAAATTCATAATAGTAAAAAAAAAAAAAAATGAAAATAGCTTTTGATTAATTCTATCTATTTTCATGAAACCAGTCCTGATAGATTCCCTAGATAATCCCGAAAACATTGATGCCAATTATGCTAAATTTGGTCGAACTTACAGTCTGCCATTTTGAATTTATTTGAAAACCTACTTTTTCATGCTCCTCCTAGACCAGGGGTGGCAAACTCTGGTCCTGGAGAGCCGCACCCCTGCAGAGTTCAGCTCCAACCCTAATTAAAACTCACCTGCCTGTAGCTTCAGACCTTGATTAGCTTGTTCAGGTGTGTTTGATTGGGGTTGAAGCAAAACTCTGCAGGGCTGCGGCTCTCCAGGACCGACGTTCGCCACCCCTTTCCTAGGCTGATGGTAAAAATTGGATCAGATCATCTTCAGTCCTTTCTGGCAATCAATTAATCAATCAATCAATAAATATACAAAATAAAAATTATTAAAAGCTTTTCGATAGACCAAACAGTTCTCGAATAACGCATCAATGAACCTGCCAAGTTGATTCTTAGGCTGCAACTGTGCAACACTTTGGCAAATTTTTATGTATCATTGTCACCTCACACTGACCACACCATAATAATTTGATAACAGCGCCTCTTATTGGTCAAAACAAATAAGAAATTAAATCATATTACTAGCGATTATATTTGTGATTGTTCGGCCATTTCGCTTAAAATACTCTAAAAATGTCTTGAACCACTTATTGTTGCAGTTGGTCTTATAAGCCCAGTCATGCTGACATGCAGAGGCGTCATGCCCATTCAAAGTGAGGGGGCACGTGCCCCCTTAGATTTCTGAGCCAAGTGGATTTTGAATGCAGCTTCCAAAAGACAAAAAATAGCCAAATAATATTTTTTATATTTGATACAATCACACCGGTGTGATTAGACCGTTCAGTGCGGCACAGCATCAGCTGCTAAATTCAAATTTGGTTTGCGCTTTGGCTGGCGCAGAGCCAGAGACAGACGTTTGTACAGCTTTATAACCAATCACACACGATTCTGTTGAGCTTATGAATGCAATGACCAATCAGAGACGTTCAGATGAGTCACTGCTGAAACGCGGTGTTTTGTTCACTTGCTCGCTGATTGAATTATCTGGCGAATTCTCTCATCAGAAACAACAAAGTGCAGATGTGCCTACGAGTGTAAGTAAGATATTAATTTACAGCTTCAGTGATTTTAATAGGAGTTTTTGAAAGTGCCTAAACTCTGGCTAGACTGAATGAAAATGTTCTTTGATAATGTAAATGTCCATCGCTCTCAGTAAAATGAAAGTGTTATAGCCTAATTAGTAACTTACAATATTGTTATATTGAATTCACATTAAATACAAAGTCAGTCGTATTAAAAAATATTTTATGGCGTGACACCCATATCTGGTACTTAAGTAAAAAGTCGGGTTTTTAATAGATTAGCCTACACTATTAGTCTACTTTGCCCATCACCATTTATTGATCAAATAATCTATAAACGTTCAAAACGCATTTACTTACACATATTTGAGAATCGAGATATTTCCTGATATAGTTAACACGTTTGAAAATATTTCGAATAAAAAGTAAAAATATAAAAATAAATAAAACATAAGCCTATATCAGTTATACAGTGCTATTGTGGCTGCTGTGTCACATGACAAGCATGACCCCACCCCACGTGCCCCCTCAAAATCATGAGTGCATGACGCCCCTGCTGACATGACTCATTGCTCCTCCTTTGTCCTTGGTCTCCTTAATTGCTGTTTGCAGCTATATTATTTATAAATAACACTTGCTGAATTTGTGTTGGTAAGACTAATTCCAGAATGAAGTATATGACAAAGTTCAGTATGGGTAAAGTCCAGATGAAGTCTAAGCATTAATGCATACACCAATATTATTATTCAATAAATCCTACAAATTTGTTATCAGCAACTTGTCTCTTGCTTCCTGCTTTTTCGCAGCTTTCTCTGTCAACCTCTGAGGCTAATAGTAGACGAGTTAATAGAGTTGTTACCTGATTTTGTATATTAGACAAAACTCTGCTGACAGCGCTGCTGAGATGGAGTTTTGTATCATTTTTTTGTATATCAGTATATCAGAACAAACAGAAATTTCTGCCATAACCGACAGGATGGAATAACAGAGGAACGGTTATCTCTATCGAAGAATCAGAGGCGGGGACTGATATTGGTACAATCTAACAAAAAAATCTTCATTATTGATGTACAGTTTGTGTCCTTTTATTTTTAATTTTTCATTAAAGGGGTGGTTGATTGCGATTTCACTTTTTTAATGCTAGTTAGTGTGTAATGTTGCTGTTTGAGCATAAACAATATCTGCAAAAGTTACCACGCTGAAAGTTCAATGCAAATGAAGATATCGTCTTTTAAAATTGTCAGTTTAATGCCTACAAAAATGGCTCGTAGGGACTACAACGAGCTACTTCCCGGGTTTGTGACATCAAATACCCAGAAATTTACATAAACCCCGCCCTGAGAAAATGCAACAAAGGGGGCGAGGACATGCTGTGTTAATCTAGAGAAGAGGAAAAGTTGTTTCCATGCCGTCAAAACTAGGTGTGCACAAGAAAATCTATTCACATGTGAATCGTGATTCTGTCTTCTAACGATTCTAATAGATTCACAAGTTTCAAAAGCAATGTTCTAAAGCAGAGGTTCTTAATACTATTCCTTGCGTCGCCCTGCTCTGCATCTCTCTCTCTCATTCAGATCATCAGTTTATCAGCTCAGCTCCAACAATGAACTGTTCCAATTATACAGGATTAAGTAACGTTAATCCTCTGCGTCTTCAGCGGCTCAGATGTCGGGAGTAAATGGCAAATGCTATGTTCATTATTACATCCAACAACAAAACGCCTCAATCGCTTAATCGGAGACATCTTGTCTTCCCCTGCACTGGAGTCAACAGACAGCTCACAGCTCACTCAGGGCGGGTCTAAGGTAAGATGGCCTTGTCAATCAACTATCGTGGGAGTGGCCTGCGCAGAACTACGTCATTCTGACAGGAATCTCAGAACAGCCTGATTTGAGAAAAGGGAAACTGGGTGGATTTTTATCATTATAGGATGGATGTGTACACACACTTCCAACACACATTTATGTTCAAACAACTTGTAAAGTGAATTTTGCATCCGATGACCCCTTTAAAGCTTTAATCAGGATAAAACCATATATTAAAAGCTAATATAAGCAGTAGCATTTACAAATAACAGCGTATCTAAAAGTATGAGACAACAACAAACAAAAAACAAACCATTAAGAGCCGTGCTTGCACAGGTTCTGCGCAATCCTTTTCATTAATATTCTCTGGGTCTCATTCGGGCTCAAATTGATAAGCAATATTGACGACGCCATTGTTTACTGTACAACCAGAGCACATGCTGCTGAGGTGAGGCGGTTTAGCGAATTACAACATACTGAGCCAGCTAACCAATCTGAGCCCATTGCGTATTTCTAAGGGAGGGGCTTCATAAAATCAGGAAATCATCAGATCGTTCAAAGGAGAAGGGACAGAGAGGTGTAGAATAAAGGTAAATTATGTGAAAAATAATGCATTTTTATTTTTTTAAAATGAAGCATTAACACCTTAGACTGCACCCCATAAACACAATCAAGCCTAGAGAAAAAAACAGTCAACCACCCCTTTAAAATTGTGGCATATCACAGCAAGACAGAAGTTTAATATTTTCATTCCGTACCAGTACCAATATGAACCAATGAAATGGAGTGACACTGGAATGACTGTATGAGCTGCTCAGTATATAAAAATGCAGCAATGGAGATGGTTGGGTAAGTTCAAACGGCCACAGGAGTTCACGTGTACATGGAAAAAGAAAATAAAAAGCCAGAAGCCAAAATATAAAGTGGTGATGGAGGCAAATAAAAGAAGTGTTCATGAAGCTGGACAATCAGATTTGTTCCACATTCATCTGCAATGTGAATGTAGCCTTCATTTCATACAGATACATATTTTCTGGTGCCATTTTAAACTGCAGAGCCATTTAAAACACTTTACACACAAAGAACACAAACAGGGTCTCACATCTGCATGAGTGTGGCAAATGAAAATTTTTGTTACAATGATCACAATTAATTTGCCTTCCTCCAGAGTGAATGTACAGGCGATTTTTTAAATAGCTCCTTTTCATTAACCTTGTCACACTCGCAATTTATTTTCAGAATGAGTTTGCAAATGACGTTTCAGGTCTCTTTGATATGTGAAACTTATCTTGCACTGAAGACACTTGTAAGGCTTCTCTCCTGTGTGAAGCCGCATGTGAGTCTTAAGGTTTCCTTTAAGTGTGAAACACTTTCCACACTGAGGGCAGGTGAAAGGCTTCTCTCCAGTGTGAATTATAATGTGAGTATTGAGACTTCTTTTATGACTGAAACTCTTTCCACATTGATGGAAATGTAAGACAGTTCTCTCCTGAGTGAATCCTCATGTGGCAATTAAGAGTTTCTTTACATCTCAAACCCTTTCCACACTGACCACATATGAATGGCTTCTCTCCAGTGTGACTCCTCGTGTGGGCATTAAGACTTTCTTTTCGTGAGAAACTCTTCCTACACAGTTTGGAGCTGTAAGGGTTCTCTCCTTTGTGAATTCTCATGTGGGCATTAAAGTTTCCTTTATGAGTAAAACCTTGTCCACAGTGAGTGCATGTGTAAGGCTTCTCTCCAGTGTGAACTCTTAAGTGGACTTTAAGGTTTTGTTTTTGAGTAAAACTTTTTCCACACTGTTGGCAGGTAAAAGGCTTCTCCCCATTGTGTATTCTCATGTGGACGTCAAGGTTTTGTTTATTAGTCAGCCTCTTTCCACACTGATGGCAAGTGAAATAACTGTTATATTCATTCTTCTGACCTCTTTTTCGTGAGGAAGCCTTAGTCTTTGTGGATTTTTCTCCAAACATGACATCAAGTTGCTGGTCTTTCTCTTCCATTTCAGTCAGGTCTTCACTCTCCTCTTTCAGTGCCATCAGGTCTGAAGCAAAAAAAAAAAAAAAAAAAAGACAAATTCAAGTTAACCCCAGTTTAATGGGCCAAAGCAACAGACATCAACAACAGCATAAAACATTAAAGGATCTCAACCAACATGTATGCTAGATTCTATACATACATACTATATGGGGAAGTCGTGGCCTAATGGTTAGAGAGTTGGACTCATAACCTAAAGGTTGCGGGTTCGAGTCTCGGGCCGGCAGGAATTGTAGGTGTACAATACCACGACTGAGGTGCCCTTGAGCAAAGCACCGAACTCCCAACTGCTCCCCGGGCGCCGCAGCATAAATGGCTGCCCACTGCTGTGTGCGTGCGTGTGCGTGCGTGCGTGCGTACGTACACACACTTTGGATGGGTTAATTGCAGAGCACAAATTCTGAGTATGGGTCACCATACTTGGCCATGTCACTTCACTACATACTAAGCTACTGAAAGAGGTGTTACCTGTATTCTGAGAACAAACTTTTACAAACTCTTATCATTTCACCCAGAATAACTGGTTCATTATAGAACAATCCCAAATCTGCCATTCATATCTCAAATATTATAAAAATATTGTCCTCTCAACTGTTCAGTTTTGCAGAGAAACAATATTTCAGTCATGATTTAAAGAGACTGTGCTTATTAAAGTTACATTTCTCTTTTCTTGCTATTAGATCTGTTCGACAACACTGACCACAACATTCTTTCGAACAGTTGGAGAATTATGGTGGCTTTAATAAATAAGCATTATCACAGTCTTGGTCCTATCTATCCAACTGATACAACTTTGTGTAAATGCAGAGGCGTCTCCTCAAACACAAGTATTGAGTGTCACAGGGCTCCGTATTAGGTTCTCTGCTTTTCTCCTTGTGTTTGCTTGTGTATGTGAATAGATTTAGAAGTAGGACCAGTGTCGATAATTAACAGGATTGTCAAACAAAAAGTTCCTGTTTTTAATATCTTATGAGAAATAATTATTTTTATTTATTTATTTTTTTTTTTGAATATCAGACTTTGCTGATACAGATTTTATTTGATCATGCCTGCAATGACTGACAATGTTTAGGACAAAATATGTATTTGTGACTAATCTCATTTATACATTTACATGTATTCATTTGGCGGACACTTTTTTCCAAAGCGACTTACAGTTGAAGAATACAAGAAGTGATTTATCATAAGATGGCAATAAATACAATCTCATTATTTTGCAAAACTGGTTCACCCACAAATTAATTGTTTTGAGTCTATTAATGTAATAATGACCACATGATTTTATTTAATAGTATTTGTTTTTGGTACCCATCCTTAGTTTAGTGAAGGGGTACTTGATGGGGTTTTGGGGGCACTTAAGACAAAGGTGACTGTGGACAAAACGTGTAATAGGACAACATATCTATATTGTGGTTTTATAAAATTTGTGGGGTCCACAAATATGTTTATATAACACATATTTCATTCAACATGCTATTAACAGAAATAAAATATCACTCTAGTTTTCTCAAATTTTCTACTTGACCCATTCTGTGTTAGTCTTAATTAATTCATCTAAAGAAAACAAATGTTCAGAAAGCAGTACAGAGTCAAAAGAGGCTGTGATTGGTAACTTAATATCTAATCTTAAAATGAAAATGAAGCTGCAGGAGGGCAGAATGATTACAAAAACACCTGCCAACTTCAAGTGAAGTGAGAAAATAGCAGTATTTGCATTATTTTCATTAAAATATATATTTGTCATTATGACATTATTTATCTGTAAATAATAAACAACACTCATTCACAGCATCATATACAAGCTAATCTTAATCTGCCTGTATAAATCCACCTATTACAAAAGATCCATCAAGTGTTTGCTCCTCACACTTGCATCGTGGCTCTTAATGTGAAGAATATATCACGTGTGTGCTGCCACACGGAGTTCATTCATCTAATGATAAACTTCTAATGGTAAATTTACAACTGATATTGATAGAAGATGTGAAAGTTTAGTACAAAATTTGTCTTTGAGTTGAACTGTTTGTGTTGCTTACAAATGTTTTGTTTGATTTAATCTATCCATTATTTTGCAGTTCCTTTAAATGAAGAACAAATGCAGATAGCATGCAGTAGCACAGCACCTGACTTTGAAACTTGCAGCGCTCATATGTAATCAATTAAACCATAGCCTTTGTGATTTAATGTGCTGTGTAATGTAATTTTTCCCACCATGTCTGATATTAAAATCAGTACAACACACTTTGTAAAAGGCATATGCATTGTCGATATGGCTTCCGGGATTCGAAATTAAATTCTTCCATCCAGCTATTGATAAATTTCCATGTATATTTAGTTTTGGTTTTTGCTGGAGCACCACCTGAGTCTTCTCCTCCCATATCAACAGTGCCACTGGGTGGGTTGTAGGTTGCCAAGTTGAGGTCACAAATGGGTTGAAATTGGATCGATGAAAAGGATGCATTTCATACAAGACCAGACAACTGGACAACCTTGGAATATGTTGATGGGATTATTCATATAATGAGGTTTGGGCCATATAAATTACAGGAGTTTTACCAGAGTCGAATGTAGCAAACATACCAAACACGCTCACTGGGATTTTTTTTATTTTTTTTTTTTATAGAAAGATTAAAAATACTGGGAAATATTTAAACGGGATGACAGCGGGATAGAATGGTAAAATATGGGAGTATCCCAGGAAAAACGGCAACACGTTCCATGTCAAATTTTAATTAGGACACTCATATGACGTTCTTATCATTCATGTAGAGGTCAACATTTTAACAAGGATCAATTTCAGCAGACTAAATTCAGCTTTGAGAATGGAAACCAACCTGTTTGTTCCTCAGTATCTTCTTGTTTCACTCTGAATGCTTCTTCAATCTTCATGTCTTCACTCTCCTCTTTAATAAACGCCATTTTTATACTAGTATGTCATGTATTTCTCGTAGTTGCTTCACTTGGAGTTTTTCTGTGCGTTTGAGAATAATTAACAGAAAGAAAAATAAATCCAAACTAAATCTCTGGATGCGTCTCAAAAAGCTCCCTAGTTCAGTGGTCAGTATAGTCAGAGGGACAGCTAATGACCCTAAATAACCTTATTAGCTGTAAAACACTCAAAGCTACCACTATAAATGAATAAAAGAACACACTTTATATAAAGTCCATATGTATGTATTTATGTCATTACACGTTTGTGTTCTCGTTGCATTGACACAGTTTTGAGCAGCAGGTGTCATCAGCGTGCCGTGATTCCAGCGCTTCCAAACAGAGACTCATTCTGCTAAGGATTTGGTTCAAAAAGCTCCGTTTCTCCCAACACAACTTGCCAGAGACTGAATTCGTGTTTACAACTGCTTCACGATATAGGGAACGAAATGAGACGCAGCTAGCGTTTGTTCCTCGTGTGGATGGGTTTTACTCACAAATAATCGTTCTGTAATGTTAAATAAAGCATTGCAATGTTGCATTCAATAATAAATAGCTCATTTTACATCGCTAGTAAAACCTATAAATAGACTGAACGCTTTGTGTTGATTTATACCCTTTAAATGCTTAAAAACACAAACCTTTCTTCAGCCTAAACACAGGCGCAGGAGCGCGGCGCAGCTTTATGACATCACATTGCCAGCACAAAATAAAAGTCCTGTAAGAAACTTACAATTCTGTTAGGTATTCAGAGTTTTATACTCAGTGATAAACACTGCCCTTTAGCAGGTCTGCAGTCAGAGAGATGCGATTTGTTAGCAATAATAATAGCTTCTTAACAACAGCAACATTTTCTTTCAGATGTTCCTGCTGATTATTATGTGCTGTTCTGTTGGCTGTTGACAGAGTAAGTTATCAACATCAACATTTATTGATCAAGTATGCATAACATTCAAGGAATTTTCTGCCGGTATGAGGAATCACCACACATAGAAAAATAAATAAATTATATATATATATATATATATATATATATATATATATATATATATATATATATATATAACGTATGTGTATATTTAAAACACAGTACTATCACAGCAGCAAGCTGCAAGCACTGCATTGCATTTACTGTTGTAATTTGACAGTTTATTTATTTATTTATTTTTTGTTGGCTTTGCATCAAAACTCACAAAGTGCATGCAGTAAATGATTATCTGGCGTTTACATGCTCTTAAAGAGAGAGAGTGGCAGACAAATATTTCTGTAAAATGGGCAATTGTAATAATTCTAATTACTAAATAATTTTGTTGATTAGCTCTAGAAAATCAGCTATATTTTTGACGCTCAATTGTTTTGTGTGGATATATTCATACATTCAAATATTTTACTATGGTGAATAAGCAGGGGGTAACCGCTGCTTCACAACCAATTTAAAAGCTCAGACTGCCACTATGGTGTGAAACATGAAAATAATATACAGTACAAATATAGGAGATTGTTGAAAGGTGGCGTTAGGTCCTCATCCCTTCACAGGACGATGTCTACTGCTGCGGGTCAGGGGTCCAGGTAACAGCAGCTCTTCATTTGGTAACACCAGAGCTGTAGGGTGGAGCACAAAAAAAAAAAAAAAAGAAACACTGAAACTACATACAAAAGGGCATTGACTACAAATAGAGATAATCTCCTTGTTTGTACATAAATATAAGAGGATTGTAAAAACACTGCTTTGAGTAACAACATAATTGTGATAATAATCATAATAATAATCATAATAATAATAATAATAATAATAATAATAATGTAAATACCTTATAGTCAGAGCAGCATGGTTCCTTTGATAACCTGATGTCCCACGGTAGCTCTTGTCCATGAAAGAGACTATGATCATTGTTCTCAGTGCCTAAATTTCCTCTTAAGCTAGATCTTGGTCACATTCACTCCTAATAATAAAAGGAGAGCATGGCTAGAATTGTGGCTAAATTGTGGAGAATTGTGGAGTAAAGCTAATCTCAAGAGACTGGCTTGGTCCATAGAAGTTACCTTCCAGGACAGGAGAGAAATTCTTCAACAGAAAATCAAGATCCTCTGCACCATGTTCCAGGAGATTCTCTTTCTCTTTCAGATTAAAGATGATGAAGCATCTCACTGCCTTGCCTATCAACACAAACAATATGAAAATTAATATTGATACTTAAGCATTATTACAGCTCCTTGAACATACAGAATAGCCATCAAAGAAAGCTGACATAAAAGGCTATCAGATCTGTTTTGAAGGTGTTTAACAGCAGAGTGTTCAGTTTCCTTTATTGCCTGAAGCAATCATGGAGCTAAGATTTAGATGCTGTTATTTTCTTTAGCTTTGTTTAATTTTTTTCTTTAGCTCTCAAACTGCACAAGATGCAAGAATGACTACCTTAAATAATAGCAACATTAAATTACATAGATTTATATGAAATTACACACTAACACCAAATATTGTATTATTCATCTATTAGCATACATGTTAAAATGTTGAAAAGTGTTCAGTATTTAAAATGTACATAACATGGAATTGTGATATTCACCTGAATCTTATAGAAGTGTACTTCATCCTCTTCTGTTTGTGTCATTCTCTGTTGCTGCCTGTCTGCTACAAATTGCTGAATCTTCCACCTGGTTTGGGTCTTATTGCCCTTGCCACCCCACTGACATCCTGTTGGGTCAGGTTATTTATAGGGTTGGGTCATTTGTATCACACCCGGCACTGCCTGTGGTAGAAAGTCCATTTTTCATTTGAAACAGTATCTCTTGAACCTTGAACTTCTCAAATGTCATCTCATATTTAGTATGATAAGGTGTGTTGAACTTGAGCTTGGCT
This sequence comes from Spinibarbus caldwelli, assembly GCA_039654775.1. Classification (NCBI taxonomy): domain Eukaryota; kingdom Metazoa; phylum Chordata; class Actinopteri; order Cypriniformes; family Cyprinidae; genus Spinibarbus; species Spinibarbus caldwelli. The sequence goes on from CM077242.1 coordinate 32,405,025, forward strand.
GACGGTGATGAGAGCAGCTTTGCGTTGTATGCAGGCATCTCTGCAAAGTTTATGCTTTGCACTCACATGGTGGAACTTTATAGTTTTGCGTTTAAAGTCTGAACACCCTGTTGCAAATTCCTGTTTCCTACAGTATCTCTACACTACAATACTCACTATATATTTGGTCTTTTTTGTACCTTAGCCAGGGAAATTCTTGCATTCGTTCTGTATGGATTGTTTTTGTGAGTTTCTAGTTCTGAGTATGCCATCGCTCCTTAAGCTGAGCCACTCTCGTGTGAATTTTTGCAAACGTCTGAGTCAATAGACTTCTTCATCATTAGCACTTAATGCACCTCACGGCTTCTTTCAGTCTGCTGGGGTACCTGAGAAGATGAGGGAACAGCAGGCAATGTATCTATATCAAATAATTTATCACTAGTTAAAAAAAGTATTATTTGTTGTATCTTGTGTGTGCGTGCTTGTTAAGCTATACTTGTGGGCCAAATGTCCTCATTTATACTCTGAATAATCCGACTAGACAACCGACTATAAGGATATTTGTGTGTCCTCACAAGTTAAAAAGTCTCATGAATCAACCAAATCACATATACAGGTGCATCTCAATGAATTAGAATGTCGTGGAAAAGTTCATTTATTTCACTAACTCAACTCAAATTGTGAAACTTGTGTATTAAATAATTTCAATGCACACAGACTGAAATAGTTTAAATCTTTGGTTCTTTTAATTGTGATGATTTTGGCTCACATTTAATAAAACCCACCAATTCACTATCTCAACAAATTAGAATATGGTGAAATGCCAATCAGCTAATCAACTCAAAACACCTGCAAAGGTTTCCTGAACCTTCAAAATGGTTACACAAAAGCCTATACAATCATGGGGAAGACTGCTGATCTGACAGTTGTCCAGAAGACAATCATTGACACCCTCCACAAAGAGGGTAAGTCACAGAAGGTCATTACTGAATGGTTGGCTGTTCACAGAGTGCTGTATCAAAGCATATTAAGTGAAAAGTTGACTGGAAGGAAGAAATGGGGTAGGAAAAGGTGCACGAGCAACAGGGATGACCACAAGCTTGAGAATACTGTCAAACAAAGCTGATTCAAACACTTGGGAGAGCTTCACAAGGAGTGGACTGAAGTTGGAGTCAGTAATCAAGAGTCACCACGCTCAGACGTCTTCAGGAAAAGGGCTACCAAGCCACTTCTGAAACAGAAACAATGTCAGAAGCATCTTACCTGGGCTAAGGAGAAAAAAACTGGACTGTTGCTCAGTGGTCCAAAGTCCTCTTTTCACGTAAAAGTAAATTTTGCATTTCATTTGGAAATCAAGGTCCCAGAGTCTGGAGGAAGACTGGAGAGGCACAGAATCCAAGCTGCTTGAAGCCCAGTGTGAAGTTTCCACAGTCAGTGATGAATTGGGCTGCCATGTCATCTGCTGGTGTTGGTCCATTGTGTTTTCTGAAGTCCACAGTCAAAGCAGCCATCTACCAGGACATTTTAGAGCACTTCATGCTTCCTTCTGCTGACAAGCTTTATGGAGATGCTGATTTCATTTTCCAGCAGGACTTGGCACTTGCCCACACTGCCAAAAACACCAAAAGTTGGTTAAATGACCATGGTGTCGGTGTGCTTGACCGGCCAGCAAACTCACCAGACCTGAACCTCATAGAGAATCTATGGGGTATTGTCAAGAGGAAGATGAGAGACACCAGACCCAACAATGCAGATGAGCTGAAGGCCACTGTCAAAGAAACCTGGGCTTCCATACCACCTCAGCAGTGCTACAGACTGATCACCTCCATGCCACGCCGAATTAAGGCAGTAATTAAAGCAAAAGAAGCCCCTATCAAGTATTGAGTACATATACAGTAAATGAACATACTTTCCAGAAGGCCAACAATTCACTAAAAATGTTTTTTTTTTTTTTTTTTTTTTATTATTGGTCTTATGATGTATTCTAATTTGTTGAGATAGTGAATTGGTGGGTTTTTGTTAAATGTGAGCCAAAATCATCACAATTAAAAGAACCAAAGACTTAAACTACTTCAGTCTGTGTGCATTGAATTTATTTAATACACGAGTTTCACAATTTGAGTTGAATTACTGAAATAAATGAACTTTTCCACGACATTCTAATTCATTGAGATGCACCTGTATATATTTAACCCACTTCAGACCTGAACTGCAAATTTGTGAAAAAGTTTCTGAAAAAAATAAAAGTAAATTTTCCCAGTTCTTAAAGGCTTTAAATGAGACCAAATAATACTAATAAAAATGTCACTTTTTAATTGTAAATCAGGTGGAAACAGTTGTACTTCACAAACAATACACCAACATGAAAAAAATAAAATTAAATAAATAAATAAATAACAATAATACAAATTGTTGGTTTCTTCTCAAGGTCACACACATGAACATTATAACATTTCTTCATTTTTCTTTTGAGGTTTTTGTTTTATAGATTGCATTTATAACAAACAAAAGATCTTGGGAATTAATCAGTATGGTCATGTTATGCATTTACTGTGCATATCTTTCTCTTTTAAGGTCACAAACATGAACAGTATAACATTTCAACTTTAATTTTAAGATTTTTGCTTTATAGATTGCACATTTGTTTATTTATAACAAACTAAACATTTTGGGAATCAAAGTGGTCATGTTGCAGACATTTTCATTGTGTGCATCTTCGAAAAAGTTTATCTTTGACACAAAGCAGTCGTGCACCTTGCACTTAGAAGACCCTTTTTTTCATGTTGCTTCTTTTTTCTCAGTATAATTTGGCATGTGGTCCACATATCTGTTTGGGCTTCATTACCCCTCTCTTTTGGCCAGCTACATCATGTGGAGTTGGACTGGTACTGCCTGTGTTACATTTGCTTGGCCGCATTCGTTATTTTATTTATTATTTATTTAATTTTTTTAACCATATGGCCTCCCAGCGCACACAAGCACTTTAATTTTGAATTCAAGTTGATCCATGATTTTTTTGTGGCTGAGTTCCCTTGTTTTCATTGTGACACTCAAGCCAGCTGTTCACTGCAGTAACATCAAAGGCATGAGAAATCATGTGCAGTGGCCATTTGTGGGACATGATATCAGTCCTGTAAAGGCTGATTGGTTGTTCAAGCTTATTCACCCATCCCATGGCCTTGTTGTGTTTCAGGGGTGGCCAACGTCGTGAGGTAGTCATGAAGTAGTTATTGGAAACAATCATGTAGTTAAGAACCTGGATTCTCTGGCACAGGTGGGTGACAACAGAAGCTTAATGCCCAAAACGTACTCGGTTACTTTCGTAACCTCGGTTCCCTTAGATATGGGAACGAGTACTGCATCTGTAAGGCACTTGTATGGGAAAAACTCTTTTTTTCCTCTTCAACTGAAGCCTTTTCAATCACGCAGTGAAACTGCACGTCCATTGGTTCGTGCAGTGCTATAAAATCGAACCAATGGCTCAGCGGCTGAGCGAGCCTATGGCTATGCAGCCCGCCATAGCCCGCCGAAATGGGCAGGGTCTCTGGCTATATAAGCGGCCGCTTCGCCGCCGCATCTCAGATTTCTTTGAATGAAGCGACTGAGGCATGCAGCTCATAGCACAGCCAGGAACGCAGTACTCGTTCCCATATCTAAGGGAACCGAGGTTACGAAAGTAACAGAGTACGTTCCCTGTCGATATTTTCACTCGTACTGCGTCATAAGACGCTTGTATGGAAACCAGTACAATCACGCCATGCTATGATGGGGAACGACTCAAAACCAAAACTCACATGGGAGAAGACCCAGGGGAGTCAATAGAATACACCAAGCACAGGCTGAGCCCTCAGGGTCATCCGTGGCCTGGGTGTCGTACCGTAAGTATACCTAGTGTCCATATAATATGGACCGCCCCAGGTGAAGGAGGAACTTGAACAATGTTGGTCAAGTGAACCCATAAGACTGCTTAACTAGCTGGAGGCGGCGAACTAAGCAGAAAGGACTCTGGCCTGCAAGGTAGGTAAAACCTTACAAATGTGGACGACGAGGACCAGCCGGCCGCCTCACAAATTTCCAAAATGGACACCCCGCTGGATCATGCCCAGGACGAGGCAATGCCTCTGGAATGGGCTCTGACTCCAATGGGGCACTGCAAGCCCAAGGAGGAGTATGCCAGGGTGATAGCCTCCACTAACTACATGGAAATTCTTTGCATTGTAACAGGGCAACCCTTAGCACGGTTACCGAAGCTGACAAAAAAGCTGCTCTGATCTCCTGTATGAGGCAAAACGCTCCATGTATACCCTCAGGGCCCTGACGGGGCAGAGCAGGGACAATTCCTGGTCATCCATCAAAGGGGAAAGCGCGGAAAGCGCTATGACCTGGGCTCTGAACGGAGTGGAGAGCACCTTAGGTACATAAAGTAGCCTTGGTTTCAGAACGACCTCTGAGTCGTTAGGCCCGAATTCGAGGCAAGCAGGGTTGATGGAAAGGGCCTGTAGGTCCCTTACTCACTTAACCGACGCCAGCACTAACAGCAGGGCGGTTTTAAATGAGAGTGATCTGAGGCTTGTGGATTGCAATGGTTCAAACGGGGGGCCTTTCAAGGCCCTTAGTATGGTTGGTAAGTCCCAAGGTGAAACTATACGAAGACGTGGGGGTTAATTCTCCTGGCGCCTCGTATAAACTGGACCACCGCACTATTCCTGCCCACCGATCGGCCAGCAATAGGGGCATGGAAAGCCGCTATGGCTGCCATGTAAACTTTGATGGTGGATGAGGAATGCTGATTATCCAGCCTGTCCTGCAGAAACGAAAGAACCACTGATACATCAGAGGTAACTGGATCTAAGTCGCGGTCTTGGCACCAAGCCAAGAAAATAGACCATTTCAGAGCATAGAGGCGACCTGGTAGATGGGGCTCTAGCTTCTGCCATAGTGTTCAAGACATGTTCTGGGAGGTCGAAAGGCTCCCGTTGAGCGGCCACACATGCAGGGACCATAACTCGGGCCGTGGATGCCACAGCGTGCCGTTCGCTTGAGAGAGGAGGTCCTGTCTCAAGGGAATGGGCCACGGGCTGCTTCGAGCAGCTGGAATAACTCCGACACCCACGGCTGGTTCCTCCAGAGGGGGGCTATTAGAAGAAGCCTGTGCCGTTGTTCCCTGACTCGTCTGAGTACCCGCAGTAGCAGAGCAATTGGAGGGAACGCATAGAGTGAGACGTTGTTCCTCAACAACATGTTAGCTCCTTGGTTCATTTTGCCAGGCACATGCGTCGCCTCCAGTGAGTGCAGATTGGTCTGAGCCCCAACAAGAAGGTTGTTCGCCAGCGTGCAGAGGCGCTTCGAGATGAGGCCGCCCTGGTGATTTATGTATGACACCACGGACCTGCTGTCTGAGCGTATTAGCACATGGTGTGCCCTTATGTCCAGCAGGAAGAATTGACAGGCACGGTACACTGCTAGCATCTCTAGGCAGTTGATGTGCAGACCCGACTCTTCTGTGTACCAAAGACCGAAGGTCGGTTTGCCTTCGCACAGCGCTCCCCAACCCTTGTTGGAAGCGTCTGTCATAACAACCTTCCTTCTGTGTGCCGTGTCTAAGATCACACCCCGCTTCAGCCAGAGGGGGTCCCTCCAACGGGCCAGGGCTGATACACAGGCCTGAGTCACCATTATGCGATGGCGACCATGACGCCAAGCCACGGATGGAACCCTCTGCTTCAGCCAGAACTGGATGGGTCGCATGTGAAGCAGGCCCAACTGAAGTACTGGCGAAGCTGCTGCCATAAGGCCCAGCATTTTCTGGAAAGCCTTGAGTGGGTGGGCGGTCCCTTCCTTGAAGGAGGCCGCGTGGCACTGAATCGTCATGGCTCGTTCCACTGAGTCGATAACTGTCCCCAGGAATGACACTCACTGGCTGGGTGACAGTATGCTCTTGGCAAAGCTGACCCTGAGCCCCAGGCAATCTAAGTGCCTGAGGAGGAGGGTCTTGTGTGATGTTGAAACTGCCTATGACTGGGCCAGAATGAGCCAGCCGTCGAGGTAGTTGAGGATGCGGATTCCCATCTGTCGCCGAGGGGAGAGAGCCGCATCCATGCATCGCGTAAAAGTGCGGGGAGCCAGGGACAGCCCAAACGGGAGGACCTTGTTTTGATATACCACCCCCTCGAATGCGAATCTCAATAATCGTCTGTGATGGGGGGCTACCTGGATGTGAAAGTATGCGTTTTTCAGATCCAGAGACATGAACCAGTCCCCTGGGCATATTTGAAAGAGGATCTGCTTCAATGTGATCATCCTGAACGACCTTTTACCAGGATGTGATTCAGGAGTCTGAGATCTAGAATTGGTGGCAGGCACCGTCATTTCTGGGGAAAGTAGCGGAGGTAGTAGCGGCTGTAGAAGCCTGACTCGCTCTGGGCTGGAGGAACAAATTCTATGGCTCCCTTTACCAGCAGATTCATCACCTCTGCGCGCAGGACCTGAGCGTCCTCGCTGCGCACTGTGGTGGTGACCACACCGCAGAAGCGTGGTGGTCTTCGAGCGAATTGGAGTGAATAACCTCGTCTTATCGTAGCCATTACCCAATCTGACACACCGGGGATGGCCTGCCAGGCCTCGGCCCGTGTGGCAAGAGGTTGAATAGGCTCTAAAGACTGGCTGCATAAGGGGAGGACACTTATGGTAAGCAGAAGAGAATATTTGCTCTCTTTTCGAAAATGTATGTGTTTCATTTTGTCCGCTATCACCGCGGTTGGACGCCCGGGGACTAGAGTGGGCCCATGGGGAACCAATAACACACTTCCCTCTGCACCCAGCACTGAGCGGGGTGACAAGAGGCACATTAGAGGCTGCTTATGAGGTGGTCCAGTGGTAGTGAGACTCGGGCCCCTACTCTTTCTGCCTGGCTGATCAGGAGGACTTCAGAAGCGGGAACACCCTCTATCCTGCCGATCCTTAGGTCGGGGCTTGGTAGTGGCCGGCGTTGGCTTGGTGGGCTGCTGAGTCGGCGCAGGCTTGGGGCGACTAGAAGCAGCAGAAGAGCTGGCACGTTTCGGGAGGAAGTGTCGCATCGCTTGAGATGACATCTGAGCCTCCGTAAAATGCTCCGCAAAGCCCTCCACAGCTGGCCCGAACAGGCTGTTCGATGAGACCGGAGCATCGAGGAAGGGAACTTTATCCGCCTCTTTCATCTCCGTCAACGTGAGCCAAAGGTGACATTCCAACACTACCAGGCTGGACATTGACCGCCCGATGGCCTGGGCAGTGGCTTTGGTGGCTCGCAGGACCAGGTCCGTCGCGCTTCTCATCCTTGAGTGAAGCTGCATCGAGACCGGCCTCCTCACTGGCGAGCATTTTGGCCTAGAAGACCTGGAGCACAGCCACAGAGTGCAGCGCCGAAGCCGCTTGTCCAGCCGCCGAGTAGGCGCGTCTAGCGAGTGCAGACGTGGCTCTGCATGGCTCGGATGGATGGCTCTCCCTCGCTTTCCATCCGATAGCCGTGGGCGGGCAGAGATGCGCGGCCACAGACTCATCCAGAGGGGGCAGGTGCTCGTATCCCTTCTCTTCAGCGCCGTCAAAGGAGGTGAGGGCGGAGGAAGCAGAAGGACGGATGCGAGATGAGTAGGGGGCGCGCCACGATATAGTGAGCTCGTCGTGGACTTCGGGGAAGAAGGGGGACGAGCGTTGGTGGGGGGCTTGCTGGCGCCCTGGGAGAAACCACTCGTTCAGCCTGCTGCGAGACGGCTCCTCAGGCGGAGACCACTCGAGCCTGAACTCACTGACAGCCTTAGTCATCACATGGACGAGCTCCTCATCCGTTCTGTGTCTGGCGCTGCGTGAAGAGGACGGCGGCAAGAGGGCGGGGTCAGACACCGAGCCCGATAACTCCTCCGCGTCCAAAGCCACCAGAGAAAGGCTGTCATCCATCTCATCGTCAATCCCACCGAACGAGATCATGTCGCTCGCAGCTGCGGAGGGACATTGATCAGCTTGAGTGAAGAAGACCGGCAAATCCTCTCTCTGCAGTGACGGCGAGGCACGCGGGCACTGAGCCGATGTGAGCTCGCTCGTCTCCGGCCGCTCGAATCCTCTGCCCTACTGTCTTTTCCTCGCAGGTCCCTGGGAGGAAAAAGATGGGAGGTTGCGAGGGGCGGAGTCGCTTTCTGAAAAGAAAGCTATCCGTGAGCGCAGAGAGGCGAGACTGAAACTCTCGCAATGAGACTAGTCAGTCCCACTGAGTGCAGCATCAGCGTGGGATTTTCCCAAGCATGACAAGCACTCAGCGCGACCGTCATCAGCGTGCAGTGGAGTCCTGCGTGCATTTGAAACAACGCCGTCAAAATTTGCTCTTTTGTGAGGCTCTTTTAGATAGTCACCAGATGGCGGCAGGGGATAGACTGGGATCTGCGAGCTGAGCGCTGCAAAAGGTCCAATCTGGCTGCTGAGGCGTTTCAATGGCGAATCTCGGCGTCAGCGAAGAGTCAGCGAGGAAGAAGCTTCGTCGCTGAAGAGAAGAAATCTGAGATGCGGCAACGAAGCGGCCGCTTATATAGCCAGAGACCCTGCCCATTTCGGCGGGCTGCATAGCCATAGGCTCGCTCAGCGCCGCCGCCGAGCCATTGGTTCGATTTTAAAGCACTGCACGAACCAATGGATGTGCAGTTTCACTGCGTGATTGAAAAGGCTTCAGTTGAAGAGGAAAAAAGAGTTTTTCCCATACAAGCGTATTACGATGCAGTACGAGTGAACATATCGACAGGGAAAGAGTTTTTCCCATACAAGCATCTTAAGACGCAGTACGAGTGAAAATATCGACAGGGAAACCTATTTTCTTCACTCAGAGAGCTCTGGTGTGGCACCATGATAGATGAGGAAATCATAAGCAAGCACAGAGGAAATCTTGACTCCCATCACATCTTGACTTCCCATGGCGTAGCTTTCCCTTTGACATACTGGAGCACAGAAAGTTTTCCCCTGAAAGTCACAATCTGCTCATCAACTCAGAGGTCTTCCTCGTCGTAGCTGCAGGCAGCCTTTCCTTATGGTCAGGTGAGAGAAAATATCATTAACCTGATAAGAAACCAATGGAATCATTGAGATGTTCTCACTAATATAGCGAAATAAATAGACTAATGTGTGTTAACAGACTGGATCAACTGATTTTGGTAACATGTTGACAGCTGGGGCACATGCAAGGTAATGCTGACTTGGAAGGGTTCTTAGAGCAGCCTATGCCCCATACCATGTAGAACGGTGTCAAGTGTGTTATTAAGTAGTCCTAAGTTTTATATTTTTACAAGAGTTTATAAGAGTTAAGATTATGTATGCCAGGGAGGCCCCCCTAGCAATACACATTTTGTATTTCTCCCTCATTTAACACAACTGATACAACTATCAGCTCATTAACAGAGACATGAATCATATGAGGGAGACATTGCTGTGGTGCTCCAGGACATGTTTGAAAACTTCTGGTGTATGCCATGCACATGTATGCCTAACGCCTACGCTGACCAAAGTTAATGAGCCATTCTTTTACACACTTTTATTTAGTTTTTATCTTTCAGTGGGTTCTATCAGACCATTTTCGTTAATTTGAGTCAATACTTAGTCTCTTGAGGTGAAGAGAAAGTCAGGAAGAGAAAGTAAGGTGTAACAAAAACCACTGTCAGTGTAACTCACGGCATTATCCACCTCTTTTGTTGCACAGCTTGGAAGTAAACCTCCAGTAATGCCATGATTTACGAGAGGTCTGCTTTAGGGCTGCAACAACTAATTGATAAAATCTTCAGCCGGTCGCGTCAAATTAACGTTACAGAATAAAGCATAACGCATTTCTGTGGCCAAAATGCATCTAAAATAGTGGAGGAAACAGAATGAGATGCTGCGGGAGAAGTACGTGATCCAAGCTGCACAAAACATGAGAATTCTTTATTTGAAGCTTTAATGCATTCGCGTAATGACTTGCCTTGTCAGGCGCTTTGACAGATGCGTGTGCGTCCTCAGCGCAAACACGTTCAGTTTACGATCATATCCTTATCTGTAAATGTCACAAATTCACGCGAGCATTTCCATTTTTGCATAAAGTTCCGTCCTGACAGTCTGCGTTAAGTTTAAATCTTTACTGAATGAGCGCCGGCGCGGCGGACGGGTGCGTGTAGAGAGATTAATATTCAGCGCTAAAACATTCATTGTGCTGAAATATCTGTTGTTGAACGTTAAATTAAGCTTTAAAAGTCAACACGTAGTGCACGTATTTTATGAGAGTTGGAACTGTAAAGGGATAACCGCGTATAGTTGTCTGAATATAAATATCAGATGCTTCATAGCCGCCTTTTACAGGATAAAGAAATTACAGTAAACCTGACTGTGATCAAAGAGTTGGTTAACACTGAGTTTGTGTTTTTATTCGTCTTTATTTTTATTATTATCTTAATTTTTGATGAAGAGATTTAAACTATATGCCTATAAACTAGTGCTTAACAAATTTATTAAAACAAATGTATTTAAGGTTTATAACAAATAATGTAAGCTTTGTGCCACTGCTGCTCTAAACTAACAGTATTGGTGTTTACTAAAATCATTTTTTAGATATCTGTATTGGTTAGTCCTCCAATATGCGTAAGGCCTTTAGTAACAGTAGGCTATTTCTAATGCTATAATATAATTATTTCTGATATCTATGAAAGAATGAAAGATCTATGAAAGATTTTTTTCAGATACCCAATTATTGTCAAAAAGTAGCTAAACAATGGCAGCAAGAATGCATGCTGTTATGAAAGGCAGGAGGCTATTTTTTTATTTATTTATTTATTTTTATGTGAATAAATATTCAGTTCTTTCAGTTTTTTATTTGCCCAATAAATGACAATACATTTTTTTAGATTTAAACAATTCTTTGACAGATTCCTAAAATATTTGTTTTCTCTTTATGACAGGTGGTCTAATAAATTGTTAAGCACTGTATGTTTTCATAGCATTCAGTTGGCACATTTGTTTGAAGGACATTGGGCAGAATGTGGAAGTGTTTTTGTCAATAAAATAAAAAAGAAGAAAATTTAGCTTTTTAAAAAATCAGATTAATCGATTAATCTAAAAAATAATCGGCCAACTAATTGATTATCAAAATAATCGTTAGTTCCAGCCCTAATCTGCTTCCAGTAAAAGGAGCCTAAATGAGTATAAGAGCTAATTAAATAGACTGACGTGTGAATGCATATTAATTCAGCTGCAAAAGTTTGATATTGTTTATGGTTGTAGTTTGAAATGTGGGTCTTCATAAATGTTGAAACAATTGAAAACCCACAAAATATTTGCGATGTATTTGTGAAGTTAAGGTGACCATATTTTAGTTTTCAAAAAAGAGGACAGTGGGGGCAGGATGCAGACTTGTGGGGTTTGAGTTTGAGGGGGTTAAACAGGGTGTCTACAGATATGAACAAGTTAAATTTAAGACTTTTTAAGACCTTTTTAATGCCACCTTATATGAAATTTAAGACCAAACCTCTGATGGAAATCACATTATTTTACATACGTATAATGTAATATTTAATTTTTTTAATGTAATATATTGCTGTCAAAAATTTTATTTATTAATATGAACAAAGCAAACTTTTCACATCAGCAGACAATATCCCATACAAAATATCCCCACAAAAGCACCGCAAGCCCGAGATTTCTAGTAATGTAAACAATTTATTCTGAAGTAATATTTTATCTGTTCTATTAGCATTTACATTTATCTGCATATTTTTTATATTAACCTCAGGATGTTATTCAGGCCATTTTTAAACCTTATTAAATGTATGCAACATATTTCATGTCAAATTCTTACAGTTGATCAATAGATTAAATTTACACTAGGCTGTTATCAAACAAATTAATTTACATTGCACAATTACAACTGCAATAAATTATGTTATGAGATTAATGTTTTAAATGCAATTTTGAATATACAAATAAGAGATGTGGGGGGGGGGGGGGGGGTACATAATAATAATAATAATAATAATAATAATAATAATAATAAGTTTAATTTATATAGCGCCTTTCCCAGGCTCAAGGACGCTTTACCAAAGCAGGAACACAATGGACAGTCATTTCACATAGTCACAAACAGTCAGCACAAATAATCAGTTAAGCTGGACAGTAGACATTTCCCCAGTCCAAAAACAAAATGAAACAAGATGAATGCAGTTGCATATCATGATACGGCAAAGACACATAGAAACAACATAGCAACACATAACAACATAGAAAATGCATACTTTTACATACAAATACATACAAACAACATAGTTTTAAACATACTAACCCCGCCAGTAGGTGGCGGTAAGTCACTTAATGAGTGAGTCATTATTGCAAGAGGTCCTCGCTGCAGCCTGTAGCACGATGACGTAGCTGGATCAGATCCAATACGTATTGGATGTTTGACGCGCATGCGCAGTATTTGATTTTACTGCGCATGCACATATTGGGGCTGTAATTGAAGCTAGTTTTTGATGTAAATTAAACTGTAATTACGAGATATGTGTTTCATAGGCGTACACAAATAATATAATACTGTGATTTTAAACTTGTGTATTCAAATTTTAAGCAACAATGGCGTAGTTTTGAATGAAAGAGTATGTAATCTTTATTTTTTATTAGGCTATTTGGTTCGTTTTGGAAATAAAAATCTACTAATTACAATTTAGTTTGTTCTTTATGAAAAAAAATGGGGTGTAACTATTGTCTTTATTTTTTCTTCTGATAGTCTTATAGTTCTGTCAATAAATCGTTCATGAATCAAATATTATTTTTCGTTCTCACTCTCTGTGCTATACGTGACAGAGTATTAAAGTTATAGGACTACTAAAATATGCGGACAACTTTTTTTATATCGTATAAAAATAAAAAGAAGAAAAACAATCCTGTCAGTCGGGGTTCCGTTAGCCGATAGACCCGTTATCCCGGGTTATAACGGGTTTTTATAGTTAATCCCATGTCCAACAAATAAATACACACACGGTCGGGGACAAGGCATATTAACACAAAGATGATCATTTCTATTTGTGTGTTTTAAATGCAAGTGAAATCCCCGGTAGATAGGCTTAATGGATAAAAACAAACCATCCATTCCGTTTCGAGAGCGCTCTCTCTCTCTCTCGGGAGACTTTTTTTTAGTTTTTTTTTTTTTTTAGTTTTTTTGTATTGTATCAGACGATAGTATGAAAATAAACTAATAAAACATTTCTTTGACCTGACTGAGGCGTTATTAGCGAGGTAAAGTCTTAATATAAATTTAATGGTGTTTTTTTTTTATTATTGAAAATGTTTGTAATACCTATATAATATATATACACAATACCTATATATAATATACAATAATATAAAATCTAAATAAACAAAATGGATCGGCATTAATCTAATATCCCCAATTAAATTTATGTTATTGTCTGTACAGAGGTTCTGGACAGAAATTCATATTTGACACTGGCATAGAACATACAATAAACAATATACAGTTACATATACTAAAACACATGGAACACACATTACCCTAATCATTTTATGTAATAAATTTAAATAATCATGATGGATACAATCAAAAAGACATTTAGGCTAAATCTGTCAGAGTGATGTATATCTGAATTAGCTATTTACAGTGCAACCTCGGCATATCAATCATGTTACAGTGCTTGTTGTATCCTTATAATAATGGATACAACCCTGATATGTGCATCCTGGAGATAACATGAAATGCAGGCTATTCAAAAAAAAAGTGTTAAAAAAAAAAGTGTAAAAAAAAAAAAACCTTTAAAGTTGTAAAGACGAAAACATCGTGGATGATTTTAATGATTTTAGACATTAAAGTTTTTACATTGTATGTAATGTAGGTCATCGCGTATTGTAATAGGTCAAACACCCAAAACATATACTGCGTTAGACTTCACTTAGACCAAGTCGTTAGACTAAGTCGCTGTGGATAAAAGCGTCTGCAAAATGATTAAATGTAAATAAAATATGAATTTACTACAGTGCATGCGCGTAAAACATCCACTACGTAGTGGATAAAGTCCAGCTACGTCATCGTGCTGCAGGCTGCAGCGAGGACAGACTCCAATACTTCTGCTCTGATCTTTGTTTGGAACTATTTTAGTTGGTGAAACAGAACAAAACAGTCAATATTGTGTCTAAAATGTAAGTAACTTAATTATGTGACTACTTATCTACTTGTTTATTTATCTAAAATCAATGTAACATTTGCAATCGTGAGAATATTCTGCAATAATCTCCCTTGTCATGGTATGTTGCTTAACTACATCATTTTATAAATAAAAAACTCAACATTATGAAATTTTACCTCAGTATGTTTCTCCTGTGAGTTTCTTTATGTGTCCCGTTAAGCTCTTTTACTCATTTCATACAGTCATTTACATTTATGCATTTAGCAGACGCTTTTATCCAAAGCGACATACATTGCATTTAAGTTAGTTTTTTACATTTTTATCAGCTCTTGCTTTCCCTGGGAATCGAACCCATGATTGGCGTTGCTAGCGTCATGCTCTACTATTTGAGCTACAGGAAAGCTCATTTGATTTGATTTCTCCATAAAAGTCTCTTACAAAGAAACAGACAGCGCGACCTTGATACCAGAAATACACTATCCATTATCAATCGCTGTTTACGTTGAATGTAATAAAATCAGAAGAATCAATCTTGCATTTCGATGCTTCATTGGGTTTTTTTTCTTTCTTTTTTTTTTTTAAATTTTTTATTTCTTTTTTTTTTTTGTCACATTGGCTATATGTCCGTGAGAAATCTGTCTGTCCAATGATTGTAAACAGCCACAGGTCCGTCAGACTGGAGAAGTTTTTGTGGAATTGGGACCGAAAATATTTAAGACCCATCGAATCTGAATTTAAGACATATTAAGACTTTTTAAGGCCTTTTATTAGGAAAATTTTATTTAAGACTTTTTAAGACTTTTTAAGGACCCGCGTCCACACTGTTAAAGTAGCCCCCAAAGTAGTGCAATGACCATATACCAAATATCAAAACTCAAAATATGTCATTTCCATACCTAAAATACATATTTTACAGTCACCGTTATGCAGATTGATCATAAACAGCTAAAAGGCTTCCTACCAGTGGCCATCCTTCACAAAATTTAAAGGTGCTGTATGTAAGTTTTTGACTCTACTAAAGCATAAAAAATACCATAATATGTTTGCAGATATTTAAGAAACATAAGTTAACATACTTGTTTATCTGAAAAACAATGCTACAGTCAGTTATTCTCCTTTTCATACTCTAGATTTAATACTGTCACATGGAATTGATGTTAGTGGTGTTGAAATTCTGCAGCAAAGCGATGATATCTCAGATCATTATCTAGTCTTGTGTAAACTCCATATAGCTAAAACTGTAAATTCTACTCCTTGTTACAAGTATGGTAGAATCATCACTTCTACCACAAAAGACTGCTTTGTAAGTAATCTTCCTGATTTATCTCAATTCCTCAGCATATCCAACAGCGCAGAAAAACTTGATGATGTAACAGAAACTATGGACTCTCTCTTTTCTAGCACTTTAGATACAGTTGCTCCTTTACGCTTAAGGAAGATCAAAGAAAACAGTTTGACTCCGTGGTATAATGAGCACACTCGCACCCTAAAGAGAGCAGCCCGGAAAATGGAGCGCAGCTGGAGGAAAACAAAACTAGAGGTATTTCGTATAGCTTGGCGGGAAAGTACCCTATCCTACAGAAAAGCATTAAAAACGGCTAGATCTGATTACTTTTCATCTCTTCTAGAAGAAAACAAACATAACCCCCGGTATTTATTCAATACAGTCACTAATTTAATGAAAAATAAAGCATCAACAGGTGTTGGCATTTCCCAAGAGCACAGCTGTAATGACTTTATGAACTACTTTACTTCCAAGATCGATACTATCAGAGATAAAATTGTAACCATGCAGCCGTCAGCTACAGTATCGCATCAGATAGTGCACTATAGATCCCCTGAGGAACAATTCCACTCATTCTCTATTATAGGAGAGGAAGAATTGTATAAACTTGTTAAATCATCTAAACCAACAACATGTATGTTAGACCCTATTCCATCTAAACTACTAAAAGAGCTGCTTCCAGAAGTCATAGATCCTCTTTTGGCTATTATTAATTCATCATTGTCATTAGGATATGTCCCCAAAACCTTCAAATTGGCTGTTATTAAGCCTCTCATTAAAAAACCACAACTTGACCCCAAAGATCTAGTTAATTACAGACCGATCTCAAATCTCCCTTTTCTGTCAAAGATACTAGAAAAGGTAGTATCCTCACAATTATATTCCTTCTTAGAGAAAAATGGTATCTGTGAGGAATTCCAGTCAGGATTTAGACCATATCATAGTACTGAGACTGCTCTCATTAGAGTTACAAATGACCTGCTTCTATCATCTGATCGTGGTTGTTTCTCTTTATTAGTTCTACTGGATCTTAGCGCTGCATTCGACACTATCGACCACAACATTCTTTTGAATAGACTAGAAAACTTTGTTGGCATTAGTGGAAGTGCCTTAGCATGGTTCAAATCGTACTTATCTGACTGCCATCAGTTCGTAGCAGTAAATGAAGAGGTATCATATCGATCACAAGTGCAGTATGGAGTACCTCAAGGCTCAGTACTAGGGCCGTTACTTTTCACGCTTTACATGTTACCCTTGGGAGATATTATCAGGAGACATGGTGTTAGCTTTCACTGTTATGCTGATGATACTCAGCTCTATATTTCTTCACGGCCCAGTGAAACACACCAAATTGAGAAACTAACGGAATGTATAGTCGATATAAAAAACTGGATGACTAGTAACTTCTTACTGCTAAATTCTGAAAAAACAGAGGTGTTAATTATCGGACCTAAAAACCCCACATGTAATAACCTAGAACACTATCTAACACTTGACGGCTGCTCTGTCAATTCTTCTTCATCAGTTAGGAACCTAGGTGTGCTGTTTGATAGCAATCTTTCATTTGAAAGCCATGTTTCTAGTATCTGTAAAACTGCGTTTTTCCATCTCAAAAACATATCTAAATTGCGACCTATGCTCTCAATGTCAAATGCAGAAATGCTAATTCATGCGTTTATGACCTCAAGGTTAGACTATTGTAATGCTTTACTGGGTGGTTGTTCTGCACGCTTGATCAATAAACTACAGTTGGTCCAAAATGCAGCAGCTAGAGTCCTTACTAGAACCAGGAAGTATGACCATATTAGCCCGGTTCTGTCAACACTGCACTGGCTCCCTATCAAACATCGGATAGATTTTAAAATCTTGTTAATTACTTATAAAGCCCTGAATGGCTTAGCTCCTCAGTACTTGAGCGAGCTCTTATCACATTATAGTCCTCCACGTCTGCTGCGTTCTCAAAACTCTGGCCATTTGATAATACCTAGAATATCAAAATCGACTGCGGGCGGCAGATCCTTTTCCTATTTAGCGCCTAAACTCTGGAACAATCTACCTAACACTGTTCGGGAGGCAGACACACTCTGTCAGTTTAAATCTAGATTAAAGACACATTTCTTTAACCTGGCTTACACATAACACACTAATACACTTCTATTATTCAAATCCCTTAAAGGATTGTTAGGCTGCATTAATTAGATCAACCGGAACCGGGAACACTCCTCATAACACACGATGTACTCGTTACATCGTAAGAAGAATGGCATCTACGGTAATATTTGTCTGTTTCTTTATTATTCTGTTTCTCAGTCCGTGTCCGGATCAGATGGTGGATCGGCGCCGGGAGATGATGTCTGCGACCCTGATCGTCGCCGGAGGCCGGACACCTGGATGAGCCCCGGGGACATATCCCCAGTGAAGACCTCGACTTAAATACAATAGAACTTAAAATTAAACAAAATAACTATAAATATAATAAAATACCTAACTACATAATACTATTATTGTTAGAAATTGCAACAATATAAAAATTGAAATATAATACATTTATACATTTAACATTTAATTAAAACAATAAGTAAAAAAATAAATAATAATATCCTGGCCAGAGGAGAACTGGCCCCCCGACTGAGCCTGGTTTCTCCCAAGGTTTTTTTCTCCATTCTGTCACAGAGGGAGTTTTGGTTCCTTGCCGCTGTCGCCTCTGGCTTGCTCAGTTGGGGACACTTAATTTTTTACGATTAACGTCAATTTTATTTCATAGATACTATTTAAACTAAACTGAGCTAGACAATGACATCTCTGAATTCAATAATGAAATGCCTTTAACTGAAAATTGAGTGTTTAATCTTATTATTATACATTACTGACACTCTATCCTCCAATTTGATACTGTTAAGTGCTTTGACACAATCTGTATTGTTAAAAGCGCTATATAAATAAAGGTGACTTGACTTGACTTGACTTTGAAAATGTGCGTTCCGGCCCGGAATGTCGGTCTGTGTTTTGCTTTGTGAAACCCGACCACTGCCAGTTTACCCAATTGTATTTCGGCACAATTGTATAAAACTGTTGTAAGTTCAGTTTCACATTTGCAAACTCCCTTTATAATCATTAAAAAGCTGTCACTCGTGTTAGTTCATCGCAGTCTCAAAAACTCCTATTTTAATTAATGAAGCTCTCCACACTGAATAATGAATCTACTATTTATATTGTCTCTTCACTTTGTTTGTTATAATGAATGATAAACTGCAGTCAGCTTTCATGATCTGTGCTGTGAGGAGCAGGACGCGCAGCGATAGAGAAGCTTTTCTATTGGCTGCAGTCTGCAGGTATTATGGCCAATCACAAAAGACGACATTGCGTAGCGAACCATAGACTTAAATATATTGTGCTAGGTTTATGTGCAGAACTGGGATCACTTTCGTAGTCTTTTAAATGGATAAAATATAGAAATCACTTTAATTTCCAAATAAACCTAACCAGCTGGAAATGAAATGCCGTCCCCCCTCGAAATTCACTCCCTGGACTCCGTCCCCCCGCCCTCACCCCTGCCATTTCCAGCTCTGCCCCTAACCATCTCCTTTAGATTAATAATGTTGTGTATCATGTAAAACTTATCATGCAAATGGAATGTTAAAATTCTCTACTTATGATAATTCACGAACTAAATAACGGCGATTGGCCAATCAGAACTCGGTACTGTAACAAGCTGTAACAAGCTCCCGTAATTTTTCGCACAAAATGGTTAAAGTGCAATTTTTAAAGTTCTTAAAAAGAAGACAACAGAAGGTGTGATTTTTCCTTGATTAGAATTTAAAGACATTCCCCGACATTATTATTGTGCTGTATGTGTGACTGTGAAGGATTGGGTTGATAGCAGAGCTGAGCTGACATTATTGAGTCATCGACTTTGCAAAAACCAAACAAAAACACATCTTGAGAGTCCAAAAGCATTCACTGCGCGATGGAGCCTATAGAATACAGTTAGAACGCCCTTATAATTCAAGCAATGAAAGAATAAAATACCCATGTATGACTTATGTTTTTATATTCATTGCACAATCAATGTACATTTCTGAACATCAGCACATGTGTGCGAGCACAAATGTGCTATTAATTTTATACAACAGTGTAGAGCAGGGGTGGGGAACTTCCGGCCTCCGGGCCGTATGCGGCCCGCGAGACAGTTTGATCCGGACCATCATTCAATTCAAAATCCCTCCTCCTTCTTCAGGAAAAAAGAAGAAAAAAAAAAAACCCTAGACAGTAATTATTTTTCCTGTGATATAAAATGACAAAAAAAAAAAAAAAAAAATATATATATATATATATATATAATAAAAATAGAAATATAATAATATAGATAATATACAATAATATAAAATAGGTTTGTCCGGGTCACAGTCTGTGACCGTGCAACATGCATGTAACATTCGCGGTTGTCATCTCTGATAAGCATCATGGCTACAGGCAAGAAAAGAAACGTAGATGCAGAATGTCGCACTTTTCAAGAAAAAATGGACAAACGATTATTTTTTTTGTTGTTGAAGTCAAAGGCAAGCCAGTCTGCCTAGTTTGTGGGGATGCGCTTGCAGTGATGAAAAAGGCCAATCTCGAGCGTTTTTACAGCTCGAAGCATGCTAAACTGAATGAGTTGCAAGGACAAATGCGCTTGAATAAAGTCAACACTCTTCGGCAGAGTTTGGGTGCCCAACAAGCAGTTTTCACAAGACCGCATTCTGACAAAGAGAATGTTATTCATTCATGTTTTGTGGTGAGCGAGCTAATAGCTAAGAAACTGAGACCTCATTCAGAAGGAGAGTTCGTGAAAGAGTGTCTTGTTGCCGCTGCGGAGCTGCTAGCGCCACACAAAGTAAAACTTTTCCAAAGTGTCAGTTTATCTCGAAGAACTGTCGCAGAACGAATTACCGATATGGCGCAAGACACTGAAAAAACAGTGAATGACACAGCAAAAAAAAAAATGTTTTTCTCTCTGGCCTGCGATGAAACAACAGACATAACAAATACTGCCCAACTAGCCATCTTTGTGCATGGAATTACTGCTGAGTTTGAAACGACCGAGGAATTTCTGTCTTTGCAAGCCATGGATGGCACTACCAAAGGTGAGGATTTGTTTGAGCAAGTTGTTTTAGCAATGAACAAATTTGAATTACCATTTGAAAAGTTAAGTGGCCTTGCCACAGATGGAGCTCCAGCCATGCTTGGCCCGCAAAAGGGACTAACTGCATTGGTCAAAAAAGAAATGAGTCGTCTCAGTCTTGATCCAAGTGATTTAGTTGTATGCCACAGTATCATACATCAAGAGAGTCTGTGTGTACATTCCCTGAAGCTCCACAGTGTAATGACAACTGTCGTTTCCACCATTAATTTCATCAAAAGCAGAGGGCTAAACAGCCGCCAGTTCAAAGAGTTACTGAGTGATCTTGAGTCTGAATATGGAGATCTGGTTTACCATTGTGAAGTGCGATGGCTGAGTCATGCAGATATGCTCACACGGTTTTACAATTTGAGGGAAGTAAAACAATTCATGGAGATTAAGGGAAAACCTGTTGTGGAACTCATTGATGAGAAGTGGCTGTGTGATTTGGCCTTTATGGTGGACATAACCAAGCACCTGTCAGAGATGAACGTCAAGCTCCAAGGTCTGAACCAGCTTCTCAGCTCTCTGCTTTCAAACGTGAAATCATTTGAGGCGAAATTAAAGCTGTGGCAATTGCAACTGGAACAAAAAGAACAAAAGCCTGCCATGACAGCTGAGTATGCTGGTGAGTGTGCAAAATTGCTTCAGGCATTTGGCGAGAGGTTTCAGGACATGAAAAGTAAACAAAATGAACTAAAGATATTTGCTACGCCGTTTAATGTGGAACCATCTGAAGTACCTGACAACCTACAACATGAAATAATTGAGCTGCAACAATGACGAGCTCAAAGCAAAGTACAACAATCTCCCTCTGCATGAGTTCTATAAACTGTATGTACGTTCTGAGGATTTTTCCATTCTGAGGAGACATGCACTGAAGTTTGCATCTCTGTTTGGGACGACCTACTGCTGTGAGCAGTTCTTTTCAAAACTGACTCTTGCAAAGACTCGATTCGGCTCAAGACTGACTGACACAAACTTGGAAAACCAGCTGCGAGTAGCTTCGTCATCACTGCCATCTGACATCAGACGCCTTGCCAAAGAGAAGCAGTTCCAACCATCGCATTAGAGAGGTTAGTGATATGTTCAATAATTTAGTATGGCCCTTAAAGAATGTTAAAAAAATGTAAATGGCCCTTGATAGAAAAAAGGTTCACCACCCCTGGTGTAGAGCAACCCGCGGTGTTTCGTTCCTTGAATGAATCAGTTTTTGAACAAATCGAGTCAGCCAGTGATTAACAGTCCATTCAGATGGATTCACTTGTTTAGTTTTCAATTGAATCAGCCGTTTTGAACAAATCGTTTGATTTGAATGATTCAATAAATCATTTATTAAAACAGGGACTTGCTGCCACCTACTGACGGTTTTATTGTCATCATTATTCATCCATGACAGTCCTAAACCAGACAAGATGCCAGCACTACCAGCACAAAAACACATTTAGTAAAATATTGACCAAAATTCCCCCATTTCAGGCATCAAAATGAAAAAGCTTATAAATAATAGTTCATTTAATAAGGCAATTTTTTCATTAAATAAAAACCTTTTTTTTTTTAATTACACAAATTTTGCAATCATTATGTAAATTTAGCTACAGAAACTCTAAATGCTCACAGCTCAAAATGCTTTTGAAATTCACATTACACATGATTCAGAATATATTTCTGCTTTATCACAACACTGTTTGTGACTTTAACTGAATATTGAGCCTGAGTCACACACTCCATCTTTATGTGATTGCTGCACTCTCCATGAAAATGAACTGATCTGAGAAGTTATTCAGAAGTAACTACACTGCCCTCCAAAAGTTTGGAAACACCCTAGAAAAGTGGGGTTTTGGACAATATTGGCATGAATCCTTTTTAATTTGTGATAATTTTGCACTGATAAGGGACAACACAAACTACGAAAACATATTTTATTACATAAACAGTTTAAACATAGAAAATACTTAAATTTTCAGTTCATCAAAATATCCACCATTAGCAACTATTACAGCTCTGCATAATCTGGGCATCTGAGCTGCTTAATTGGCAATCAATTGTTGAAGCTTTTAAGGTGTGCTGACCCAAAAATCTTTTAAAAACATGGGCCAAGTTTAAACCAGTAACCAGGCATCACAGCTGGCAAAGGGGCATGTCTGACTTTGACATGTATATATTGCCATTATCATGTAATCAAAATGAAAATTATTATTGCTGGTCTTCAATGATAATGTCAAGTTACTTTAATGTATTTGCACCAAAACATTTTATGCTATACCAAAAGGATTTACGCTGATATCATCCAAAACCACACTTTGCCAGGGGTGTTTCCAAACTTTTGGAGGGCAGTGTATATGCTGGGTCAAAATGGATACAACATGATTCATTCAGATAAAAGTAGGGTTTGTTTGTTGCTACTCATTATTAAGTTTGCTTTTGAGTGTTAATTAATGTTAACTGTCAAACATGCACTATAGTTAACATGGCCATTATTTAGCAGAGGGTATGCATTTGTGAGCTGGCTGTTGAATTCATTAAATGTACCTGACATGCACACCAGGGGCCTCGTTTATAAGCGTACATGTGCTCAGATATGATCTTAGAGTGTGCGTATGCTTAAATACAAACCAATGCTCATATTTGTAAAAACTGTCTTTGATGTGAAAAAGTGCTTAGCGTCACGCAGGGTCTGAGCAAACGTACGCACTTTTTCTTGTCGGAGTACTGCAGGTTTTTGGAAATGTAAGCTGTTCTTGCAGCTCGCTGTTATAAATTAAAGGATTTGGACGATGACTGGTGATCTTTTACATGTTAATGACATTAATTAGGAGTCGTTTACAAGGCAGAGAGCTGAAACCATTCAGTTGTGCGCAAGTTCAAGATCATCTGTGATTTCACATCAGAGAGAGAGGCGTACGTGTGTTTTCTGTGTGTACGTTCATTCTATGAATCACACGTACGAATATTTGAGAGATGATCATGAGATCAAATTACAACAGTTTCTGCGCAGCATTTTATAAATGAGGCCCCAGAATACATTTTTAAAAGCCAGAATCTGCAGTTCTCTGTATCTGAGATAGAGCAAAGTAGCTGTTTGTCTAAACCAGAAAGTAGAAGGTGTGTAAATACTGATTAGAACTTCGGGTTCTATCTGGAGTTCAAGTATGTCTATTTACAGTAAGTGTATGCACATCTGTTTGAGCTTGAAAAGACATTTTACAATGATGGGAAAGGATTAGATATATGTGAATATGTCAGAATGACGGTTATTGGACAGTTTTGGATGTGTGCAACTGAGTTGGAATGCATGTCGATGTAATGTTCTGAGTTCTGATCTGTGATGTTCTAACAAGCTTTTCAGATGCCTGCAGTATATCATGTTCTGTTCTGAGAAAAAGAAAAGAAAAGTTAGGACAGGAATTAATGTTGATCAGACAAAATACATAATAATAAAAAGGTTAAATTAGGAAATGAAAGATGTGATCAGCTGGTTGCATGTCATGAGTTTTCTTTAAATATTTCAGTTTTCAGGAAAACCTGTGTGAATTATAGGGTTCATGTGTTAGTCATGCCTTTGATATTTACATGGAATTTATTGATAGTAAAATGCACTGCATTGTTTATTTAAAACAACAAACAAGACCACCTCCCTATGTTGCAACTGCAGAAATGAGGTCAATTACATGTAGGTCATCATCATGAGCAAGTAGATCAGAGTTTCAGAGGGGGAACACAAGTTCAATTTCTGCATTTGAATTTAATCTTTAATGTATCAACTTTTCCTAAAATACAGTTAAACAGTAGCCTAATATACAGTTTGTAGGACTACATATTTTTCACACCTTATTTTTAACGTACGAGTGGCTAACTATCTTTCTAACTGTCTGTCTATACATCTATATATTTGTAAGGAAAATCGGTTTTGTCTCTTCCAACTAACATTAACCACTCCCTTTGTAGTATACAGCACTCATGAAAATTGATGTTTTTTTATTTATTTATTTATTTATTTTTTTTTTTAAATAAATTCGGACAAAAATGTTACCTTTACTCAGAATATAAAATGACAAATATTTAACTGATGAGTAGCAAATAAAGTATGAGTCGCAAATAAAATATAACCTAGAATGATGATATGATTAAATTTAACATGCATGACAAACCGGCAACTACAAATCCAAATTTGAGTGCGTTTACATGCACCCTTTTAATGCGATTAAAATGAGATTTTGGCAATACTGCGATTAAACTTTACCTCATGTAAACGCAATACTTCGATCTAAATAATGCGATTAAGATCATAATCGCAGGAAGCATAATCGTATTAACATAGGTGGCCTACGCCGATTTAAATCGAAATATACAGGCCTGTAAACGCCTTAATCGCAGTTTTGCCACTCTGAACAGAGTGCGCATGCGCTTGTGACATATGAATGACATGACACGCACCTGTAATAATACGCAGATTAAAAACGGTGGTGGGAAAGAAAGCATCGCATTTCTGGGGAAAACTTGCTGCCACCAGTCTCTGTTCCTTACCCTCATCCACAAATGGCGAGTAGAACGCGACGGCAGCGTAGGCAAACGAATTGCCATCACATTTCTATGGCGCCGAAAAAGCATGGAATACAGCCATACAAAAGTGTTTTGCATTAGACGTAAATAAGTTAAAACAGTGGCCAGTAACACACCTACTCTTTCTGAGTCCATCATTTGTGCTGTGCAGTGGGGTATGTGAATAATGGCAGTAAAAAAAATTAACCACAGTTCTTAGCGAAAAATAATAATAATGGAAATTGCATGTAAACGGGAGTAAGAGCTTTGCTCTTGACATGTAAACATCATAATGCGATTAAGTCCTTACTCTGATTATTGTTAATAATCACATTATTCGTACACATGTAACCGTAGTCCTTGTGTACCTGGGTTCCAGTTGTTTCTGCAAATTGCAACAATCCAAATGCTTTTATTTTCTGTACAATTGGCATCTGTAAAAAGATAGCTCAGACTTTTGATCCTATTAGTACAGTCAGTTGCACATCTGAAACATCCTATTTCAGATGTTTTGTGTGTTTTCATGCTGAACACTAACTGCCACTCTGTCTTTTTGCAGCTCAGTGGTTGTAGCTGTAGTGACATCCACCTATTGTGACGTCATGTGCACACCATCTATTTAAGTCTAGATTGATTAGATGTGAATTCCCTCATTAAAATCAAATAACACAGGGCAATATATGTTATTTCATTCAGTTTTTCAGTTTATTTATAAATTTATATTTACTTGAACAAATTAATCAGTCCAAATTAATCTAATACGATTTAAAAAAAAAAATAAAATAAAATAAAAAAAGGTTGTTTATACTGTATGAAAAAAATAGCATTTTTTTTTTAAATTACATGAATCTAGAAAGAAAGCTATGTCTGTCAGAACATATTTTCTAGCAAACATGTAACACATTCAGTCTCCACCACCCCTTTCAATTGAAAAATAAAAATAAAAAAATAAATAATAATTAGAGTCAAACTCAGTCGAATTGAGTGAAGGCTTTCCAGTTGAGTCTGATTGAGCCATAAATTCGATTATAAACAGATCTGGGCAAATTATCTAGGTTGCATGTAAACATAGCAACTGTGGCACTACACAGCAAGAAAAAGTTTATCTAATATTTTCCTGAATCACATATTTAAGAAACTTAAATATTTTTTAAATATAAATATTTTTTTTAAAATATTCTTACAACAACAATAAAAATAGAGGCTGTCAACCGCAACAGTTCAATATCTGAAACTATAGCAAAGGAAATGATCAGTTGGGGCCACAAGCGTTCCTATGTGTATGACACAACAAAAGCCTCCAGTCAAAATATTAACAAGTAAAGAATACAAAATAAAATTGAGATTGTATCTGATATGGGCCACAGTTAAAAGGTCATGTGAAAAAAAATAAATAAATAAATAAATAAATAAAAAATAAATAACCTTATTTGAGAAGAAAATCTGCATTTAGGCCACATTCAGCTCTGGCGTAATCGTAGCCTTGATTTCAGACAGATACTTGCTTTCTGGTGCAATTTAAATTTGCTAAACCACTTAAAACGCTTTCCACACAAATAACACAAATAGAGTCTCACATCTGCATGGCCTTTCATATGTATCTGTAAGTGTGATGGGAAAAGAAATTTTTTATTACACTGATCACAATTAAATCGCCTTCCTCCAGAATGAATGCGCAGATGATTTTTGAAACTGCTCAGTTTCCTAAATATCTTGCCACACTCTAAACACTGCTTTTTCTTTCCAGAATGAGTTTGAAAATAACATTTCAGGTGTTTTTGACTTGTGAAACCCTTCTCACGCTTAAGACATGTGTAAGGCCTCTCTCCGGTGTGAAGCCTCAAGTGAGTTTGAAGATTTCCTTTAAATCTGAAACTCTTTCCACAGTGATGGCATATGAAAGGCCTTTCTCCAGTGTGAATTATCATGTGAGTCTTTAGATTTCCTTTACGTGTGAAACTCTTTCCACAGTGGTGGCACATGAAAGGCTTCTCCCCGATGTGAGTCATCACATGATTCTTAAGGTCTTTCTTGTCGGTGAAACACTTTCCACAATGATGACACATAGGACAATTCTCTCTTGAGTGAATCCTGGTGTGCTTATTTAAGGTTACTTTGTATCTGAAACTCTTTCCACACTGATCACATGTGAACGGCTTCTCACCAGTGTGGATTCTCATGTGATACTTAAGATTTCCTTTTTGTGAGAAGCTCTTCCCACACAGTTTGCAGGTGTAAAGGTTTTCTCCAGTGTGAACTCTCAAGTGGATATCAAAGGACTCTTTATATATAAAATTCATTCTGCACTGAGGGCATGAGTAAGGCTTCTCTCCAGTGTGAATCCTCATGTGAGACTTGAGGCTTACTTTATGACTGAAACACTTTCCACAGTTAGGACACGTGAAAGGCTTTTCTCCAGTGTGAACTCTCATGTGATACTTTAAATTTCCCTTTTGTGAGAAGCTCTTCCCACACAGTTTGCAGGTGTAAGGGTTCTTTCCAGTGTGACACTTCATATGAGCGTTAAAGGTTGGTTTATATGTGAAATTCATTCTGCACTGCGGGCATGAGTAAGGCTTCTCTCCAGTGTGAATTCTCATGTGAGTTTTGAGACTACCTTTATGACAAAAACTCTTTCCACAATGATGGCATGTGAAAGGCTTGTCTTCTGCGTGAATTCTCAAGTGATTCTTAAGGTATTTATTTAATCGGAAACTCCTTTCGCACTGCTGACATTTGAAAGGCTTCTCTCCGTAAGCCTCTCTTGAGTGGGAATTAAGGGTTCCTGTCATTTGAGCTATATTTCGTGAGGAACTACTTTCAGACTGTGAGCAACTAAAAAATTTTTCTTCAGTTATGAAATCATGGTCTTCCTCTTTCATTTCACTGAGTACTTCACTCTCTTCTTTCAATGCTACCAGGTCTAGGACAGAAAGAAACAAATACGAAAGTTAACCTCAGTTTAAAAGCATAAAGTAACAGACATGAGAGGATTTAAAACAGAAACCAACAAGTATGCTGGATATCATACCCACTAAACTATTAAAAGAGGAGTCAGGATTTAAGCCCCATCATAGCGCAGAAACTTACAACTCTGTGCATATCTCTTCCTCTGCTATTAGACATTCCAACAAAATAGACCACAGCATTCACTTGGAGAGAGAGTTATTTTGGCCTTTGTGGACCTGCATTAGCATGTCCTGTCTATCTGACCACTACCACTTTGTGTAAATGAAGAGTGACCGAATGGATATCTCATTAAGATATGAAGTGCCACAGGGTTCAGTATTAGGTCCTCTACTTTTCTCCTTCTATATGATTTCCCTAAGGGATATTACAGTTCACAGTTATGCCAGTGATGAAGATTCTCGATCTCTGTGGATGTACTTTTACTACAGAGAAGAACCTGGGTGTTGTGTTTCTATAATCCGTAAATAAGTTTGTAAGTTGGTTCAAAATGCAGCAGCTAATGTGCTTACTAGATGCAAGAAATAGGATTACAACAGCCCATTTTTGTCATCACTAACTGACTGTAATATTTTGTATTAATTTTAAAATGTTTCTAATTATACACAAAGCTTTGAATGACCTGATTTCTTACTACTCATGCAACCTTCTACCTTGGTATGATCATCACATTTAATATGGTCACAAAATTCTGGCCTGATATAATATTTTGAATGTTGAAATCCACAAAAGCTCACTTAAGCTGAATTGCTCCCACTCCCAGTCATATAGCTAGAGTGAAGGTAGCAGTCCTGTTCCTGGAGAGCCACATTATTCCAAACTTCAGACCCAACCCTTGTTTAAGGGTTCAAATGTGAAACATTCAAATTTGAAAGTCACAAAATTCTGGATTTCGATAGAACCAAGAATATCAAAGTCTTCTAAAGGAGGTAGAACTTTTTCACTCTGGAATAGCCTTCCTGATAATGTTCAGGGTGCAGACCATCTCTCCGTTTAGATCTAGATTAAAGCAAAGTCTCTTTAAGACAAGTCATGTCACTTGGCGGCCATCTTTGAATCGCCTCACAGGCATGCAAGTGAAGCTCCTATCTCTTTGAATGGGGAAACATCAAATTCTCCAAAACTGTTCACTAAGCTTACGATTAAATTGTACATTTGAAATCACCAAAGAAATCTGACAACAACTGTATCATTAAGGTTTTTTAATTATTATTTTTTTTTGTTGCACAAATAGCATTATAAAAAGCTTATTTTTCTGGCTAGATCAGCCAGTGCACATGCGCAGTCCTAATCACATGTCTCTGACTGTTTCTATAGCAACCCGGGACTTCTAACTGCTGACTAACTGCTGACTTTACTGATTAGCGATTGGCTCTTTGATTCAGAAGGCGGGGCTTCGTTTGATAGAGCGGCCATATTGAGCGTGGCATTTTTCCCCATTCAAACCGAATGAGTGACACGTCTTGGGTATTCTATAATCTTTGATTAAAGACACATGTCTTTAACTAAGCATTCACATAATGCTTCTCATAAACTTTTACTACAATTATGTTTGATAAAATAGTACCAAATACACAATCAGGTTTTGTCTGAAATGCTATGAACAGCTGCTGTGATAATTATTCTCCTTTTTGCTCTCATGTTTCCACCTGGCAAGTAATGGCTCTAAAAGATATGGCTCAAAAAGAAAATGCAGCTGTAATGAGTTCTAGTTTATATGTCGAACAAGAAGAAACATAATCTGTTTACAACTAAATGGTAGTTCAGGGTCAGGTTCTGTTCCACCTTTGTAGTGTAAAGATTTTCTTGATAAAGAATTCATTTTATAGGTAAATGCCCTAGAGTGTAATATTATTTGAATTAATGAATACATTTGATTACATTTATTAATTGAACATAAAATAAGAAAAGAACATATAGGATCACAAATACAAAATTAAAAAAAAAATAAAATACAAATTGCCCATTTAAACTTTTCCTGAAAAATAATAAGTTCCTCTAGTTGTCCTTCTCGTCTCCCCTTTTTGTTAGAAAAACATACTTTGTGTCTAATCTTTAAATGAAGATAATAATAATAATAATAATTATAATAAAGCTGAAATCAGGCTTTCAAATAAGAAAGAAGAGAAAGCTTACATAAGACTTATTTCTTGCTTGACTGATACTGTAATAACATTTACATTTAGTCATTTAGCAGATGCTTTTATCCAAAGCGACTTACAAATGAGGACAATGGAAAATCAGGATCAACAAAAGAGCAATGATATGCAAGTGCTATAACAAGTCTGTTAGCCTAATGCAGTACACTTAGCAAGGTTTTTTTTTTTAATTATATAATAAATAAAAAGAAAACAGAATAGAAAAAGAATAGAGCAAGCTAATGTTAGAGGCCTTTTTTGCTTTTGTTAATTGTATATTAAATAAAAAGAAAACAAATAGAATACAAAAAGATTAGATAAGCTAGTGTTAGTTATTATTATTATTATTTTTTTAAGAAAACAAACAGTAAATGAATAGAGTGCAAGTCTAAAGTCTTTTTTTTTTTTTTTTTTTTAATAGAAATAGAATAGAGAGTGCATTAGTATTTGATTGGTTGTGTGATTTCAATGTCTGTCCACATGTGGCAATTCACTCCATGTCAGAAAAACTGCTTTACTCATATGTCATTCTTCAAAAAATGCACATTATTTCTGTTTTGATAAGGATCGAATGACTGAGTTCAGCTTTGGGAATGGAAACTAACCTCTTTGTTCCTCTTCATGGTTCAGTCTGAACGCTTGTTCAATCTTCAAGTCTTCACTCTCCTCTTTAATAAACGCCATCTTTTTATTCATCACATGGATCTCAGTTGCTTCACCAGGAGTTTTTCTGCATCTCTGGACTCTCTGTCATGATTAAGATGAGGATAATTAACAGAAAGAAAAATAAATCCATAGTAAATCTCTAGCTCCGTGGTTTGACTGGAGTGGGTGTCAGTCAGAGTGATAATTAATGGTCTTAAACTAAATAAATAGCCAACACTCTAAAGTAGAACTACAAAAGATAACAGAACACAACATTAATTACATTTTCAAATACATAAACACATGCATGCATACAATTGGTCTGTAAAAGTTCTCATTGCACATGATGTTTGTGATCTCGTTGCATTGACACAGTTTTGTCCAGCAGCTGCCGTAAGCTTGTGCTGATTGGAGCGCTTCAAATCAGCGAATCATTGTGCTCTTCTGTGTTATTACTAAAAGGTCAGTGCCGAATTCATAACGATAAACCGATTCTCGATATAGGAAATGAAATGAGACGCACTTCTTCTGTTACTCATATGTGGATGTGCCTTATTCACAGCAATAACATCCATTATTATTGGATAAAACATTACAATGTTACATTAAATGATAAATCATTCATTTTGCATCGTGTGTAAAAACTATGAAATTGATTGAACTGTTTATATTGATGAACGCGCAAAAACGATTAAGAACACAAACCTTCAGCCCAGAGGAGCGCGGCGCAGACGTATGACGTCATGTCGCCAGCCCAAAATAAAAGTCCTGCTCACACGCAATATATATATATATATATATATATATATATATATATATATATATATATATATATATATATATATATATATATATTTTACTGGACTCTCGTATACGTTTCAATACTGTTACATGTATAAGATCTGCTTTAACTCACACACTCACTCAACATGTTTTTTATTACTCGTAAACCACATTTGCACTACTTGCATTTTAATATATGGATAGCTTAGTTTTTCTGCACCCAAACATTTAGACAGAATCTCGCACTCTTTCATTTTAAAAACTTACACGGCATTTATTTCATTTATACACAGGATTAGAGAGTAGAATATAATGCATGCAGATAGCAAAGATTTGTCCTGCTCAGGACTATATCATTTACCTAAGGCCTGTTAACACATCTTGTATCTGTGGTGTATGAGACAACAGCAGCTTTCACACAGAAAGTGCGTTCCATTGATTTATTATACAAATTAGAGTATTTATGAATGGCTATGGTGATGAATGTTGCATTTGCATATAGTATTGTATGAATAGGTGAAAGTAAAACCAGCGAGAAACAGCTGAGATGCTGTCATTTTTTTATTTGACTGTATTTACCTCAGAAGAGTTAAATATAAGGCTGCGTGTGGAAAAGAAAGTGCACGAGATGAGACCACTACAATCTGTTAACAGTCTAAACATATATATTTTGACTATATTTATTAGATATCTAATTGAATATGTATTTTATATGCATTTAAATTTGAAAATAAACTAAATTATGATATTTATGTTATATCACAATCTGACCCCGTCATTGCCTTTCTTTGATGACATTGTTTCTTTGATGATATTCTTTCTTTAATGATATTCCAGGGCATTCCAGATGAGCAATTATCGTCAGCGAAGTCCACTTCAATCCTGTGCTTAGGGAGTAAGAGCAAGAACACTGCATATAGGGACCCTGTCAATCAGAACGCACCTTACATTTACAGTGGTTAACAGAGCTAAGATGATATGTTGTTACTACGTTGAATATTTTCCTCAATAGCAGGTTTTTAACATTCAGCTTTGAACATCTATAAGGCTGAATTGATTTTCTCACTCAGAAAAGCCCTTACTTCAACTTCAAGATTATATCCAATATTATATTACAAGCTAGAATCTTTCAGCTTTTTCTGTGCCTTTAACAAACTGACCTCAACAAAAAGTTCTGGAACCTTCCATAGAGGAATACTGGACACCCTAACAACAACCTATTAGAAAGGCATTGTTTTGCCATTATTTTGTAGTACAAATTATTTTAATCTCATTACATTAAAGTGCAGATGTTTAGGTGGTCCAGGAAACACTGCTAACATCCCTATATGTTTGGATACCATATGAAATATCCTATAAATTAAATAGCATAAAGGTGGAAAAGCTTTCAGCTCATTCACTTTCCTTTAACAGTCTCCAAATCTTCCATGTTCTGCTGGGATAGTTAAATATACCTCTTAGACAGTGTAAAGTGAAGCAGATCAACTGAAGCCCCTCAGTGTTTAGCCCTATCAGTATTCAGATATCTTTTTAAAAATATTAGAGAACTTATAAATAACCAACAATGATTCTCATAAATTCCATATTCATCATACCATATTCTATATTCACAATTCCAGTTTAATAGATGTTTATTGGTCATCTTCTAAAATGAGAGTGCGACTGGTGAGGCATCATCAGTTCTCTCTATGCTGCCCCCCAATGGACGGATCCAGAACTACCTGGAAAGTTCATGAACTTGCTGGTGCTGATGAACACACAGTATAAAGCTAAGAGACTCACAGAACTGGAGTCAAATCTGAAAAGCCCTACGACGCCACCAGAGAGACAACTCGACTGAGGAGCAAAAGTAGACCACAAAAGCCACTGAAAATGTTGAGCCTGCATGGATTCCAGCCTTCCCTCAGCTCATTCATGGGAATGGACTGGCCAGTGCGCAGTCTCTGGCCAGAGATCACATCTCTTTACAGACACGGAGAGGAACTGCAGGAGCTGAAGAGCAGCCTGGAGCAGCTGGAGAAACTTCAGCACAAGATCTTTGAGGAGATCCACCAGATGCCACCCTCGCAGGAGATCTACCCAGTCGCCTGCACAATGGAGAAAGAGGGAAGAGGCTTTGCTTTGACACTGGACACTAAAGACTTTTCCCCAGAAGAACTGTCAGTCAGACAGGTGGGCAGGAAGCTGCATGTCAGCGGAAAGAGCGAGAAGAAGCAGGAGGATGGGAAGGGCTCATACTCTTACAGAACCCAAGAGTTCAGACGGGTGTTTGATCTGCCTCAAGGAGTGAATCCCGAGGCGGTGACCTGCTCCATGGCTGATGGAAAGCTCTACATACAGGCACCAGTAAATCAGCCATCTGAAGCAGCTGAGAGGATGCTGCCCATTGACTGTCAAACTGTGAAGACAACGCA
This sequence comes from Spinibarbus caldwelli, assembly GCA_039654775.1. Taxonomy (NCBI): domain Eukaryota; kingdom Metazoa; phylum Chordata; class Actinopteri; order Cypriniformes; family Cyprinidae; genus Spinibarbus; species Spinibarbus caldwelli. The sequence goes on from CM077242.1 coordinate 32,439,110, forward strand.
GCCAGAGACAGCCAAGACACAACACGACACCAGCGCCACACAGAAGAGCTGAAAGACCTGAGGACAAGACCTGCTCAACTTTGCTGGACTATATTACATGATGACGTCTCATTTTTATGTATATCTTTCGTCTTTGGTTATTGTTTTGTAGTCTTTAAGTGCTGTACTTAAAAAGAAAAAAGATAATTTTATGTTGTTTTTCTACTGAATTAAAATAAAAATGACTTAAAATTATATTTTCCATTATTTTGTACTTCTCTTTATGAAAAAGAAATGTTAGAGTAGGAATAAACAGTGAATTTATAAAAACAGTGAAGAAATACATACATACATCTATCTATCTATATCTATAAATATATATATATATATATATATATATATATATATATATATATATATTAATTCTATCAAAAACATACATTATCTTTGTAAATACTCACCTACGACAACAAATGCTGGGAAACATTTACGAATAAATTACATTACAATTTCACTGACATTTCACTGCATTTACCGTTGCTAGTTTATTTATATATATTTTTTAAATAATCCAATTCTTATGCAGGGAACGTACTTTATTCATGTAGCAGCAAGGCATTGATGTAAGCTACAACAGTGTGTTCTTGTGTTACATGTCCCCTGTATCATATCTGAACTTTTATGTTGAAGTGCTTCTTGTGTCATGTTTGTAGTCATTTTGTAGTTTTTCCTCTTGATTAGCCTTCCCAGATGTGTCTTATTAACTCGTTATCTTGGTAAGCACATTACCCCTTGTGTATCTACAGCCCTTGTGTTTCCCTTGTTACTTTCTGACCCTCCCATAGACAGCAAGGGTCCTTACACAATCAAGGTCCAGAAACGTAGCAAGGACATCGGTAAAATAGTCCATGTGACATGAGGTGTTCAACCGTAATTTTACGAAGCTATGAGAATACTTTTTGTGTGCAAAGAAAACAAAAATAACGACTTTACTCGACAATTTGTCTCCTCCGCGTCTCCCTGGCACCATTTTGGAGAGTATCCACTGAACATAAACAGCATGCTCTTCTGTGTCAGCTGCACCACATGGATACGTTTTCCATTTTGTTTGCGCTTTGATCTGAAAAAAAACAACGTATCCGCGTGGCGCATGGTTTCTGAGCCTTGATCATGTTAGGACCCTTGCTGTCTATGGAGGGTCAGAGAGCTCTCGGATTTCATCAAAAATATCTTAATCTGTGTTCTGAAGAAGAACGAATGTCTTACAGGTTTGGAACGACATGAGGGTGAGTAATTAATGACAGAATTTAAGTTTTTGGGTGAACTATCCCTTTAAAACTAATATAAATTATAAAACATCCACTTTCGACTTGCTCAGAGGAATAATGAATAGGTCAAATTTAAAGGCACTGTTTTAACTGGACACAGTGTAGTCCAAAACGCAGTTAGATTTTTTTGATCAGTCTGTGGCACTGCTGAGGTGGTATGGAAGCCCAGGTTTCTTTGACAGTGGCCTTCAGCTCATCTGCATTGTTGGGTCTGGTGTCTCTCATCTCCCTCTTGACAATACCCCATAGATTCTCTGTGGGGTTCAGGGCTGGTGAGTTTGCTGGCCAGTCAAGCACACCAACACCATGATCATTTAACCAACTTTTGGTGTTTTTGGCAGTGTGGGCAGGTGCCAAATCCTGCTGGAAAATGAAATCAGCATCTCCATAAAGCTTGTCAGCAGAAGGAAGCATGAAGTGCTCTAAAATGTCCTGGTAGATGGCTGCGTTGACTGTGGACTTCAGAAAACACAATGGACCAACACCAGCAGATGAAATGGCAGCCCAATTCATCACTGACTGTGGAAACTTCACACTGGGCTTCAAGCAACTTGGATTCTGTTCCTCTCCAGTCTTCCTCCAGACTCTGGGACCTTGATTTCCAAATGAAATGCAAAATTTACTTTTATCTGAAAAAGAGGACTTTGGACCACTGAACAACAGTCCAGTTTTTTTTCTCCTTAGCCCAGGTAAGATGCTTCTGACATTGTTTCTGTTTCAGAAGTGGCTTGGTAGCCCTTTTCCAGAAGACGTCTGAGCGTGGTGACTCTTGATCACTGACTCCAGCTTCAGTCCACTCCTTGTGAAGCTCTCCCAAGTGTTTGAATCAGCTTTGTTTGACAGTATTCTCAAGCTTGTGGTCATCCCTGTTGCTTGTGCACCTTTTCCTACCCCATTTCTTCCTTCCAGTCAACTTTTCACTTAATATGCTTTGATACAGCACTCTGTGAACAGCCAACCATTCAGTAATGACCTTCTGTGACTTACCCTCTTTGTGGAGGGTGTCAATGATTGTCTTCTGGACAACTGTCAGATCAGCAGTCTTCCCCATGATTGTATAGGCTATTGTGTAACCATTTTGAAGGTTCAGGAAACCTTTGCAGGTGTTTTGAGTTGATTAGCTGATTGGCATGTCACCATATTCTAATTTGTTGAGATAGTGAATTGGTGGGTTTTGTTAAATGTGAGCCAAAATCATCACAGTTAAAATAACCAAAGACTTAAACTACTTCAGTCTGTGTGCATTGAATTTATTTAATACACAAGTTTCACAATTTGAGTTGAGTTAGTGAAATAAATGAACTTTTCCACGACATTGTAATTCATTGAGATGCACCTGTACATTCTTTAAAGCATTTATGCACAAGCTACATTCTCTGTATAGCAGGGCTATTCAATTGGGGGCCCGCGGGCCCAATGCGTCCCACCAATCATCTTCATCCGGCCCGAGGGAGAAGTACATGCAGGTCGCACATATGGCTTGAATTGTTATTGCACTACTTAGTTTGTCCACTAGGTGGCAACACTGGGCCGGGCCAGCCGAAAAAGAAAAGAAAGAGACGCAAGAACAACAACAATCTACCGGAGACCGCAACATTAATAGACGGCAGCGTTGACAAGCGCTTGTATGAGGGAGTTATGAGATATCCACAACTCTAGTTTAACCGAGTATAAAGACAGTGTTATCGGTCATAACTTCTGGCGAGAAATTGCGCAAACACTGGACGAAAAGCATTATCAAATGAAGTTGAAAAGCTGCGCGTTCGGCTGTACGCATAAAACTGAGCCACTTCAGACAGAGCGCCAGTAGCGCTTCAGTGGACAAAAACACACACGATTATGACAAATGCGTGGTTTTGGCGAGTTAACTCTTAAACGTATTCTTAAGTGAGTTAAATAAGTTATATCTTAAATGAGTTATAAAGACTTAAATGACCGTAAAGAGTTGGGAGAATCGAATATGTGTCAGTTCTGTGTCATGTGCATCAGGTTTTAAAGAGACAGCGGTGATTTTAAAGTGAAATCTGCTGAAGTCTGTTTTTGATGGAAATCAAAGAATAAATGAAAAACAGAAATAATCACTGACTGCTCTAGTCACTGATTAACTTTTGTAGCTTGAATAAGAATAATCTATTTAGTTTATGCATATTCAATTTATAGTTTGTGAAGATTGTTTTAAAATCACAAATTAAAAGTTGTTATATATTTCAGAGCCTATTAAATGTTAAAAATAATGGCTTTTAATTATACTGTGGTGTTGAATGGCTATAATTAATAGGTAAAATGCATTTAATAGAGACACTAGTAGCAGTATTGGAATCAATACTTCAATAATAATAGGCTACTTGGTAAAAAGATGCCATTAAACATATTTAAAATATACTATCTTTATGTTGTTTCTACATTCATTTGGAGGCTCAGTGTGAAATTATGACGATATCAATATATGTAAATATGCAATTAATTATAGAATTCTATAATTATAGAATTATATGATTAATTACAGAAAAATTAGATTTTTTTTTTTTAATTTATTGATAGACAGCACTAATGTTAACCTTTTATAGATGTTGGTGTTGGTAATAGTTTATTTTACTGCTAAATATGCATTTCAATTTAATTTCTAATTTTATAGGCGCCCCCAGAAAGCGATCGTGATGGCCCCCACCCCCTTGGCCCCCTTCAAATTTTCAGTTCGATAATCCTGCCCTCAAATGAATCTAATTGAATAGCCCTGCTGTATAGTGTGTCAAACAAAAATGAGTGTGAACTCAGAGGCAGCAGCTGAAGTAGTTCTTCACATTGGCAGAGTCTTGTATGCTGGGTGCACGCAATCAGAGTGATACATTCATTTAGAGAGAGTCCAGGTGAGAAATATGGTGAGGCTTTAGAAGCAAAAGAGAGAGGGATGTATCGATCTATAGCTTTGAAAAGAAATACAAAGCTCAAGTCTGTCAATCCAGGCCAGTTCTTACAAAGCCTTGTGAACAATCTTGAGCTTTTCTCTAATGCTAGTCTTTCGAAAATGAAACTATCAAAGACCTCAGCATCTTTGATCAGAGTAAATGGCCATCAAACCCCAGCATTCGCCACACACACACATACACACACACACTCTCATCTATGCAATCCCTATTCCTATTCCTTTTTTTTTTTTTTTTTTTTTGATGTTTTTGTTCTGTGGAATTGTTCCAATTCATCTGCTCATTTAAGTGACTGATGTGCTATAGAGATGTGTTCAAAAATTGCCAGAGACTGTTTGTGAGTGGAAGCAAACCGATCACATGGACAATTCAATTCATTACCGTTTCCTCTATTTTGTCATGTTTTTGGACTTCTTTAGTTTAATTGTTGAATGGTTTTCTTTCTTTTTCTCTTTGAATGTTGGTTGTTATTTGGATATTGCAACTCGTACGGTAATGTTGAGTTTATATTTTAGATGGGTTTTGCTGCTTGAAATTTAATTTGCATTTGGAATGTGAGTAATGTTTACTGGGTTTTGATTTGATTCCTCTCCTTTCTGGTTTCTTTATTTGTAACTGGTGGTTTTTACTGAGCTATACGGAATCTCTAAATACTTCATATATCATATCTTGTCTTGCTATAGATGTTCCTCTTGACAAACTATTAAGAGCTGAAAGGGAGTCAGTACAAATCACTGATTAGTTGTACTTCTTTTTTTTTTTTTTTTTACCACTGAAGAGCTAGAAGAATTGCTATTAATTCTGCAGTAAACACAGAAATGTAATCAAAGATTCTTCTTGATATTTACACACTGAAGTGGGGTATGTAAACTGCTGCTGCTGTTATTCCGGAGTCTGGATCCTCTCTGAGCCAATCGTGCATATTTATTCGCAGAGCTTGTGATTGAATAGCCTCACTTTTTGAAGGCTGTGTTTTAGATGCAGAGCTGCACACCATAATAAATAGCTGGTCTTATCAGTGCACAATATATACTTTTAAGAGAATGACAGCAAGCTCCTCATTACATTTTTTGCTTTTTTACACTTGTCTATTAATTTTTGGATATGCATTCTAAAATTCTAGTTTGAATCCATCCATATTCCCCAAAATCTGACAATTGACATTTGTACCAATTGCTGTCCATACATTTTAATATTGATTACTGGATTGATTCTCCGTTTTGCAAAATTAATTCTTCTTTTTGCTACAGAGAAAAGTAAAAACCCCATTCATTAGCCCAACTCTCTACTTTTTTTTAACAGCAGACAGTATACATTTCTCCACATTCTCCACATTGTGCCTCCTTTTTCACAGCGCCCCATCATCTGCATATAAAGCTCTCCCTATACCCATGTCTGTCTGTGTGAAAATGTCATTAATCATTACATAAAACAGGATAGGACTGCTAACACTTCCTTCAGGCGTTCTATTATCTATTGTATTTACCTGAGAAAATGCAGAACCCCACGCTCACTTGTATGGTTCTCTTAAACAGAAAATTTCATTCATTCTTATATTCCGTGTTTTGTATGTAAATTTATATGCACTTCTGCGTATAAATTTTAGATTTTAGCGTTTGAACAGGACTTTTAATTTGGTTTGGCGATGTGCCATCATAAGGCTGTGCCGCGTGATGTGTCTGTGTTTGGACTGAAGAAAGGTTTGTTTTAAGCATATAAAGCATTTAAAGTGTTTAAATTAACCGTTCAAGAGTTGTAACATTGTAAAAAGAAAACTAGTTATCAATTATTGGATGTTTAAATGTAAAATTGTAAATATTTATTTAATATTTCTGATGGTATTTTGTGGGCATCCGCACATGAGTAGCAGAAACATTGCGTCTCATTTCGTTTTGTTTCATTTCAGTTTGTCGTAAACACGAACTCAGGCACTGGCACGTATTGACGGGAGATAGCACACGTACATCTGCAAGATGTCTGTTAAAGATCTCTTGATCTGGAAAGCATCTGCTGTCTACAAACATCTGACAGACATCTTTCAGATGTCAGTTTTACATACATTCTAAATCATAAACATCTTAAAGACATCTAATAGATGTCTATTTGACATCTAAAAGGAAACGTCCTATAGACGTATTGCAGATGAGCAAACGCTCTAAAAAATATATCTTGCAGATGTTAATGAAGACATCAAATAGATGTCTCCGAGATGTACGTGTGCTATCAGGTACGGAAACACTTGAGTCAATAGAATTTTAAATTTTCTTTTATTATTTAATTCCATAATTCACTGTTTCAAAGCGTTCCCATCACTGCAAGCTGACGGTCAATGCAGTGTACATGTAACAAAAACAAAACACATGTAATGACAACTATTACAAACCAACTGTCAAATCCTACAAATACTAGCTGTCTGTATAATTTTTGATATACTGTTCTATTAACAATAAACCTAATTCAGGTGTCAAAATATGTGTAATCTTACTCGTTATTAGCTATAAATGGAGATATGGGGACAATATGCTTTTGTTTTTTAAATTATTGTAGGTTCAATATAATATTATTGTATTAATAGGCTAATTATTATGATAATTAAAAACACTAACTGCTTTTAAAACAGCATTATAACATATTTCTGATACAAGTTTGAGACGAGTCGTGAACATAAAGCTGTGTTTAACAAATATTTTTAACATTTGTATTTATTAAGTTTTGAGAATGTATTTGTTATTTTCACTTTAACAATCTCTCTCTCTCTCTCTCTCTCTCTCTCTGTATATATAATATACAGTCATGGCCAAAAATATCGGCACCCTTGGTAAATATGATCAAAGAAGGCTGTGAAAATTAATCTGCATTGTTAATCCTTTTGATATTAAAAAAAAAAAAAAAAAAAAAATCACAAAAATCTAACCTTTCATTGGATAATAAGAATTTAAAATGGGGGAAATATCATTATGAAATAAATGTTTTTCTCTAATACACATTGGCCACAATTAACGGCACCCTTTTATTCAATCCTTTTTGAAACCTCCATTTGCCAGTTTAACAGCCCTAAATGTTCTCCTATAATGCCTGATGAGGTTAGAGAACACCTGACAAGAGATCAGAGACCATTCCTTCATCCAGAATCACTCCAGACCCTTTAGATTCCCAGCTCCATGTTGGTGCTTCTTCTCTTCAGTTCACCCACTCATTTTCTACAGGGTTCAGTTCAGAGGACTGGAATGGCCATAGCAGAAGCTTGCTTTTGTGCTCAGTGACCCATTTTTGTGTTGTTTTTGAGGTTTGTGTTTTGATTATTGTACGGTTGGAAGATCCAAACATGGCCCATTATAAGATTTCTAACAGAGTCAGTCACTTATTGATTTTTTTTTTATCTGTTGGTATTTCATAGAATCCAAGAAGCCATATGTCTAAACAAGATGTCCAGGACCTCCAGCAGAAATATAGGCCCACAACATCAAAAATACAGCAGCATATTTCATTGTACACATGGGGTACTTTTTATCCCTGTGATCACCAAACCCATCTTGAGTGTTTGCTGCTGAAAAGCTAATTTTTTAGTTTCATCTGACCATAGAATCCAGTCCCATTTGAAGTTCCAGTCTTGTCTGATAACTGAATATGCTGGAGATTGTTTTTGGATGAGCTAGGAGAATTTTTCTTGAAACCCACCCAAACAACATGTGCTGAAGTAAGTGCTGTTTGACCATTTTTTTTAAAGGTATTCTGAGCCCGAGACTCAACTATTTTCTGAAATTCTCCAGCTGTGGTCCTTGGAGCATCTTTAGCCACTCAAACTCTCCTTCTCACCGTGCATTAGGACGATACAGACTCACGTCCTCTTCCAGGCAGTTTCCTAACATTTTATGTTGATTGGAAATTCTTAATTATTGCCTTGAATGTTCACTGCTCTAGGTTTTTTCTTAAAGCCACTTCACTAATTTGTGAAGCTTAATTATCTTTCGCTGCACATCAGAAATATATTCTTTGTTTTTTCTCATTGTGATGGATGATTAAGGGAATTTGGGCTTTGTTTTCCCTCCTATTTATATTCCTGTGAAACAGGAAGCCATGGCTGGATAATTTCATGTTCATAATCACCCTGGAGTGCTCAAAATTGTGAATATGACTGGGAATATACTTCAGAGATATTTTATTCATAAGGATTTCTAGGGGTACCAATAATTGTGTCCAACATGTATTAGAGAAAAACATTTATTTCATAAAGATATTTCCCCCCATTTTAATAGTTTTTCATATTAAACTTATATATATATATAAGTATATATATATATAAGTGGCCTAATTAAAGCAGTTTTAGCTGACATGGAGTGGGTCACCTCAAGCCCAAAGTATACTTGTTTTTTACACGTGCGCTAGCATATACGTACAGTCGAACACGCAGCCTTTCAAAGTATACTCCATTTGATAGCATGTGTGAACGCAGGCAGTCGACATGTGCTCTAGAAAGCTTCATCTAATCCAACGTCTGATCATTTTTCTCCAAAAATTATGACCGATAACAAATGTCTTTGTACTCTTTTAAACTAAAGCTGGGCTATAACAAAGTCCCTTTCAAGGAAAGTCTGTTCACTCCGGGGCCATGTTTGCAACGCCTCCAGGCAGCTCAAACAAGACCAAGTCCTATCTAAATGAATGGGGGGGTTCTGAAATCTCAAAAACTGCTCGCTGAACTCGAAATTAAATCACATATTTCAAATCAGCAACAAATTCTGAAATGAACTGCCCCATGAATGTTGTTACTTGTGCTCAAATAGCATGAAATCTTTTTTTTATTTTTCAGGCTGGACCAGCCAATGCACATGCACAGTTATAACGCGCTTATGACTGCATGCGCATTGGCTGATCCAGCCTCAGGTTTCTATGGGAACCAGAGCTTCTAAAGGCTGCTGCAGTGATGCAATGACTTTACCGATCAGCGATTGGCTCTTTCATTTCGAAGGCGGGACAGTACCGCCATATTGCGCTTTGCAGTGTCTCCCATTCATATGTATAGGAGTGAACCGTCTTTGTATTTCTGTAGTCTTTGGCTATACCCTCTCGCTCACAAGCGCTTGTCAATGTGAGCGTCTGTTGTTGTGAGTAGGGTATTCCTGCAATACCGGAGGCTGCAGTTTCAGGACCGCATTTCTAGGACCCCTTCGACCCTATATAGAGTGAGAGAGAGAGAAAATACATTTGATTAATAATTTGATTATTTTATTTTATTTTTTTAAATGACGTCGATTCGATATCGATTCTCAAAAGCCGCGAATCGATCTTTTCCGGTATTTATTTCAGCAAACATTTAACAAGATCTGATGAATGTTAATTTTATCATTAGTCTTCTCCACTAGATGTCACCCTCTTATTTACCTTGCGTTATGTTACAATGGAAAACCTGTCATTCATTCAGTGCTTATATCATGGTGGAGATACTGTTGACAAGAACCAAGAAAAAAGCAATATGCGTGGTTTGCAATGCTCAGGTGAAATGCTATAGTAATACTACAAATCTACGGAAGCATCTGACATCGCGCAGGCACCATGATTTCCACAATGATTGAATGGCGGATGGCGCGACGCACTGTTTTGTTTACTAAAGCACGGATGACGCTCGTTGTTTCAGCCTCTGCCGTCTCACTATATAATGATATGAACACACGAATATCAGCTGCTCTGAGAGTCATTTCATTAGAATTTTACCGTTTAATTTGAGAAAACTACCGTCATATCACATTCACAGCAGTTGCAAGTTCCTCATGGCAACCCGTCAAAGTAAAAGTTTGGTTTAACGTGCAGAAACTAGCTGCGTCCGAAACCGCCTACTCAATGAGTAGGTACTTAATTTCAATAAGTACTTACTTAACAAGCGCTAAAAGAGTAGGTACTCTACAGCCAAATCTCGTTGAGTATGAATGCGATCCGCCATGTTTACGTTATCACGTGATCTATGACGTTATAACAAGCGCAATAACTTAAAAGATACGAGCGACAGGCTTAAATCTGTAAATATGTTTCTTGTTAAATATAAGTATCGTTATTTAAGTGTAAGCATCATCCCTCAGGCTTATAAATAATAACAACAAATGCAATTTTTTATGCATTGATTATATGAATATTATGATTATTCAAAGATATTTAACCTTGTGTGCTTTTTTCCTGTGTTTGTAAATCTCATACTATGATGTACACAAACCCATTATATTTATGTTTTCCTTTTTTTTTTTTGTCATTAAGATTGTTTATTGTAAAAGATACAACCATCTTTCCCTGATCTTGTAAGGAATTAAGCTGTGCAATAAATAAAAAAGATAAAAGGGACAGGTGCACTAACACTTCATAGCATCAGTAACTCGACAACACTACCTAGTACTGTTTTCCTCAGCCTTTGCAGTGCTTGCAATATCTGCATAAAGGAGATGTAGTGCAGCTGCTCGAAGATCTCGCCTTTGGAGAAGACTGCTGATTTTATACTGGAAAAACGTAAGTATTACTACTTAAAAAAGATTACTCCAGAATGCATTACTAGCTATTACTAGCTATTACTAGCTTTTACCAACACTACAATAATAATGATAAATGCTGACCAATAATTTTGTCATATGCCATAGGTATGCTTGAATATACACTGTAGGATCAGAACGAGTCAGACAAAGTTAAGATTTGATCAGAACATTGAAACATGAGGAGCCGAAATTCCAGAGAGGATCCCAAGGCTGCAACAGGATGTTCGTCATAAATCAGATTCCTAGCTCCAGCCCTCTGAAGAAAGCAAACCAACAAGCCTCTTTCACAGAACAGCTTGCAACATTAAAACAAAAGGAACACTTATGATAAGTCCAATGAAGGAAGGAAACCATCAAATTTGGGGCACGTAATCAAGATTGATGGTCAAAGAGATGGCCATCACATGTGTTCCACGATAGAAATCACAGCTTCTCTTATCTCCACATAGAAGAAAGATCAGACTGAAATTCCTTTGTCCACAGAGTCGCTTCCATATGCACATAAAATCATCTTAAAAGGACTTATGAGCAACTAATGAACTCCATATTATGTATGTAACCCACACAATTGATGATCATGTTTTAATCACATATTATGTATGTATTTTAATAACTAGGGAATAGTTTAAGAGTTCATATCCTTGTGTGGTATGTATGAGTTTGAAAAATCATGCTTTAAAAGTTTCTTCCAATCAATTCTTTGTCAAATGTACCATAATCTTGTTAGAGAAATCATGTCCAAAATTGTACTCTGTAAGAGCGGGAAAATTTGGACCATATGACCGATAAGATAACATGTTAGATTTATGAATGGGGAGGAGAAACATACAACACCACGAGCCAAGATCATTTCTAATTGGTCAAGACGTCCAGATAGGACGGTCTAGAAGCCGAGTTTAAATACTCAGGACACCATCAAACTCTCTCTTCCTCTGCTTCTCTTCTTCTTCTCTTTTGCCACCGCGTTTTGACGCTGCTCTTTGAGCGTGCTCTGGCCTACGTGCCAGCTGCCAACACAATGAGAAGAAAAACCACCTAGTCTCGTTACATTCTTTTATTATTTTACTTTAATTTCTTGTCTTTCCTTGAGAGTTTTGTTAAGTTAAGTTTGCCGCAAAGTCCAGCTCCGACTGCACCTGCCCAAACTTCAACCAGACCAACTCCGCATCAAGAGCCAACGCCCAAGACTTTACTACGAAAGACCACTGAACTCAGCCAATCAGCAACCTCGGGAAACCCCTTTCTCCAAAGACAAGGACACAAGGGAATTCCTTAAGGCAACATAAGCAAGTACAACCTCCAGACTTTTGCTGAGTCGGTGCAGTTTAATATAAATTTTAGCCTCATTGAGAAACTCAATGTGAGGGTCAAATGATTGATGGTTCAGGTCTATAGGCAATTGCACATATTGCTGTAAACTTGGGATTTCACATTTTCATTCTGTAAACTCATCCTTTCCTCTCTTTCTGCAACGTGTGAATGTGTGAATGCGTGTGTTCATGTGTTAGATTAGATTAGTTTACATGTCTAAGGTTTATATAAATAAAGTCTTATTTATATTGAAAAGAGAATTATCTTGTGTTTTGTGCTTACAAGTTAATGTCTTAAACTGCTGATCTTGTTACTGTGCTATTTAATAGTGTTTTCACTATATTTTGGATTTTAATATCCAGTGCAGAGTTGATGTTATACGGCTCGTTCAATGACTCGCTGCTGATTCAGTGATCAGCCGTGAAACAGTGATTCTGTTCAAATTCCCTATAAAATCATAAATGATTTCCTTTGAGCTAAATTAACTTGTTTCCCTTATATATTTATATTTACAAATTTTTACATTTTATTGGTGGAGAATGCGGGCAGATTAATCTAAATTGTGAGCATAAACCAAGTTATTTAATCTTTTCTATTGCTCCGGTATGAAAGATGAGACGCTTCTGAGTCTAGTGTGTGTGAGCGCGCGTGACATCACCAGCGCGCGCCCTGTTTGATTGAAAGCAGAGAAGCCTGTAACTGGAGTCCAACTCTTTGTGCAACTGCAGTAAGTCAACTTAGAGTTATCTGAGATCGTACAATAAGGTTGAAATTGAGCGTGTTCCTCTTTTCTATAATGCCTTGTTTTATAGCTGAATTGATGTTCTGCGGGTTCCAGGTCATTAAATAGCTATACTCCCGAATCTCAGTTACTGTTAGTCGAACGGAGCTAAACTGCAGTGATTAAAAAGGGAAATAAATCGGTGGATAAAGAATAGTTTTGAGCGTGTTCCTCAATCTATTCATCAAAGCCTAGTCTGATTGCCAGTGTGTTCCACTGCCAAATCAAAGGCTATTCGACTCCCCTGGGTTAAACATTAGAGAATAATGCTTGCCTGTTTGTGTACACTGTTCAAAAAGTGAATTAAATCTCCGAGAGGGATTTGAATGGGAGTTTTTAAAAGCTTGATCAAGTAAAGTTAAATTTGAACCAACAGCGAAGGAAACCTGTTGTATTTGTGTCCAGAGAAACTGGCACAATTTTATGATCCGATCACTGTTTTCCTTAACTGCAGCACGAAACTGCTATTTGAATAAAGTTTAATCAAACTCTGAACGAACTGAGAGTTTAAGCGCCACATCGCAGAACCAACTAAAAGCGGTGTTGTTTATTTGTATAGTGTTGAAATGCGCCGACATTTCATGTAACATGCTTAACTGTACTTGCAATGCATATGCTAGTCCACTAGAGTTTGTTTTGGTTGCCACAGTTACGATCGTGACACGGAAGTCTTAACCTACTTCCGGAGAAACTCTGAACTGCGCACGCGCAGCACATTGATGCTATTGTAAACAAACTCCATGCTAAGCTAACGAAACTGTTGTGTTTACATTGAAGTCTATGCTAAAGCCATTAGCTTCAAAGTTAGCATTTAACATTCAGTGGTTGAATAGTGTGTGTGTGTGAAAAGCTAAAGTGGTTTAACCTTTTTAAACATCTCAACTAATACACTTGTTGGTCTTTCTCTTTCTTATTTCTCTAATTTCTCACTTCTTACCACTTATTTGCATTTTACTAGAAAGGGAAATACGAGTTCACAATTATTAATTGTGCCAAGTTCAAAATTTAATTAAAACATTAAATTTATTTGGAATCATTCAAATTTTCCCCTCATATCATTTCATATGTTCATTACTTCTAGTATTCTCTTTTGGGCCTAATTATTTTAGGTACGAATAAGCCTTGAACTTTGAAAGTTTAAGTAAACTTATTCTATCTAATTTATTTATTACCATGTCAATAAATTCTATTCAAACTTATACTCACTCATTATTTTATTGCGTTTTACCCCTCTTTCCTCCTGTTTTGGTTATGCACTTAGCCACTACTATTGTTATTTACTGATTTCCTCCTTCATTTAATTTCATTTTGCTTATTTTGCCCATTTATTACTTTTCAATTTTACCTTGTCTTACCATTTTCTTTCCTCTGTGTATCCTAGCTCGGGAACACACACCCGAGGCTCATAGGAGACATTGTTATCCCTCACTACGAGTTCAAATAAATTAGAGAGACAAATCTCTTTCACCCAAAATTTATTTTTGTTGATAGTTGTGGAGCAACTGAAAACAACACTCTACTCGTAGTCGGGCATAACCGCATGCTAGTGGACCCGATCCACTCAACTTACTGTCTCTTTCCTTTCTCTCCTGTTCTAGACTACTCATCTTTATGAATTTTATTGTAATCAAACCCTCTTTCGTTCTTCCTAGCCTCCCCACATTTGAAAACGCAATCCAAATTTTAACATCTCATCCAACGCTGAGATTGTGGTGGCTTCTGCCGCTAAGAAAAATCACTCTCAAAGTCTTGGGGTTTTGATGCCAGAAGATAGACTTTATTACAAGAACAAAGCCGAGAAGTTTTCTGCAGAAAAAATCTCCCGAATGCTTTTGTGCTGTCTCTTTTATACAGTTTTTCCTTTAAGGCGTGTTCCATACATTTCATAGAGTTTCCCTTATACATACAATCTGATTCCTCCCTAGAGAGAAGGGGCGCCAACACGTGTTATGGTATAGAAATAAAGCCCCCTTATATTCTTCCAGATGTTTCCTGTCTGCATTTTTTAGCCACGTATGCACTTTTTACTCAGTAGCCTACAAGTATAATAGAAGATTAAATAGATATATTAATGGAAAGATTCACCCTGATTATACTTGATTAATTCAGATCTTCAACTATAAAAATCTTCTTCATTCCTCCCTTTGAGACTTTATTAAGTCACACAATTGCTTATGTCTACTCAGAGTGCTACTTCATCATTCAGTATAACAAGTTAACACTACCTAGTGACTAAACAAGTCACGCAGTCTTATCACCAATGACCAGATGATGCAGCAGCACTCTGGAGGAGCATCAGAACCAAACGTCTCTCTCTACACTTGACTAAGAGAGAGTAAAAGATTCTGTCTCCTTTCCCCTTTTATCATAGAAAACAATGTTATAAGCATGAGCGTGCATTTGGTTCAGCGCTTGCCTGTGGTTATCACAGTTATGTATAAAAGACATAAAAACACATTCAAAACATAATACATTGAACATCACAAGAAAAATAGTTCAGATCTGTTGATCTTCAGCCCAGATACTTTGCACATCGTAGACGGCCATCCATGAGCAGAGGTAAGGCTAGTTCTTACACCAAGTTCTTACACCTCTTCCTCATAGTCATCAGAGTCGCTGGAACTATTATCCAAAGTTTGCTCATTTAAGATCAGTTTGTTTAGCAATCCTTCATAATATTCATCCAATTTCCTTTCTGTGATTATTTGTTGATTATTTGGGACTTTTATCATTTCCATTTGCTTATCAGTAGCATTGACAACTAATGTTCTTAATACGGGTAATACACAGCAAAATAATAACCTTCAATATAGCAGCTCCTAAAAACATTCTTAGTTTAGCAAACCATGCTTCCCATGCTCCAAATTTCAGATCAAAGCAATCCCAAATTCGTTTGTCTCTTCCTGTATTTGCTGTAATTTCAGCTCTTAATTTTTTAATTTTAGTCATCATTTCACTAAAAGCTCCTCCAGGGGCAGTATTATTTGGTATTAAAGTACAACATTGATCTCCAAACATAATACAGAGTCCTCCTATATCAGCTAAAAGCCAATTAAGTGCCTGTCTGTTTTGTCACGTCATTCTACTTGTTGCATGCACTTGGTCTCCTATTAAGGTTAACGCATCATCAGTCTAATTAATGAATCTTTGTTGATTATAATAAATGTAATTAATCCACTCCACATTTTTGTTAGGTGTTATCCAAACAAATATTGATTCAAAACCTGCTTTCACTTCATCTCATGCCTTGAATTCATTAGGAATCCCTCTCGGTTGTCCAATTGAGTCTAAATATACCTTGGGGTCTGGCTCATAACCTCTTTTAATTCTGTTGTCTTCCTTGTTTACCCTCTGTTCTGGTCCCCATTGTGCTATGTTAAGTTTTTGAAGTAATCGTACTCTTACGCACATACCTTTCCATTCGACTGATAAAGAAGGCAACAATGTCTCACCTCCACAGATCCAAAAGAAATCTGCTATTATTAATGACTGGTTTTCATAAATTTCTATAGAAGGTAAAGCAATAGTTTGATTTTTACATACTTCAGTTGTTATGTTATTTCTTTTCATTGTTCCAAGTGCTAAAATTTCTGGAGCTCTAGAAGGAAGTCCAGATTTCCAAGAATTTTTCTTATCTATATACCAAATAATAGCATATTTGCCCTTGAACTTGCCCACATCTTGTGTTCCTTTTGGTTTATGAAAATACTCGTATTCTTGTTTATAATCTACGCCATACCATTTCAGAATCTCTACTTTCTGTTTTTCAATTTTTATATTTCAGCTGACGTCCGAATACTGACACTAAGATCCCCAGAGTGGTCTAAAAAATGATTTGTTAATTTAGGATTTTCCCAAAAATCCTAGACATTCAGCAATACAATATGGTCTAGTAAAATCTGTTAAATGACAAAAGTTTCTCCCAAATTCGGCACACTTTTGGTAGTCGTGGATTTGGTATGGTTATTACTTTGTTTAACGGAGATTTGGAGCATAGCAAGCAATTTTCTTTCCTTGTTTCTCTCGCAGTAAAAGCTGCCCATCTATACCATTCATTATTTTGAGCTGTTTCCCATAATTTATCATTTTGACTAACTTCTTCGTCCCCTTGTATATTTTAATCCGTGTCTCTACGATTTTGGATTATCATTGGCTCTGTTGAGTTGATATCATTATCACTGTTATTCAATGGTTGAAAAGTTAATTGAAGGGAGGTCTGGTTGCTTTCTATGGGTTGAGCTTGGATTTGCATTATTAGGTGACTAGGCATAAGATGGTCTTCCGACACATTGTCAAATTTGTTCTCCTGCCTCTCCTGTAATTTCAGCCAGCAAAGCTTACTGTCCCCCCAGTCAAAAGTTTGCCCATTGTCTCTTCTTCAAATACTCTTATCCATTTTCCTGTGCCCTCATGAATATCAGGGAGGTGAGTGACTAGCCTCTCGAGGTCCTGTGAAGCCCATTTTGTCCCTGTGCACCTTTGATTAAAATTGGGAGTTGTGCAGCCAGTGGTCTGAGTGTCCCCTTTTCTCAGCCCTGTTCCCATTTTCCTGTATTAAATAACTCCTCTTCACCATTCACTTCCTCATTACTTTTGAACAACTTACTTCTCTCTCTCTCCAATTTATTTACCTTTTGGATCTTTTTTCCTTATTCTTTCATGTTCTTCTCTATCTCTTCTTCCATAGTTTATACTTATGCTTCAATTTCTCTATCTTTCCTTTTTATTTTTTCTAACACTTCTTCATATTCTGTTTTGCCTTCTTGGTTTGTTTTCATCATTTCTAAGGCTATGCGTACTTGTTTATAACAATCCATAGGTAAATATCTTTCACTTTCCCTTTCCTGCTCTTTGTTTTTACAGCTGGTTCCTTTTTTCTTCCATCTCTACTTGTCTTTCCATGTCCATTTCTCCCGTTACCTCTACCTTTCCCTTGAGAATTGGGAACTCTCCCTCCGAAGGCAGATAGGGGGTAGTTTGAAAACAACATCTCCTTTTTGCCTGTTTTTCTGTCTGCCTCTTTCATTCTCTTCCTGGCTAGTTTTATACCTCTTCCCTCTAGCTTGTTGTAGATTGGCGACACTGGCTCCAATATGGGCAAAATGCTATTTTTTGGGTACAATTTCTAAAGACAGTTACTCTTTGCCTCTTTCTATAAAGCATTTGCCTCCCTTTCACTACATCTAATCTGATTTCACTAGATTTTTAGATTTTAGAAGGGTTTTCAAGCGGTGGGTCGCAGAGTGGAACAAGGTGGGTCACTCAAAGTCACTTGGCTGTTGCTTAATTTGCATTTCAATGACACGCACACACATACTCACACCCAGTTTAGTCTAGGGCTGCACGATATACCAACATTAATTATGAATTGAGGTATTGCTTAGTGTAATTTTTGAATCGCAAAGGCCGCGATTTAAAACATGCTGCGTGTTTTGGAGTGCGTGCACGCGCTAGTTGTAATATTAGTGAGAGTCTCTGAGCGATGGTTCACTATTAAGAGGCCCAGTTTGCATTTTATCCTGCGTCACTGGTCTCTCCTCGTCTCTTTCTCCCGAGTTGTCTGCTTGTCTTTTTCCTTCTCTTTCCACTTCCTCTTTTCCATTTGTTGGCTTCCAAGTATTTTGATCATTTGTTAGCTGTCCCATCAATCATTCCATCTTCACCAGGGTGACTCTTTGCGAGTCGTTGCAATGGTCTTTCCCTCGTTGGCAAGGGAGGGTCGTTACTAGCACGCCATTCATCCCTCACTTCATGCTGTGTAAGGTTGCTGCAACTGGTTGGCGTATTTTAAGGAGAGAGAGGTGGACCCAGGTGTCACTTTGCAACTATTTTGCTGATCAATGCGAGATTCTTCCTTGAGATCATGACTGCACACTCACTGGTCCTTAATGGTGGAGCAAACCATTCCCTGGCCTTGGCCGAACTGCTGCACCTGTAGGTGGAATCTTTCAGAGTTTTTGTTAGTGATATCAAGCATGCTCATTTGCTCATCTGTCCAGTTATCCTTCTTGATGTGACCTGTGGAAATTTCATGTGGGTTGAGGGCTGTCCTGGCCCATTTTTTGAGCTCTCACAAATTCATTGCTATCAATACAATGAGCATAGGTCGAATATCCATTTTCTCTAATGTAATATAGAATTTGGTTTTAGTTATCTCTAATCTTACTATTTTTCAATTCATTACAAATTTATTCTCAACTACTTGCTAATTCAGTTATCTCTTTGTTTTATAAACTGAGTTTCACTATTTCACTCAATAATTTCTTCTAGGCCTATCTTGCTCAGTATCATAGGTAGTTTGACCTGGAAAACCTTCAACCCACGTTCTTTATGTTAACAGTCAGAAAGACAATATTTTATCCTTTTGGCACAGAATCAGCTCCATCATGATATGCTGAAAAGAAAGTTAGATGTGGGGTGGACAGAGCAAGCTTGCTTGCTTTGCCTTCCCATGTAATGCGCTGCGCAAGTGTGGCACTGTTTTTCTTTCTGCCACAACAATAACCTAGGTACTGACCGGGAAACTTAACCAAATTCATCCACGGTCATTATTCTACCGGGCATTATTTGCCCTGTGGGCCCACATATTAAATTTTGCATACAGCTGTTTTGGCAAAATAATTGATTTATTTTATAATCAGCTGATTGTGAACTGAATGGTTTTAGCTGTGGAATGCCATGGATTCTGAATAGGACTTTACTGAGCGTAGACCTGGTAGCATTCCACATAATGTCTAATTGTCATATTCAACTGGACAACATCAGTCATCATAAAGTTTAATTTAACACTGCAGGTATCAACTTCTTTTTCTTCTAACACAATCTAATAGGTTAATTGGTTTAGAATAATTTTCTTAGGCATTGTGCAGTTGAGAGAACTATGTGTAATTTCTCCAATGTCACTTGTCTAATTTAAATTTTAGTCATATGATTTTTGTTATTGCTCATGAGCTACTTTTGAGAAGGGGATTAGAGATCTCTGCATCATCTAGGATCCATGGCCATCAACATTTCTATCCTGTTATCCCCAGTGATGACAGCATTTATGATTTCACGATTTTGGACCATTGGAGTTAAATTTTTTATTATTATTACTTTATTCAATCTAGCCCTTTTAAATTACCATTAAACAAAATGGAGTGACCAATATTTTTATTTTATCAGCTCTATTTTTTCTGTTAGACATCTTGTCTACCCTTTTTTTCTTTTCTTTTTTTCAAAGAGTTCAATATTGTTGTCAATAATTCAGTTGTGCATTTTCCCTTAGTTGGTTAATGAAATAGCCCTCGCTATTCCAAATCCAGCTCCATTTTTATCTGATTTGTGTGTCAAGCACCACTTCTGTCTGTCAAAATTCCTTGTTCTTTTAGACACAAGGCTGGACTAGTACCGATTGAAAAGCAGATTGAGAACATTAGTTAAAACACAGAATTCAAAGAACTGCTGTGAGACCAGTAAGTAATCAAAATTAATAAAAAATTAATAAAATAATTAACAAAATTTGAAGCAGTCTCTATAGTGATCATTAAATATGCAGCACCTGTGAGGGCAAAGGGAAACTCTTAATTGCCACATGAGGATTGCAAATTTATTAAAAATAAAAAACGAAAAAATCACATGTACATAAGTATTCACAGCCTTTGCCATGACACTCAAAATTGAGCTCAGGTGCCTCCTGTTTCCACTGATCATCCTTGAGATGTTAATACAACTTCATTGGAGTCCACCTGTGGTAAATTCAGTTGATTGGACATGATTTGGAAAGGCACACACCTGTCTATTAGGGCTGTGAATCTTTGGGTAGACAGCGAATCGATTCGATTCACGATTCATAGGTTTTCGATTCGACTCAATAACGATTTTTGCACATTCAAAACGATTCAATTCGATTCAATTCACAATTAAATTTGATTCGATTCGATTAACGATCCGACTTTGCATTCTTTCAGTGCATTCACAGGATTATGTAAATGGTTCCCCTAAATTCTTTAAATGCTTAGTCAGAGGGCAAATTACACAGCAGCCTTTATGGTTAGAGAACCATAGGTCAGAGAAAAAAAAACACTTTTGTCCATTGTTAGATGCTAGTTTAATGATGCTATGGTGTGACATGGCATGTGTAGAAATTTATGTACGGCAAGATTTAAAAAAAAAGAGCTTTAAAAATATTATGTATAGGTTAACATTTTGTCACACCAGGTGTGTAGCTATCATTTCAGAAGTGACAGAAATGTCAAATACAATAATTTTATGTATGTATTATTTTTTATTTTTTTTACAAGAAATTATTTTCTTATCTCTTACTTTGAATTTGCTATAAATAAATCAAATACACTGCTGGGCAATAATAAATCATTTGTAATCTGTAATTTTTTCCTAATGTCAATTTCATGATTGTTTTATATACTACAAACAATTATTTCAATTTCCTGCACAGAATAAGGTAGAAAACTTTATTGTTTCTGTACTGTAATAAATGATATGTCAATTAGCACTGCATCATTCATGAATTTTATTTATTGTGTTTATTGTCTTAAGGTTTCATCAGTTCATTTTATTCAGCTTAGCTGCCTTTGTCCATATTAGGCATTTCCTGGCACGTCTTAAGTTCTACAAGCCAAGATCACTTATATTTCAGTGTAAAAATTTCTTTATCTCATGTTCGTAAAATAAAATGCTATGGTATTTAACTTTTCCTTTCCATCTGTGAATGATGATTCTGAAAGAAAAAGCGCCTGATGTCTGTTTCCTATAGCAACGAATGCTACTTGTGCATCTGATTAACAGATAAACCTTGCGCTCTTATTTCAAGGTTGTTGTTAATGCTGTGGTTATTTTAACAGTTTTCTTCATACATTCGTTTCAACGACATTGTGAAAGCACATTAATCTTTCAATAGAACTGTGTGCGTATGCTTTAGACACTTACATTTTTGCTCCGTCCATGCAATAAATGCGCAGCCTTCGACTGCTCAGGTAATGTCGACGTTATGACCGTGAGCCATTGAAAAACTACAGAAAACTAAACTACTTCACTTTAGCAGTACTGGCCACGAGTACTAAGGAGAGATCACACATCAGCTGCTCAAAAAATGTGTCCGTGAGACGAACGGGGCGCGAGCGCAATCCTGTGACAGGCAGTAAATATAGTGGAGCACGTGAAGGAGAGATGTGAGGCACGAACGCTATTCAAGGTCTCCATTAATTCGTGCTTGTAGTAATTTAATGGGTATATATTTTGAAAGTATTGAATCGCTATAGAAATCGCGATTCATTCGATTCTTAGCGTTTTAAATCGATTACTGTCCGAAATCGACGATTCACGATTCAAAAATCCATGTTTCAAGATCGATGCATATGCATCGTCAGGGTTTGTAATCGATGCATCGAGAAAATGAGTGAATCGTTACACCCCTACTGTCTATATAAGGTCCCACAGTGAACAGTGCATGTCAGAGCACAAACCAAGCCATGAAGTCCAAGGGATTGTCTGTAGACCTCCGAGACAGGATTGTATCCAGGCACAGATCTGAGGAAGGGTACAGAAAAATTTCTGCAGCATCGAAGGTTCCAATGAGCACAGTGGCCTACATCATCTGTAAATGGAAGTTGTTTGGATCCACCAGGACTCTTCCTAGAGCGGGCCGCCCGACCAAACTGAGTGATCAGGGGAGAAGGGCCTTAGTCAGGGAGGTGACCAAGAACCCGATGGTCACTCTGACAGAGCTCCAGCATTTCTCTGTGGAGAGAGGAGAACCTTCCAGAACAACCATCTCTGCAGCACTCCACCAATCAGGCCTGTATGGCAGAGGTGGGGGACTCGAGTCACATGACTTGACTCGAGTCACAAATTTAAGGACTTGTGACTTGCTTGACTAAATAAAGAAAATGACTTGACTTGACTTGGACTTTGGATCCAGTGACTTGAGACTTGACTTGACTTGATCTTGATGACTTGGCAGAACCTGACTTTATAACAACTGTAATTAAATTATTTTTTTATTAATAAATAATTGCGACTTATATTGGTAAACAAAATGCAAGACACAAAATCAGTGGCACCAGTGATCTGAGTCTGCACAGTTCATGACGCTGCACAAGCACAGAGTTACAGCGCGCCAAATACAGGAAGTAAGAGAATCTCCCAGATTCTTTTTTGGATATAAACAGTTCGAAACGGACCATATTCATAAAGGGAGATTTTCTGTATGCATTTACAAAGTCATGATGTCACCATTTCAAAAAGAAAGGTATGTAAGCTGTCCTGTTAAGTATTTGTCTTAAAATTCAGCTTAAGTCTGTCATTAAATTAAAGTGATTATACTGTAAATGATTAATCTCATGTTTGTAACTAACGGTCAAACTTTAAATTTGCTGGTGTTTGCCTCTCAAAACATAGTGCTTTAATGTCAAGTACGTCTCTAATGACTGAAAACAATATGGAATTGTGCCACGGAAATCATAGTGTTTTATCAATTAGTGATGATTCTTATGCACCCAATGTACCCAAAATCCTATATAAATATATCCCTCTACTGCATAGTGTTGCCCTCAGGCAACGGAAAGTTTTTCTTATGCCCCATGTTCAGTACATGGTTTTTTTAAATGATTGCAACTAATTAAAATGTTTGAAAAGTATCAAAGAACAGTCCAATAAGGTGTGGGAGTCACTATCAAGCACCACTTGAAGGCGATACATCCTGTTCTGACACATGGTCACAGGCGCACATGGTGTGAGAAAAAGGCAAGATTATTTGCTTTAGTAATCTTAATTAAAATGACATGAACTGTACATAAAAAAATATGTGTGTGTGTATGAATGTGTAGAGAAGACTTTTGTCAGGTTTTACGATTTTTTTATTTATTTTTTTTTTATTTTGCATGTTCAGAAATTCAGTTTTTCTTTTCGTTGCCTCAGGGCAACGTTATGCAGTAAACTTCAAGAACCACTTCTTCTCTGCTGTGAAACAGAGGTGCATGTTACACTTTTTGCACATCACTTTGGGTGTTCCTGTGCACCCAGGAAACTTGCACCTTCCCTTTTTGTCACACATTATTTGCCCGTATGTACTGTCAATGGGAAATCCTGCTTAGGAATGGGAGCTGTATATATATATATATATATATACACTGTGTGTATATACTGTGTGTATATACTGTGTGTGTATATATTGTGACGAGTCAGCGGCCTCCCCCCTTATTATCAGCAGCACCCCGTCCCTTAATCGCCGCCCTTCACCAGGCTCCCGACGGGAGTGGGTGTGTGAGAGAGGAGGGGCGCTGAAACAACCGGGTCTGGCGGCGTGTGATGAGGCACACCTGAAGGGAATGGAGCCTCATCACCGCCGCTGTTAAATGCCGAGCGCGCCTCTCCTCGAGAGACCGGTCTCTTCCCCGTGCATGCACGCTGGTGTCCTCGTGGGTCCAGGAAGGGTGCGTAGAGGGATTCCCGCGCCGCCAGAGACGTGAGCCGCCGGACCCGCGGTCCGAGCGAAACCGCACCCGTAATACGGCCGCCGGGCCAGGATGCCGGGCCGTTCAATCCCGTCAAGCGCCGTGGGCCAAGAAGGAGGAAGAAGCCGCTGGAGAAGCCGCCGCCCCTCGCGCCCCGGTCCTTAGAGGGGAGCGCGTGCGGCCGCCGGACTCCGCCCCTTACCTGGACCCTTCCTTCCAGAACACTGCCCCTCCTTCACGAACCTCGCAGCACGACGAGGACACCAGATCCCCTGTTTATTTTGGACACACTTTTCCCCTTTGGACACGTTATTTTTATTATTTGTGTTTAATAAAAGCCTCTCCGAGGCCTGACGCCACACCCACTGTGTCTGTCGTTGGCTCCTCCCGTCACAATATATATATATATATATATATATATATATATATATATATATTAGGGCTGTCAATCGATTAAAATATTTAATCGTGATTAATCGCATGATTGTCATGAGTTAACTCGCGATTAATCATAATTTAATCGCACATTTTTATCTGTTCTAAATGTACCTTAAATGAATACTTTTCATGTTTTAAATACTCTAATCAACATGGGCAATGACAAATATGGATTCTTTATGCAACATATGTTTATTATTAGTGAAACTATAGTTAACAGAGCCTGAAGACTAGACATGTTTCAAAGATCATAGATGTGTTTCAAAGAACTTGTTCATGTCTATTAGACACATGTAAAAAGAAATACCAGGTTCCTATAACTTCTCTTTCTTTGCACTGAGCAATTTACTTACACAAACCTGTTTACATTTCCGCAGGACAGGGCATCTCACTTCTTCTGAACATGCAAAATGTACATTTATTATTTATTATTACATTTGTTTGCCTCTCTGTGCCCACATACTGTATTTTGATGCAGCTAAATTCTCAATAAAACTGTTTTCATTGATATATTTTACTGTTTCTGTTGTCAGACAACAGAATGAATATGAAATAGTAACTGAAACGCGACCCATAGGACTAAATAACCAGCTCTCCCTTCCAAGATGTTAAATCTGCACAAAAATCCTGATTTATAATTCAGCCATCGTCTGATAAAATCAAATAGGCTATACATAAGATAAAGACAATAGCTGTGCTGTGATTTCGGCTATACTTGCATGTTAAATTAGAGAAGCAACATAATATCTGTTTTAACTGAAAGCGCTGTCCCTCTCATCCACGTGCTGAACAGAGCAGAGGGAGAGAGAGAGAGAGAGAAAGAAAGAAAGAGAGAGAGACCTCGCGCTCGCGCGGCAGTACCAGCGAGTCTCAGAAACTAAATAAGGTTTGGGCAAACCCTATAAGGATTGGTCGCTAGGCGCTTTTTGGAAAGGAAAAAAAAAAGGTTGCTAAAGTGG